>JANRMT010028174.1:37876407-37936502 GCA_026402145.1 Polypterus bichir lapradei | reverse complement strand
GGTCTCGGATTTGGAGACAAATATGATGAATATGATGACGATATCATTTTTAAGATGAAATGCAGCAAAATATGTTTATTATATTATACAGATAAAACTTTAGAGACTCTCTAAAGTTTTATCTGTATAATATAATAAACATATTTTGCTGCATTTCATCTTAAAAATGATATCGTCATCATATGTAAATACGCGCTTTATAAAGCGGCTCAGGTTGTGCAATATTATAACTGTATCGCAAGTTTACAGTGAGGTGATTGGACTTATAAGTACAAACAGTTCTACAAGGAGCACTTGATGGACTGATTGAGTGTGTTTAGAGTTCTTGGGATGAAACTGTTTCTGAACTGCGCAGTCCATACAGGAAAGGCTCTGAAGCGTTTGTCATATGAGAGCAGTTCAAATAGACAGCATGGCTGAGGCAGCGTGTGCTTGATGCTGTATACCGATAATCCTCTTTCTGATCAGCTGCTGTACAGCTGTGATTCACACTCAGATACAGTGATATAAATACTCCGAGTGGTGCAGTGAGGGCAATATGGAAAAAGTTGATCCGATGTGGGATCCGAGGTGCAGTGAGAGTAACAACGCTAAAGCAGCTATGGTATTTGGAATAGTTTGACCATTCTGTGGACTATTATATTGTTACAGGTTAATTACAATCAGATGCATTAAACTAATAAACAATATGTGGTTAATTTCTGTGTATTTATAAAGCTGTGTCAGGGATGTGGATCTAAAAAAGAAAGGATCACCACACAGGAACAGTAGCACTGCTTTGATGCTGTGTGTCACCAGTCTGCAAAACCGAGAAGAGAACTTGCGTACGACAGGGTATGAGGTACCATGGAAAATATGTGTGGCTTTACGCCAAGTCTAGGTTTTATACATCGTGATTTGAACGTGGAAACGTTCTTACGCAGCATTTTTGTGCACACGCACCATTTATACATGAGGCCCCAGGAGAGGGAAACAAAAATAATTTTAAAAGTGGGAGGAAGAAAAACATTTAAGAAATAGAAAGACAGACTCAGTTTGTCAAGCCAGTGATGGAGATGGGTGGTGCGAAACTGTCAGGATGCCAGATGGAGGAGAATAGTTAAAGGCATTCCGGAGAGGATGTCCCCTTGTGGAGTTGCGGAGCAGGGATGATCGAGGCTCCAGGGGCTTGCTACACACTAATGGATAATAGACAGAAAGATGGAGCCTGACTAAGAATAAGAGAGGTTATTGACTGAGGTGGATGGGCCAAGTGTCAGTGTTCACTGGTGCCTCGACCCTGCTGAGAATATCAGAGGGTGACACATGAAATGACATCGGAGTACTGGAAACATGTTAAAAGGTGTCTATGCTGACTTTGTTTTCTTCTTGGTTTTTAACTTATTTTTTTTTTATTTGTCAGAATTATCCTCACTACATTATTTATTTTAAGAACGGATATTTGTTGGGTGCTGTTGATCTCCACTGCACTTTTTGAACATGTTTCCTTTGACTGAAAAAAATTCATCTTGCTCTTTTACACAGGTAACTGTTGTTGTGTCCTCACTTGCTCCAGTACATACTTGGTTATGACTAATGATGTCTTCCATCTAGGTTTCTTTTATAAAATTTATAAAAATTTATAAATTTTATAAATCCTTACTTTTGCCTAGAAAGTTGCATGCACCCATTTCAAGCATCTTTTTGTGCATAAGCAAGTTTTTTACATTCAACTTCAGTCTGTTTTTTTTAAATTTTTTGTGGCCTGTGCCTCCTTTTGCCAACTCATATCACAAATTTTCACAACAGATTGTCAAAACAAACTGAAATTAAAGTTAATAAATAAAATAATGTCCTAGACTTTCCCCTCACTATTTTAAGATATGTTTAAAGAAAATCCAAAGTTTGAAGGCAATTTTCAGCACATTGTATCCAGCAGGATGCACTAGCTCCCTTGTTGGAATAAGTTCTTTTGTAATTGTAGCATTTTATATAACCCAAAACTATACAAATATAATATAAAAAGGCGATACCCCTCCCTTAGTGATATGGCGGTAAGAAATCACATAGGAGAAATAACTTAGCTTTGTTTAATGACGGTTTACGCTGCATAACAGACGAAGGAAGCCATGACAAGACCTTCGGTAGTGGAGGCCCGATGTGTAGAGTCTGCCATTTTTTTCGCTGCGTTGGAAGGATTTTCAGGATCAGATGACGTTATCTCCTATCCATCTGTCGGCTTCAAAGGTGTGCTGGGCAGTGTTCCAAGGTTTTATACTCTTTCTTCATGTGCAGGACCCCACTTAGGTGAGTCATGCCATTCCATAAAAGTCAAAGAGAGGATACAATTTCATGCTGAGTATGACGCACAGAAATAGTATACAATACCATTTCGCAGTTGTCCCTGTCTTTTCTTCTAATGCTTGCCAGCAGTTCTTATAAGGTAAACTCCTGTGTGCTAAATCTGGCTTTATGTTAGCTGTACATGTGAGCAGAAAGAAAAACAGATTTAAAAATATTTGTACAGATCACAGTGACATATTAAACATATAAACTTATTACACACACAGTCATCTTTTATTAACAGAATGCAGTAACATTACATATCTCATCATCAAGGTACTTGACTACAAGTTGATGGCTTTGCCAACAATATGGCAATGCACATCAAAAAAGTGCCAAAAAATAGCAATGCCCTTAAGAGAAAAAACAACAAAATGAAGCACTATTAATTATAAAAATAATAATAAAAGTAGCTAAATGTCAAAAATAAATGGACCACTATCAGAAAAAATATATTTTAACACAGGAATCTCTTACCCATAATAGCAAAATTCTCTTGGGATTGAGATCCCACACTGTCATGGAAAGCAGGACCTTCAACAGCAACCAATTTTTTTAATAGCAATTTTCTTTCTATCTTTCTTTCTTTCTTTGGTCACTATCCACAGGTTGTTATTATATTTAAGTACAGAAATACAGATTGATCAGTAAACAGAAAGCTTTCTTTGAACAATGTCCTGTTCCACTAAAGTCTAGTTTAATGTTTACCAAACTGCTGTTCTGCATCAATTCATTAGTCAGTCTTATATGCTCCTTGGGACAGCTGCTCCTGACCATCCTGCAAAAAACTACATGCTTTATTTGTAGGAAAGAACCTCAGATATAAAAATGACAATTCTCATTCTGACTGCAATACCAGTCCAAGTACAAATTACTTCAACTGTGTGATTTTAGAAGGAACTCTGACACATTTCTATCAGTTCCACTCAAGGTGGAACAAGCTGGACCTCCTGTATTCAAATGTTAAGAGAGGCCTTTAAGTGTAATCTACTGGGTCCGTTAGGCCAATCTGACCACAGCCTGATTCATCTTATTCCCAACTACAAGCCTGTTATTAGATGGCAAATTGTTACCACCAGAATAATGAGTGGAGCCTGGAGGGCAACAATAAATTTCAATAAATCATAAGAAGAAATGAGACTAAACCCAGAATTTTACAAAATTATTTAAAGAAAGATAAAGTCAAAAAAAGAGTCTGCTAAAGTCTTTTATGGCCCCTTCAGGCGATGTCAATACTTGAATGAACCCATTGGTAATGGTTGTCTCACCACTGCAAATTATAAGAAAGATATGGAATTTATGTGGAATTACAAACATGAAAAGAAATTGTAAACAGAACAACATTAAAGGAGTGGGGGAAATGAAAAATACAGAAAAAATGACAACAGGGTGAGGTATGACTGCAGGGTTGAAGCAAAAAGGATGAGGAATTAAAGACAAAAAACAAAAAAAAAAAAAGCAAAGTCCTTTAAAAATTCTAGTTCTCCTCTAATTCTTCTGTACAGCTTGTTTTGCTAATTCTGTTATTTGACATTTTAATGGTCTCAAAGCTTTGTGAGTCTGAGCGCATCATCATCTTTTATAATGGAAACGTGACGACCTCACGTGCTGTGTCACCACACCATCAGCTCACGTGATTAGGAACGGGTACTGCTGTCAAACATGGTGGCTTTGATGGAATTAACACAGAAAATAGAAGTATACTGATGACATGACAAATGACTAAAAAAGAATAATAAAAATACCATTTGTAAATGAAACGCAAACAAGGTATAAAGGCTTGGCGCAACAACAGGCAAACAGTGTATTGTAAACAAATTGTAAACAAAAAAAGAAACATGAGTTTCACTTGTGGTTTGTATAATGTCTTTCTAGACGTGAGTCTATGACTAGACTGAGGCAAGATGGCGGGGGAGCCAGTTTAGAGGCGGGCAAGGCAGAAAAGGTGGGCTTAGGAGATCAGAAACCAAAAGTAATGTCATTCATCTTCCCGTCACCGGTCATCAGGTCTGCAGAAGTCTACTTGCATAAGTTCAACTTGATTGTATGCAATGTTATCTTCTTGAAATAAAATTAACAAAAATAATAAAAAGAATAAAGGAGAAGAGATGTGCCAAACCTCGAGTCGCAGTGTAATTACCATTAGATGAGTCCTTGAGTTGACTCTCAAGCCCATGTTTATGACATAAGATATTCAAAAGTTTGCATAGTTCAACTCAGAATGATCTGAGATAGGCTCGTAATCCCAGAAAAATTCCAGAATGCCATGAAAAATATAAAATGGAAAAAAATTGTGAAAAAAGAGGTAAAAGTTATTTAGGAAGCATATTTCTGTTTCTCTCATTCAGTTCCCTATTGTGCACAGGTGTGGGGTTGCCCGTGTCTGTAATTAATGCTCTAACACTCCTTCTCTCTCATTCTTTCCTAGGTCACGAAGCGGAAGCGTAAGTAGAAGCAGACAATGGCCGACAGTGAGAGGAATCGCTTTGCCGTCGTCGTCGAAGAACTCCAGGCACTTGACAAACAGATTCAAAAACTCCTGTCCAGACGAAGGTACCTTAGAGACTTGAAGGCTCGGCTGCTGGATAAACCATCCTCGACATCTGAAGTCGACGTAACATCAACCCCACCTCATGCCGCTCAATTCCAAGGACAAGTAAGCTTCACCCCCGCACTTCGTAGGAGCGACGACGACGCCAAATAAGACCTTGGCGTGTTTTAGCTATGCAGTCGGGGGTTCAAGGCTATAACACCTCCATAGGCACAGGTGAGCATCTCAATCCAGAACCAGTTCGACCCTTTCCGCGTCCCCAGTTTCCCTTAATCCCCAGGTGATGTAATCGTGGTAGGTGATTCGATTCACGAAACGTCAATATCACATGCCCTAATCGAAAATCTTTTGTTTCTTGTTTTCCCAGCGCTCGAGTCCGAGATGTGATGAGATGTGCGCCGACCATCTACGAGAAGCACAAGAGGGCAGTTGAATCCATTATTTTACACACTGGCGTAAACGACATACGAGAGGCACCGACAGTCAGAGATTCTCAAGGCTGACTTCGCAGCAATAATTAAAGACACGAAGGAGAGGACCCCATCAGCAAAAATCTTCATCTCGGGTCCACTACCTCTCGTCAGACGATCAAATGAATACTACAGTCGTCTGCTGGGATTAAACTATTGGCTGAAAGGCTTCTGCGAGACTCAAGACATCGGGTTCATCGATAATTGGGAGCTCTTTTGGGAAAGGCCGCGTTTCTTCAAGCGGGATTGCCTGCACCCGAATAGATTCGGCGCCCAGGTCCTCTCCGAAAACATTGCTTAGGTAATTCTTCTATCTTGACTGTCTAGTTCTACTTTAATACATAATTCCCTTCCGTAATGCTACTGCTTTGCTAGGACATAATGGCTTAACAAGGTTTTCCGTAAAAATGCACAAAATTAATAATCTAATAACCAATCTTAATGCACGTAAAAAATCTAGGCAGTGCAGCATAAATTTAATTGCAATTACTACTTTAGATCAACAATGCATTCAAACTATATAAACAGATTGTAGATTACATAAAAAATACACAGAGAGCGGCGCTAACAAAAATAACTTAGTTTCTGTTCCAAATACCAATAACGCGCATAGAATTCAGCTCTGCCCCTCCGAAACATTAAAAATGGCACTATTAAAGACCTTTTTGTATCAATGATCTTATTAGTGAGAGAAACATTGATTTTATTGCACTAAGTGAAACGTGGCTTAACTCAGACGGCGCGGCTGTTTTAATCGAATCTGCGCCTCAGGATTACAGTTTTACTCGTGCAGACCACCAGTGAAAGAAGGGCAGCAGCTTGGCAAACATTTACACGAGCCGGTTAAAGTGTAAAGATGTTAGTTTTGGTAAATTTAAGTCGTTTGAGTATCTCGCTGTTGTTATTCATGGAGATTCTCACGTTCTAGTTTTATCCGTGTATAGACCTCCTAAATTTAACGCGTCTTTCTTTAAAGAATTCTCAGACTTAATGTCAATGTTAATTACGAATTATGACACACTCTTAATAGTCGGCGACTTTAACTTTCATATCGATAATCAGTGTGACCTAAAAGTAAAGGAATTCATGAACCTCCTGGACTCTTTTGATTTGAGACAGCTCGTTAATCAACCTACACATAAAGCAGGTCATATGTTAGACTTAATAATTACCAAAGGACTAAAAGTTGATGTGAAGCAGATCATTGATATTGGTCTATCAGACCACTTTCTTCTACTATTTAATATAGAAATAATGTTAGAAAACATTCATGAGAAGCATATTGTTAAAAAACGCTTCTTTGACTCATCAGCAGCTTTAAAACTTACAAACATTCTAAGCAATCAGTCCGTTTATAATGCCAACTATAATAGCGAGGATAATGTAAATAGTAAGGTGGAAAATTTTAATTCTAAAGTAAGAGCTGCTGTTGACATACTTGCACCTGAAAAGACAGTTAAAAAATCTTCTAGCATTGTTATTCCATGGAAAACCCAAAGAGTGTCTGATTTATAAAGAACATGCCGTAGAGCTGAGCGAAAATGGAGAAAAACTAAACTAACTATCCATTATGAGATATTGAAGGTTAAAATAACAGAATACAATAACACAGTCCGCCTTGAGAGGCACTGCTATTTCTCTAAAATTATAAATAACAATGCTAGTAATCCCAGAGTCTTGTTTTCTACAATTGATCATCTGTTAAACCCAGGTAACACAAAGGAATTCCCCCAAAATACTTCCAGTGAAACCTGTGAGAACATTGCTGTATTTTTCAATCAAAAAATTAATGATGTTAGAAATAACATAGTACATCTCCCCAATACTGCGGAACCTCTTAAGCCCCAGTACTCCGTTATAAACAAATTAAATTCTTTCACCAGGATAGATTTACCTGATTTACATAGTATAATCTCTCAACTGAAACCCTCCTCCTGCGTCCTTGACCCAATACCAACAAGGTTTTATAAGGAAGTATCAGGCGTGCTAATTGATAATATTCTTGACACAGTAAATTCGTCATTGAATAAGGGGGTCTTCCCAGACTGTCTTAAGACTGCTGTAGTTAAACCCCTACTCAAGAAAAATAATCTTGACCCCTCTGCTTTTGAAAATTTCAGACCCATCTCTAACTTGCCCTTCTTAAGTAAAATTCTAGAGAAGGCAGTCATTATGCAGTTAAATGACCACCTCAATAAACATGTGATTCTTGATAAATTTCAGTCAGGTTTTAGAATAAATCACAGCACAGAAACTGCACTCGTTAAAGTAGTAAATGATTTGCGGGTAAATGCAGACAGAGGCCATTTATCTGTTCTCATCCTCCTCGATCTGAGTGCCGCATTTGACACCATTGATCACAACATTCTTAGAAATCGCCTTAGTCAATGGGTGGGCCTCTCAGGCAGTGTCTTATATTGGTTTGAATTCTATATGGCAGGGAGAAAATTCTGTGTTAGTTATGGTAATTACAACTCAAAGACACATGATATCCAATATGGTGTTCCACAAGGCTCTATTCTGGGTCCGCTGCTCTTCTCAATCTACGTGTTTCCATTAGGTCAGATTATCTCAGGTTACAGCGTGAGCTACCACAGCTATGCTGATGACACACAGCTGTACTTATCAATAGCACCTGATGACTCCGACTCTCTCGATTCACTAACACAATGTCTTACTGGTATTTCTGAATGGATGAATAGTAATTTTCTCAAGCTAAATAAAGAGAAAGCTGAAATTTTAGTGATTGGCAGTAATGGATTCAATGAGGTTATCAGAAATAAACTTGATGCATTAGGATTAAAAGTTAAGACGGAAGTAAAAAACTTAGGGGTAACTGACTGTAACCTGAATTTTAAATCACATATTCATCAGACCACTAGGAAAGCATTTTTTCACTTAAGAAACATAGCAAAAGTTAGACCTCTTATATCATTGAAAGATGCTGAGAAATTAATTCACGCTTTTGTTTTCAGTCGCTTAGATTACTGTAACGCACTCCTCTCAGGACTATCCAAAAAAGACATAAATCGACTACAACAAGTGCAGAATGCAGCTGCTAGAATCCTAACTAGGAAAAGAACATCCAAACACATGTCTCCAGTTTTAATGTCACTACACTGGTTACCTGTGTCATTCAGGATTGACTTTAAAATTCTGCTTATGGTTTATAAAGCCTTAAATAATCTCGCTCCATCTTATATATCGGAATGTCTGACACCTTATATTCCAAATCGTAACCTTAGTTCCTCAAATGAGTGTCCCCTTAGAATTCCAAGAACAAAACTTAAAAGAAGTGGTGAGGCGGCCTTCTGCTGTTATGCACCTAAAATCTGGAATAGCCTGCTAATAGGAATTCACCGGGCTGATACAGTGGAGCACTTTAAAACACTGCTGAAAACACATTACTTTAACATGGCCTTTTCATAACTTCACTTTAACTTAATCCTGATACTCTGTATGTTCAGTTCATCATAATAACTATTCATGGTGGCTCTAAAATCCACACTGACCCCTACTTTCTCTTCAGTTTCTTTTTTTGGTTTCTTTGTGGTGGCAGCCTGTGCCACCACCACCTACTCAAAGCATCATGATGCTCCAACATTGATGGATTAAAAGGCAGAAGTCTACGTGACCATCATCATCAAGTCCTTCCGTGAGAACCCTAAATACTGAGGACTGTTTCATTTATGTTAGGTAGAATGCCCAGCGGGGACTGGGCGGTCTCGTGGTCTGAAATCCCTGCAGATTTTTTTTTTCTCCAGCCGTCTGGAGTTTTTTTTTTTTTTTGTTTTTTCTGTCCACCCTGGCCATCGGACCTTACTTTTATTCTATGTTAATTAATGTTGACTGTATCTTTTATTCTTCTATTCTTTATGTAAAGCACTTTGAGCTACATTTTTTTGTATGAAAATGTGCTATATAAATAAATGTTGTTTTTGTGTACATTTAATCAGGAGGTGGTGAATATCTATTATAAGTTTGTTAATTTCTCATTTTTGAATTTATGCACTTATTGCAGAAATGCAAAATTTTATTTTTTTAATTACTATATTTTCCTCAGTTTAATTTTAATGTTTTTCAGTAGTTCTTCTTTTCAGTGCTTTTCAATCTATTTTTATCTTTCATTTCATGCTTTAATGTTCACACATTTTGTACTATTTTACACTTTGTTGCACCCTGTATTTTTTAACCTGACATATTCATTTCTTTTTATTAATCCAAGAATCTCCTGCAGCTTATTTCAAAGTATCCTGCACCTTTTTGGCAGACATTATTTTTTGAAAATTTCTAATACTTTTTTCTTACTTTCATCATTACAACTTTACTTAGCCTTGGCGTGTTTCATGATCCAGTATGCATAGAGTGCCTTCAGAAAGTCTTCAGACCACCTCACTTTTTACAGGCGTTGTTATGTTACAGCCTTTTGCTAAAATCATTTTAATTCATTTCTCTCTCATCAAGCAACACTTAATACCTCAAAATGAAGAAATGGATTGTATAATTTTTTGCAAATTGATTAATAATAAATAACTGAAATATCCCATTGATAGAAGTATTCATATTCTTTACCTAGAACTTTGTTGAAGCCCCTTTGACACTGATTCCAGCCTGGAGTCTTCTTGGGTCTGACGTGACAAGCTTTGCACACCTGGGGCCTCATGCATAAACGGTGCATACGCACAGAAATGTTGCGTAAGAATGTTTCCAGCTTAAAATTGTGATGTATAAAACCTACACATGGCATAAAGCAACGCACTTTTCCACAGTACCTCATACCTTGTCATACGCAAGTTCTCCGCTCGGTTTTTCAGACTGGCGGCACCCAGCGTCAAAGCAGTGGTACTGTTCCTGTGTGGTTACCCTTTATTTCTTAGAACCACATTTATGACGCAGCTTTATAAGTACACTAAAACTAACTGCATATTGTTTATTAGTGTAATGCATCTGATTGTAGATTACCGGTAACAGTATAATGGTCCAGGGAATAGCCATAGTATTCCAAATTCCATAACTGCTTTAGCGTTGTTACTCTCACTGCACCATCTCTTTCTTCTTTCAGCTGCTCCCGTTAGGGTTTGCCACAGCGGATCATCTTTTTTCATTTTACTCTCACTGCACCACTCGGAGTATTTATATCACTGTATCTGAGTGGGGAATCGCAGCAGCAGCTGATCGGAAAGAGAATTATCAGGATACAGCATCAAGCACACGCTGCCAAAGCCATGGCAAAACGTTTCAAAGCCTTTCCTGTATGGACCCCATGGTTCAGAAACAGTTTCATCCCAAGAACTATAAACGCACTCAATCAATTGCTCCTTGTAGAACTGTTTGTACTTATAAGTAAAATTACCCCACTGTAAACTTGCACTACAGTTATAACATTGCACAACCTGAGCCACTTTATAAAGCGCGTATTTACATATGATGACGATATCATTTTTAAGATGAAATGCAGCAAAATATGTTGATTATAGTATACAGATAAAACTTTAACTTAATTTAAATAATCTGTATTGTTAATAATTAAACATGTGAGGACACGGTGCCGCAGCGCTAGCAAGTTCACGTATTGTTCTTGCCTTGCACGCTGTATATTTGCTGAGGCTGGTGCGACACTGGAAGGATAGACGGATAGAATAATTAAACACGTACTATGAAGATATTTCAATGTTCCTTAAAAGTTTTGAAGAATCGTCGTTGTAAGCTTACAGATGGCTTAACATCTGTTACAGTGCTGATTGTGTGGCAATTGAGTATTTGGGGAAAGAAAAGTAACGACAGGAATTGCAGGTTAGTGCGTTTGAAAGAGACAGTACTTCTACAATAAATTATTTCATCGAAGGTCGCGCATGGCGCAGCAGCAGCTTGTGTGAGACATGAACAATCACTGCGCCATCGTGTTCCCATGTTTAATAACATGCTTTCATTCCAATCATCATGAATATGCTATCATGTATACATATCAGTATTTTAATTATTCAGAGAGCTGTAATATCACAAATGTAATGGATTCTGTGTCCTGTTGGAGAAAGAGAAAGAATCGAAACACATAGTGATTCAAACACATAGAGCACATTGAAGATCAAATACAAAACAAAGCATTTAACGTGCTACTTTAGTTACGATGGGATTTGAGAAACTAGTAAATTAAATGAATTTAAGATGAAGTTTATGATGTTCTACTTTAATGACAAAATAAACTATGTGATTAAAGTGGAAATTTAGAGATTAAAGTTGACATTTCGTGATTTTTCCCACTGTGTGCCTATTTTTTTTTTTTTTTGTCTGTACCTTAATAAGCTCAGACGGTGGGCTACAACTCGCCTTTTCACTGCGACTTTGATATGTGACTTCTTTTTATTTCTGGCACTGTGCAACTTTGTGAACGTGAGATTTCGAGTTTCTCCGACACGCTATGTCACTCGATCATCTTCCTTTTGTTGAATATACCACTGTTTACATCAACAAATAGTATGCTTTTCCTTTGCCTCCACTTGGTATTTGCTGAAATTCTTATATTTTCCCCCGTGCTTTTCCCATTGTCTTTTCACAGAAGGCTTCGCTTAAGGGCGATTTATATTGATTTGCAAATTCATAGAGGCGTAATTCTGGGAGGAGTTGGGGCGGGACAGCACACGTGTGCACGAGCGTTACTTTACACGCTGACCGGGATTTATGGAGCGGAAGAACGCGGAAGTTGGAGTACGCACAGATTCCTGCATCTGGATTTTTCTGTGCTTATGTCATGTTATAGTGTAAATTCTACACACGGCGTTATGCATGAGGCCCCTGGATTTGGAGAATTTCAGCAATTCTTCCCTGCAGACCCTCTCAGGCTCTGTGAGGTTGAATGGAGTCTGGCGGTGGACAGCTATTTTTAGGTTTCCCCAGAGGTGTTTGATTAAGTGCAGGTCTGGGCTCTGGTTGGTGTATCCAAGGGCATTCCCCAAGTTGACTGCTCCTGTGTTGTGATTACTCAATCCCTAGGGTAATTGTCTTATTGGAAAGTGAACATCTGGCCCAGTTGAGGTCCTGAGTGCTCTGGAGAAGGTTTTCATTAATGGTATCTCCATACTTTGCTTTATTAAGCTTTCTCTCAGCCCCACCTACCCTCCCAGTCTCTACCACAGCAAGATGATGCCACCATCATGCTTCACAGTTGGAATGGTATTACACAGGTGATGAGACGTGCCTGGTTTCCTCCAGACATGATGCTAATCCTAGTTTCATCAGACCAGAAAATCTTTTTTCTCACGGTCTATGAGTCCATTTTGGACTCCATTTTAAAGCTCAGGTTGATGAAGTTTTGCTGTGTTGGATGTCCTTGGTAAAATTTCTACCATCTCCACACAGGTAGTCTGGAGCTCAACCAGAGTGACCATTGTCTTCTTGGGCACCTCTCTCACCAAGGCCCTTCTCTGACAATTACTCGGTCAGGTGGCCAGCTCTACGAAGAGTCTTGGTTGTTCCATACTTATTCCATTGTGCTTTTGGGAGACTTTCTGCTGCAAGACTTTTTTGTAGATAGCCCCAGATCTGTGTCTCAACACAATTCTATTTTTAAACTCTGCAGGTAATTTCTTCAACCTCATCACTTTATTTTTGGCTTCTATAGAGAGCTGTGTTCCTTTCTAATCATGTCCAGTTAATTAAATTGATCACAGGTGGACTCCAAAGAAGGTGTAGAAATATGATGATTAGTAGAACAGAATGCACCTGAGACAGATTTCAAGGATCATAATATAATATCTGAATACTTGTGTTAGTGTGATACTTCTATTTTTTATTTTAAATAAATTTGCAAAAATCCTGTCTCCGCTTTGTTGCTTGAAGAGAGAAAAAATAAATTTTAGCATAAAGATACAACATAACAAAATGTGAAAAAAATGAAAGAGTCTGAGTACTTCCTGAATACACTGCATGCTGTTTATATTGCTCTTTTCATATCATAGTTATCTTAATATTTTGTCACTATCTAATACCAGTTCTTCTGCAGTAGAAGTTTGAATATGAATGTAACCCCCTTGCACGGCTTTTCCTTCTTAAGCAGTGTCCAAGTCCCTGAGTTCTATAGTATGGTATCGCCACCCAATAGTTGAATTTTCAATATTGGTCACCTCCAACCATTTAGCTCATAACAAATCACAACTTACACTCACTTTAAAGAAAAGAAAACTTTCTCTTTACTTGAAACCAAAAACAGACAACCAAACATTGCATGTTATAACTATGTAAAACACAAAATAAAAAACAAATCCAAGACTGATAAGCTGTTTACAAAACTAGCTCACCATTAGTACCTGTACCCTTTTCGAGTAACTAGTCACTCCATTGGGGGCCCCAAACGTAGCTCGGGTGCATAGTGGCCAACAAACAAAACAGCACTGGCCCCTTCACTTGAGCTTTACCTCAAGACAAATAATACATAAATCAAACAAATAAAAAATGGAAAAAAAAACACACACCGACCTTGGGTTGATGATGTCCTCCTCCTCCTTGTGTGCCTCCTCTGGCCTTTTGTCTGCACCCTGTCTTGGATCGGAAAAAACTCACCAGCGAGTTGCACTCACATCCTACTGTCTTTCTCTTTGTTTATTCCTCACACACTCCGTCCACCCCTGTTCCAGTTTTCCTGCTCTTCTGACTGTCCTTGCCTCCTGGACACATTCCATCCAATGATGACTTTCGGTTGGGATTTGCGTTCACTTTCATCCCCCTAAATCATTTATTGACTTTGGTTTCTTCTTTTTTTGCGCACCAGTGTTTTGCCATATGTTTCTTTTTTCACTTTTTTTCTTTACGTTTCAGTACATTATAGTTTTCTCATCCTCATCAGCATTATGCTGCCACTTCTCTTCTATCAGTTTAGTATTTTGCTAAAGCTGTCTTCTTGTATCTGTATGTCTCATTTCACCATTCTATTAAAGTTAACTTTTCTGCTCTTACGGCATTCATCTTTACTCCACGTCTTCCGTCTCCTCTCTTTACTTCTGTGTATCTCCGGTCCTCCCTTTTTCCTCCAATCCCATCCCTGTATCTACCTGACATAACCTGAGGATGGTCCAATGAGGGAGCACTGTCAAGTATTAGGCTAGGCTTTATGCCCTTGCTCTGTATAGGGTTACTACTCGCAACCACACTTATTTTTAAGTTATGGGATTAACTTTATTAACAAAATACATCCTGCCCTGTGTTTTTTTTTCCTCTACCTCTTAAACAATTCACAGCCCCTGACCTTTTACAAAGTCCAGCGCGCTGAGCCACATCGTGGCTCCAATACTGGTGGTGCGGCGAAGGAGAGCGATCACATCCTCATGGGCAGATGCTAGAGGCTCTTGCAAAACTGCGGGGTCTACAGAAATGCCCAGTTTGTGAATTCTGACCACAGACTTGTTGCTACTCTTAGGATCCAGTTTAGGTCCAGTAGGTAACCACTTACTTAGAAAATGAAAGACCAGGCTGTTTCTAATGAGTTTGCATGCAGTTTGTGAGAGGAACTAGCAGATTTGGGTGCGACTGCTGATCTTAATGTGATGTGGGAGACCTTCTGCGACAAGACCCTGAAGGTTGCTGAGGGTTGTGTTGGTGTTACCGGTGTTCCCAGAAGGAGGTGTTTCATCTTGCAGGGCACCCTGGATATAATTTGAGAGGAGTTGCAGCACATGGCTCAATGGCAACTCTGGTCTGTACCGGGAACTGAGAAGGACGGCTGTGAAGGTTCTGAGGACAGAAAAAGAGACGTTTGTTAGAGGAATCTGTGAGCAAGTGACACACCATCTGTGGTCTAGTGACCCATTTCCTGCTTACAGAAGAAACAAAGCATTACACACATCCGAATCTGTTTCTCAGAGAATGGCAGTCAGGGCGGCTGATGGAACGGTCCTTACGGATGACATTGCAGTTGTGACCCGCTGGGCTGGCTACTTTGAGCAGTTGTTCAAATCTGATCTTCTGGTTAGGATGTTCGATATCGCTGGGTCCATGGTTCTTGAGGCTGATCCTCCAATTAGCTGTGACCCACCCAATCTCACTGAGATTACACAAGTGGTAAAACAGCTGAGGGAGGGAAAGGCTGCAGGGATCTGTGGTATCTGAGGTGAACTTCTCCAGGCTGTCTTCCTGGCATTGCAAGCAATCTTTTCTTCTATTTGGGAGACTGGCATCATCCCAATTGACTGGAAAACAGGACTTGTCATCCCTATCCCGATTGCAGCAACTACAAGGGGATAACACTGCTCTCAGTGCCAGGTAGGGTCCTTGCTAGGGTCGTCCTCAATAGGATCTGTAATCACTTGCTCACCTTCCAGTGACCAGAACAGTCTGGTTTTATGCCTAAGATGTCTACCATCGACCACATCCTGGCACTGGGGGTTCTCATGGGGCGCAAACGCGAATATCAGCAGAGTTTCTTTGCAGCCTTGGTCAATTTTCATAAAGCGTTCCACTCGGTTGATCGAGCTGCCCTGTGGGACATCCTGAGGGTTCTCGGGATCCCCTCAAGGTTGCTGGATATCATACACTGTACGCTGGAAATGTGAGTGCTGTGCAGAGTGGAGGCAGAACCTCTGTTTTTTTCCCAGTTGATTCTGGAGATTGTCAGCGGTGTGTTTTGCTCCTACTCTGTTCAATGCTTGTATGGACTGGGTGTTGGGCAAGGTCATGGGGTTCAGCGGCTCTTGGGACATCTGTTGGCGAAGAAAGATTCACGAATCTTGACTTTGCTGACAATGCTATGATCTTCACGGAGTCACTGGAGGCTCTGATTAGGGTGCTCGAGAGACTGAGCAAGGAGTCTGAGTGTCTGGGCTTGTGAATGTCCTGATAAAAACCAAGATCCAGGCCTTTAATGACCTCTTGGGCACAGCCATCAGCAGTGTGTCTGTTTGTGGAGAGAGTGTTGACCTTGTCGAGAGGTTTACTTACCTTGACAGTGACATTCATGTCTCTGGTGACCCTTCCTATGAAGTCAGTAGATGGATTGGGAGAGCATTGGGGGTCATGAGGTCACTGGAAAGGGGTGTCTGGCACTTCCAATATCTATGCAAAAGGATGACGGTCCATGTCTTTAGAGTCCTGCTGCTTCCTGTCTTGCTATATGGTTGTGAAACATGGACGCTTTCCAGTGTCCTGAGATGATGGCTGGACTCCTTTGGTACCATATCTCTCCAGAAAATCCTTGGGTACCATTGCTTTGACTTTGTGTCGAATAAGCAGTTGCTCATGGAGTCATGAATGAGGCACATTACCTGCATTGTGAGGGAGCGTCAGTTATGGCACTACAGCGATGTGACGCGTTTCCCCGAGGGTAATCCAGCTCATAGGATCCTCATTGTTGGGGACCAGAGTGGCTGGACCAGGCCAAGGGGTCACCAACATAACACCTGGCTGTGGCAGATAGAGGGTCATTTCCGGAGGGTGGGACTGGACCGTGTGTCTGCCTGGGGGGTTGCAAACTGGGATCCTGAGTTGTTTCGTCATGTGGTGGGTGCGGCAATGCACTGTACCAGTGCATGCTCCCCAGCTTGACTTGACTTATCTGTTAAAATCTACCCTGGTTACATGAATATGAGCTGAGCATTCTAACTTTTAAACACTTCTGATTTCACTGAAGCCAGATGTATGATATATCTGAAGAAAACTACTAGTGAATTGTACTTAAAACAGGGTGGGAATAATTAGATGACTCACTAATCTGACACCTCATGAAGATGATGCTCAAAGTAGGGGTGGAGATTTTCAACTGCAAAGTTCAGAGGTACTCTTGTTAAACTGGTCTGAAAGAGAGCAAGCTTCAGTTTACGATGAGCTGTCTATAGTCAAAAAGGAAAGATGTGGGAGAAATGAAAATGTTGAGATGGAGTTACAGATAAGGACAGAAATGAAACAGTCAGAGGTACAACAAAAGTAGGAGAGATATCTAAGAAAGTGCAGCAAAGTAGGTTGAAATGGTATGGACATGTGATGAGGAGATACAAGAATTATGTTGGCAAAAGTGGGATGGGAATGGAAGTACATGGGATTAGAAAGTGATAGAGGATCTGAAGGAAAAGGGCTTGACTGGTGAGGAGGTTCAGGACTGAGCTGTATGGAGAAGGTTGACCTGGTACATAGAAATGGGAAAAGTGGAAGAAGTAGGAACTCTGAAAAATGGGTTTTTTGGAATGCTTTTGTTATTAACACCTGCACAACAAAAGATATAGTCACTAAGATGTCTGCTCATACTGAATGTCACTGTTTCAGCTGGTAGTTATTTGGCTCACACTTTAGCGATTGTAATGTGACTCGCATATAAAAACTAATTACCCTGCATTTTTTTAATATTTATGTGAGCTTTTTTGACATAAGGAGGGGGAGATGCTACATTTACTTGTACTTTAATACATATGTACACTTTAAAACTTTTACTTGTACAGTTTGCACATTTTATTTGTATTTGAGTCATTTTCCAGAAAGGTATCTGTACTTCTATCCAAGTATGGGTGTTGTGTTCTTTATACAAACACCGTTCTAGGGATCAATAAAGTACTAAGCTGGCTATTATATGTGCCCTTCTTTCTTTCTTTCTTTCTTTCTTTCTTTCTTTCTTTCTTTTATTTTTTGACAGTTGGAGCAGTGAGGTGGGTTAAGTAACTTTCTCAGGGTGACTCGATGAGCCATAGGCTGAATTTTATCAGTAACATTGTGATTTAAAGTCACATTCCATATTTAATCATCTTTACAATATTATGGATTACTGATCACAAGCTCTCTGCATTGTCTCTTGTAGAAATGCATCCTGCAGTAATCTCCATGTATTGTGTACTTCTCCACACTGCTGATGCTTTCCACGGTCCATTTAGGAAGCATAAATAAGATCAAGATAAAAATGGGACACTGACAAGACGTTATCCCTCTGACTTGCAGTTAGACATGCTGCTATTTTCATTCTTCTACATCTGGCGTAGACTGGAATTAAGATGGCTGTTTCTGACTATTAAATGTGAAACATTATCATTTATTTTTTCAATTTTTTTCATGGTTAGCTAGCTTGGATTTATCTGGGCCTCAAGGCTATGAGATGAATCCATTCGTGAAAACCATTTGTCTTTAGATTGTCTGCAAGTAGCCACCACTGCTTGACATCACTTGCACAGACAACTGAAGAGTCTACAGTTCTGTGATATTATCCTATTCCTGTAGAAAGGCCTATTGAATTTGCTGGTCACTGATTAGCTAAGGATGACATCTCCAAGTGTTGTGACCTAGGACAGCCCAAAGGTGTTTTACAGTATGTAAGGTCAGGAAAGAAAGCAGGCCAAGGCAACAATTTATTCATTTCTTTTGAAGTTTCCTGGCGTTGCAGGGACAGGCATCAAGGAATTGTAAGCAGTGGGCATCTGGTGAGTTGCGTTGTCTATTACAGTAAAACCTATCTGCCAGGGGTTGGGACCGAGGCCATGGCAGATAAGAGAAAAGATGGATAACAAAACAGCTAATTTAAAAATGATATATTGTAGATTAGTTTAGCAAAGTGTTGTATTTATTTACAAAACAAAATTATATTAACAAAATATAATATAGTATTAACAAAATTAATATAATATTGTAATGACCAGCCTAATAAACGAATATAACTCAGAGGTACTGGAGTTTTCTACATTTTATTTGGAGTCTTCGTTCTGTCACAAAGGGTGCCCTGTCTTCTCTAGATTACACAGTACACCTCCAAAAACAATAAAAGAAAGTTTTCCCTACCAGTTAATTTATCTCCTGCCTTTGACACTGGATCCAGGGGAGCAGCCATGGGATGCATGATCCCCAGAACGTGTGGTGGCAGCCCTTCTGGGTTACATTTGGGGTCACAGGCCTGAGACTTCAAGGCTTAGCCCAGTTGGGCGCCGTGGCCATCACCGGGAGGAGCTGCACGGCTTAACGAGCCCATGTGGGCTGGAATGCAGCCACACCCGGAAGTGCAGCCTGAATTAGGTTAATTATCACCTGAAGCACTTCCGGGTGGGCTATAAGAAGAGCCTGCAGCCACTGCTCGAGGTGCCAGAGTCTGGAGGAGGAGGACGATGACGACGACGACGACGACGACGACGACGATGATGATGATGATGATGATGATGCTGCCTGGGAGGAGTGGAGGAAGGAGTATATTTGTGCTTTTTGTTTTGGATTCACTTTGGGTGTGTTTGTGCGGGGCTGTGTTGAGGCGGTGAGACACGGGGAAAACATGCCCCACAACTGAAGAAAAATAAAAGCACTTTTTGTTTGATTTTTACACGTGCCTCCATTGTCAGTCTGCATTGGGTCGGGCACCTATATAGCGCCTTTCACACCAGTTATGTTCTATTTTTCTCTATATACCACAAACACTCCTGCTTATTGTCTCCTGACTCACTGCTCCAAACTTCCCTCCACCGCACCTTTCTTTTCCTCCTAACTTCTCCTATCACTCATCTCATAAGAGGAGTGTCCACTTCTTACAGAACACACACTTTCTGCTCCCGCTCTGCGCATCAGAAACTGTCTGCAACAAAACATAATATAGCAGAATTTAAAAAGAAAATTACATCCATAAACTGAAACACTTTCACGTTTCGTACATGTTTAATAATTTCTTTTTTTTTTTTGGTGACAATTCCACCACCACACGCATACGTTTATCGGCCTTTACAATGTATAGTAGACTAATTATAAGAAAAGTGAAAAGCTAAGAAACGTTATTAAAAATGAATGTACGTAACAGACACTGTGATTACAAAATGTGGCCAGACAAGCAGTGCTGGGGGAGACCACTACGCATTGGCACAAGGGAGAGTTGAACCAACGTACAGAGCTCACAGCGTAGCGCATGGCAGTAGTAGTACAGTAATTAGGTGGGCTCTGGCATGCAAGATGTTTTATTTTTTTGGGGGCCTGATGGTTAACAGAGACTGACGATTAATCGAGTGATGAAGGTTTTGCTGTATATAGTGACTTTCATATCTATCTACCTGTCAGTATATCTAATTATCAAATAGATTTTTTTGTTTTTTTTCTTCTATTAATTTATTCTGACAGTTGGAGCATAGGTGGGTTAAATAACTTGTTCAGGATGACTCAGTGAGTCAGAATTTTATAGGCCGCTTTTTGATTTAAAGTCTAATTATATAGCCAGTACTCTACACTGCCTTTAGATAATCTTGTTTTTTTGCCATTTGTGCACATAGTATAAATTTTATTATAATATATCCATCCACCCATCCATTATCCGACCTGGCATAACCTAACTACAGAGTCACGGGGGTTATTATGCTGGAGCCAATCCCAGCCAACTTAGGGTGCAAGGCAGTGAATAAATCCCGGGCAGGGCGCCAGCCCACCGCAGGGCACACACACACACACCCACACATCAAGCGCACACTAGGGACAATTTAGAATCACCAATGTATCTAACCTGCATGTCTTTGGACTGTGGGAGGAAACCCACACAGACACGGGGAGAACATGCAAACTCCACGCAGGGAGGACTCGGGAAGCAAACCCGGGTCTCCTAACTGCAAGGCAGCAGCACTACCCACTGCGCCACCGTGCCACCCTATTATAATATATAAGTATATGAATTTTGTTTCATTTCTACAAATTGATTCCATGATCATAGCTGTTAAAACAGCAGAGTTAGCAGAGTGAACTAAAGGTCACCATTGGCTTTAGAAACCTCAAAGAAACTTTATATGCAGCAGTGTTTTTGTATTCCATAGGAAAGTCTTAACAATGACATCAGTGGTTAGTCTCCATTTTTACCAACTGTAGAACTGTTTAATTCCCTATTTTGGAGAACTTTTAATTACTCATTTAGTCTTGATTCAGAGAGATCAAACATTTTGACTTAGCATTCAGCCACATGTTTAATTGCAAATGGATGCCCTTTGATTCAAGGTGCAGCAGCAAAAGCAGTTGCTGTTTTGAGGGTCCCAGAAGAAACAGAGATGGAAACTAGCAGTGGTCAATTCAATTTGTGCTAATAGATAGAAGGGAGAGAAAAAACACAAAAAGTAACCCATCCTCTGCCTGGACCATGAAAGGACTCAGGACAATTCTCTTGCCATTGCCTACACTCCACCCAGGGGGTCTTCATGATACTTTATACTGTACACCTAATGTCTTCTGCCTGTGCACATGTTATTCCACAATAAATATATTGGAAAACAGAAGGAATGTCCACTGAAAATAATATAATTATAATGCAAGGGGAATAATTCAGGTAATTTTCATTTAGTATTATGCAATATTTTCTACCCATAGAAAGTTTTTTTTTTTCAATAATCAAAAGCAACATTATAACATTTGATTCCTGGTATTCTGTGTATTATTTAGCAGCAATGAAACCACATATTTTCCTGTTTTTCAGAGGACTAAGGGAATTATAAAGACCACTAACAGAAGTCTTGTTTGCTGCTAACAATTATGGCTAATTGATTATCGCTACAGTTATCACATCACTGTGAAAACAGAGCAATACAACTGCATTATCAGCCACAGGCTTTCATATTTTAATGCTAAACAAAATGGGTAGACATTTAAATGGGATTTTTTTTTAAATGTTCAATTCAATTTGTCTTTACTAAGCATATTATCAGGAACTCTTAAAAGGGGATGACCTGCAGGGTGGCTGCTTACTACTTCATTTGTTGTTCCTGCTGGTGATGGACTGGGACATGAAGAAGCGGCAAAGTGAAATGGCATCCAGTGGACACCCTGGACACAGCCAGATGACTTAGACTTCACATGTGGCCCTGGCCTCTCGTTCACACATTTAACATATGATGAAGGAAAAGACCAGCAGTGTTGCAGATAAAAAGGCATGACTGGGCCTCAAAATCCACAAAAGGAAGAGCAAGTCCTTAGAATTAAATGCTGCCAACACAACTCCTATAATGTTGGAAGGTAAAATGCTAGAAGAAGTGGAGAGTTTTACCTACGTTGGCAGCGCTGTTGGCAGACAGGGGTAGGGAAGATACTGACATCAAAGTCAGGACATGACAAGGTAAGGGCAGCTTTTGTTCAATTAGAAAATGTTTGGGGCTTTTGCTCTATGTACTAATTTACATATGAGAATTACATTGGAATCTGCTACACACTGTAAATTTGATTTATTTTTAAATTCACTCTGCAGGTTTCTTTCGTTTTTCATGACTCAGTTTACCATAAAGCATCTTTACTAACAGTAAAGCTTGGCACATATAATAGCAAACATAGGAAACACCTCACACATGCTAAGCAATGCCTAAAACATAGACACTTCACGTGTGTTAGAATAAAACACTTACAACAGTAAATCTTCACTTTTGCTAGTATATAATGGCAGAAATAGTAAAACGTTATGTACATTAGTATAGAACGGCTGAAACTGGAAAGCTGTGTGCATACTACTATAAAATAACTGCACCAGTGAACACGTGAGACCCATGACAGTTATGTCAATGGCTTTGTTGCAAGTTAACTCGGGAAATCTACACTAAATGTTGATTCTTGAGTAACATACCTGAAAAAGGGGAGATGATGAATAAAGCTGAATTGTATCTTCTTTCCTCAGCAATTGCTGTATGGGAAGTGAGGAATGTTGGGAGGGTCAAAGTCAAATTTTATTTGTCACTTACAACTTACATACAGTACAATGTGCATTTAAGAAGAATATACAATACGTATGTATGAAGAATATAAAATGACAATACCATTCATACTTGACTCAATAAATATGAATAAAAATCATTATGTTAAACGGGTACAATAGTATAAATTATAATTGACTTATAAATTATGTGATAAGAAATAACTTCTTTGGAATAGCAATGATAGATTGACAGATCAGACAAACGCACTTCGATTGTGACATTGTGAGAGAAAAAAAATCATCTTCCAATTCCACATCCAGCCCATAAACAATTAATTTTTTTTTTTAAAACCCTTCTTTAGTCGATATAAATTGGAAGGCTAACTAGATCACTTAGATAGCTGGAGTTTTGCAGTAGCTTGCACGTTTGATCGTGTGTGCGGGATGTCCAGTGTGTTAGAAGAAAAGAAATCTCAGACTGGCCCTGTATGTCAATCAAGTGGCAAATGCATTAGGGAGGATATATGATAGACTAACATTTAAAAAAAAATTTTTTGAATGCAAAGCGATCTACCTGCACTCCCTTTCCGATCTACTGGTCGATCGCGATCGACGCATTGGGCACCCCTGCTCTAGGCACTGCTCTCATTTAGGATGCTTATAGACTATGGATAAGCTCCACCTCAATCTCTCTGCACTCATCGTCAGGCAGCAGTACTGTTTACCTGACCACAGCACAAAGAAAAGGCCATTGTTAGGATGGCTTGTATCTCTGAAAAGTTTCTTTATTTCTTGCTTGGTGTAGATGACCTAGAAGTTAGGGAGTGCTTATTCAGTGATGTGTTCAGCTGTCCACACTACCCTTTGAAGATCCTTATCATTCTGTTGCGTGTTTTTTCCAAACAAGGATGCTTTCGATGGTGGATGTGTAGAAGTAATTTAGTAATTTGTAGGGAAGCCTGAAATCCCTCATTCATGTGATATGGTAAAGACATTGTCATGACTTCTTTACCAAGGTGTCAGTTAGTTTGATCCAGGCTAGGTCCTCTGTGATGTGGTCACCGAGTTATCTGAAACTGTCCATCCTTTTCACCAGAATACTGTTAATACCAAAGGGGTGGTAGTGCGTCTGCTTTTTTATCCCAAAGGCTACAATCAATTCCTTTTTCTTGGTGACATTCATGAGTAGACTGTTAACTGTTGTCCTAATTCCAATGTGACAGCCTTTCCACTTCATCCATGTAGGCCCACTCATTGTTGTTAGATATTAGACCTACCACATCTGTGTTATCAGTAAACCTGACAATGATCCTAGAGTCATGTGCAGCCTTGCAGTCGTATGTGTAGAGGGAGTACAGCAGAGGACTGAGAACACATCCCTGTGGAGCTAATGTGTAGAGGGAGAAGAATGAATGAATGCAAACCCAATAATGTCAATTTCATTCCAATAAAGCCTGCTTTACAGACTTGACATTTTGAAGCATTTTGCTCACCTTCTGCCCAGTTTATGACAGTCTTGGTTTTTGTATTATTAGTATGTAGACTTTGTCTGAATGCCTCAAATCTCCCAGACTTACCACTTACCACTGTTTATAAGATACTGTACCATATAACTTCTCCCCACCTTCCCTTCTACATTTATAACCTCAAGAAATTAGGTGTAGTAAAAGACAAGCAGGAGTTAAGTTACAATTTAAACAATGTATTTTTGATAATATTCATAAATAATAACAATATGCAAAGTACATTTGAATATTGGCAACCATACAACCTGATAAATGCTGATGTGTAGTTTCAGGTGGCACACAGACTTGTTAGTTACTTAAAATGTCTCTAGTTAAGGCATCATTTGTGGTCAGCTTTCTTCAGAAGAGGCCGCATGCCTGTCTCAATATGGTTGCTGAGCTGTGCTCTTCATTGTGTTGTCCTTTTCAGTTCATGGTGTAAGGTTGTCTTTCAATAGTTTGGTAAAAGAGAGAAAGTGAGGTAAAGCAAGGAAATTTATAGGTTTTCTGTCCAACCCCCAGAGCCAATAGGGTGTCGTAGTACTTAAAGGCTTTTGATACAAGCCAGTTCCAACCAGCCATACATCAGACCAATGGGGGAATAGAACACTTTCACTCCTGCCCTCCAAACCGTATGTTAAGGTAAAGCTTGGCATTTAGGCAGCCGACTTAGAGTCCTGCAGAGACATATCAGCCAAACTTGTTTGAGGCACTTTCCCCCAACCCTGTCGAAAAATTACAAAGAGACTCAGTCCTAAAAGGGGGGAAGGGGTTCTTAAGCCATCAAACCATTGCTATTATTATCAGTAATGTAACACTAATATTACATTGCTTTGCTTTAGTTACAAATAAAGACATACAAAACATTTATCAACATGTATGCACAATTTCACATCACAACAATGACTACTACCACTTGTAGATTACACATTGTTAAAACAACATTCTTAGTCTTGCATAAACCTTTCATCTTTGAAGGCGACTCTCTGTGTTCTTCCAACACCAGTGCTAAGGTGTTCTCAATCTCTGGATCCCATTTGACTGAACAATGAAAGCAAACTGACCAATCAGATTGCTCAGAGAGACCGGACACAAACACACACATGCTCCAGTTAAATAAGGTGTTATTACATAGTAGATAGGTATTGCTTATTTATTATTGTATCAGTATCCATGTAAGAGTTGTAATATACATATCTGTGGAGTCAATATTATTATTTCATTATTTGTAGATGTAATTCATTTTCAGAAATCTGATTTGCTCTTGCTATTGTAAAAGATTTGTTTATGCTTTGAAATCACAGTGTTTGGTAATTGTCAGAGGGAAATCTGTGATAATTTATATTGCACCTCCATGAAACTGCAAGGAAATAATATTTTCTGTCAGCTAAAGCTCTCAGCACTTTTTAATTGGCTTACAGTGAAAGGATTGAAAACCAAGCTGCTCTCTCATTAGCTTGGGTCCATTTAGCTGAGCCAGCATTTCTGTTACACAGGAATTGTTTAACACAGGCTCTGTGGGCCCTGGAATACAATAATTGTAAAAGATGGCCAGAATGTCAAATCTGCTCTGAGGTACATTTACTGTTGCCATATCAAAAACTCAAACTAATCACATTGTTTATGTTAGTTAAAGGCATGCCAGGTCTAGCAATCAGTGCTAACAACATTGAACTGCAGATTGCATACTTTAGATCGCATATTACCCCAGAGCTAAAATTCAGAAAATCACTAAATTTGTTTTAAAACGTGAATGACCCTTCCATAACCCCATAAATTGCTTGTAGAAATGACATCAAGCTTCTCTGCATAGCAGATTAACCAGCCATCCACTGCTGAAATGTGCTGTTGCATCACTGGCTTGAGCAGAGCAAGGGGGTCCAGTAGCACCAGATGCAAGGCAGAAACCAAACTTTGATGGCACATCTTATCCTCGTTAGTTCTGCATGATGTAAAATTAATAATATTGAAATCAAAAATGCCTTAATGTTTGTGATGGACGCCTGGGGTGGGTTCACATTCCAGCCAGGATTTACCTTGTACCTTTACCTGGCAGGGTCTGCCAAGAGGCATCCTCCCCTGACACACTGGGTGACAATATTCCTAGGCCAGTATACCCATTCATGTACCTTCAGGGAAAGCTATGAGTTACAGTCGTGTCGGCCAGCCCTGCTGAGCTCCATGGGTGCTCCCAATAGGACTATATAGGGAACCCGCAAGGCAGAGAGGAAAGATCAAATCAGGAGATCTGATAAATAAAGAGAGAAATGAATGAAAGTAGGTTAAGGAAGGAGAAAGAGGCAGGATGGTGAGGAGCCTGTGTCATGAACAATGGAGGCAGGTGGTCGGGAATATGGCACAGGGATGTGAGTAGTAAATGTGGGGCTGGAAAAGCAGCGCACCATAGAGCAACACAGAAAGGAGCGGCCCTTTTGACACCAACAGACTGGCAGAAAGAAACTGGAGTGACGTTTGGTGGGAAGTCCTATAGATGCTGACAGACAGCAGTAGGAACCAGAACCCAGATGATTGCACCTGTTGGTGGGCATCTCTTCTCTTGCTGCAAGATTCTGATAGGATAAGTTGAGGGAAAGAGACATTGGAGCTTGTGTCTTGTTTTAGAACAGAGGTCACTAACAGGCGGTCCGGGTCTGGACCCAGAAGCTGTCTCATACGGACCCAGACTTACAGCCAAAACAGAAGGTTATGATTTTAAACCTGACGGGGTGCTTCTATTTTAGCCGGCACAGCTTTTGTAGTCTTTACGGTAATGTTATAGTGGATGAGGAAATGCATGGACCAATTGTATGCTCAGGTCTGGGGAAAGTAGCCTTGTACATCTTGACCATGTTTGGCTCCACACACAACTGCGAGGCAGCTTTCTCCACAATGAACATAATCAAAACTAAATATCGTTCCAGGCTCACCAATGAACACCTCCATATGTCTATGACAATGGCTCTGACTCCATTCAAGCCCAGGTTTAAAATCCTGGCAGGACAAGCTAGAGCTCAATTCCCTCAGTGAGCAAAAAAGTGGGGTGATGAATATAAGAGGGGAAGAAAGTGAGCATTTAAAACGGTTTGATTGTTAAGACGTGTTGAGATGTATTATCTGTAAAATTGGTTGAGGCTGTTGAGTCAAGATACAACAACAACAACATTATTTATATAGCACATTTTCATACAAAAAAAAAGTAGCTCAAAGTGCTTTACAAAATGAAGAATAGAAAAATAGAAGACACAATAAAAAATAAAAATAAATCAACATTAATTAACATAGAATAAGTAAGGTCCGATGGCCAGGGTGGACAGAAAAAAAAAAAAAAAGACGTAAAACAGAAAAGGGGAAATTCAAGCTTTTTCTCAATTTATTTTATTTTTCTGAAGTTAAGCACTTTATTTAAACATGCACAATTTTCACATTTTATTTATTTTGTCTTATTTTGAAATGCAGCCCTACTTTTATTTAGTAAATTTAAGAACATTATATACTGTGACGGAACATTATACATATCTGCAGTCATACATACATGTTCAGTTCTGTGTTACGTGACAATAAATATTGTCAAAAAGTTTTTGAATTGTACTGAACTCATTTGATTTGAAAGTCCGGTATTGATTTCGTGCAAATGCTGATACAACTACTAGGCTACTTAAATATATATGATACTAAATAGTTAGACAACATGATCTTCCGGACCATTGCTTCAAGAAATTTTCTCTAATTGGACCTCTTTAGATTTTAGTTGAATACCCCTGTTTTAGAAGAAGAAACCTGCCTGGGATTTTAACCCCATTTTTAATGGATTATTTATAGAACATTTTAACTTCCACTTGGCACCTTGCTTTTAATGGATTATTATTTATTGAATTTTGATGCACTGCACTACTGGCACTTTTGTTTGGTTTTAAATAAAAGCACTTCAATCACTTTGTACTTTTCAAAAACTCCTTGCTGACTGTGTTTGTCCTCATTCTCAGGTATGATATCGGCAGTACCAGACTCAGGTAGCTCCAGGAAGCAACTAGGGAGTGTGGATCTAACCAGGACCACCGCAGAGACCAGACTTTGAACCCAATCAGACATCTCTGGGGATATGTGAATATAGCTATCCACTGATGGTCTCCATCCAACCTGACAGAACTTGAGAGCATCTGTAGAGAAAAATGGCAGAAAATCTCTAAATCCATGTGTGTGAAACTTGTCACGTCAAATCCAAGAAGGCTCTGGGTTGGCATCGCTGGCAAAGGGGCTTCAACTAAATACTGAGTAAAGGGCTGAATACTTCTGTCAATAAGATATCCATCCATCCATCCATTATCCAACCCACTATATCCTAACTACAGGGTCACAGGGGTCTGCTGGAGCCAATCCCAGCCAACACAGGGCGCAAGGCAGGAAACAAACCCCGGGCAGGGTGCCAGCCCACCGCAGTTAATAAGATATTTCACTCTTTAAATATTTAATAAATTTATAAGAAAAATTCCAAAATTCTGTTTTTGCTTTATTATTATGGGATATTAAGTGTTGCTTAATGACAGAAAAAGTTAATTTAAATGATTTTAGCGCAAATCTGCAGCATAAAAAAATGTGGAAAACAGTGAAGGGGTCTAAATACTTTCTGAAGGGGCTCTATTACTGCTATTAATCTTGTAAAGCTCTTTGTGCAACATTCTTTGTATGAAAATGTCCTATATAAATCAATTGTGTTGTATTAGTGCTTCAGATACTAACAACTCATGAGTGACTACTAGACGCACCCTAACAGGCTTTTAAAGAGGCTGTCCTGTAAATGCATCTGATGCCTGTTTCTTTGTCGTAAAGTTTGCTTTTTCCTGTTTTATAATCACAAATGTTCTACTACTGAGGTGGGCTGGCACCCGGCCCAGGGTTTGTTTCCTGCCTTGCGCCCTGTGTTGGCTGGGATTGGCCCCAGTAGACCCCCGTGACCCTGTAGTTAGGATATAGCGGGTTGGATAATGGACGGATGAAATGTTCAACTACAGGCAGTAAGCTAATAATTAAATAAATCTTAAGCCCACTTGCACTCAGTAAACCTATAAGAGCCAATTTTAGAAAGTTAATGCTTTAAGGTAAACTCATTTAAGTGTTTGCTTAATTTGAATTAGAATATCATTTTCTTTCATAGCTACAGATTACGTTATAGCCTTTCACTCTCTGTAAGTTAATATGAAATGAACTTTCTTATCTACAGTATATCACTAATACAGTGTGTTAATGAAGTCAGTGTGTGTTTGGAATAGTCCCATTGCTAGCATTGACTCAAAGACCCATTTACAGTTTGTCAATGGGATAGACACAGTTTTCTGACCGTTTAGAAATGGTTGAACTGTATGAGTAAACTTAAAGAATGAAAGATACAAAAGCTTTAAACAGAACTTTTCTGTAAAAACTACTTTTCTTTTCTTTGCTATATCAATTTTTTCTCTATTCTTGTGTGAACTGTTTTACTTTGAATTTTTAGTAAAGCTTTTAAAATTAAGGTACTTTGTCTGTGGAATCATTTCAACGCGTTAATCCCATGAAGCAAACTAAAGCTGCAGAACTTTGGTAATTTTGGGTAAACACAGCTACAAAACTGATATTTACGTTCCTTGTTCTTGTATTTACTTTCACTGTAGTTCTACATGCTGTTTTGTTAAGCATTCTAATTTTATGGAGTGAAGTAATATAAAGTAGTACAAATTGGAAGATTTATAATTTCTGTATTGCAAAGCAGAGCACAATCATCAACTATTAAATGTAGTTTGACACTAGAAAATTCTCATGTGGCTGGCACAGTACAAATGAAAATTCACTTTAGAAAAATAGAGGGAAGAAAAAACCATAAGTTATCACTTGTTGGGCAACACAGTGTGGTAAAAATGAAACACAAATCAACACGTTAACTCCAGTACAATCTTCAACGTTAAAAGCAAATTGGGATATAATACTGTACGTTGTCATGCATGTGCATGAGAGGACCTCCTTACAGGCTCACTCGCGGTATGTGATAACCCACTGTGATGAGAGGGGGTGCTGCCACTCACACTGTTTTCTCCTTCTTTTCCCACATTGCAGAGAAGCTGCCCCGTAAAGGCATTTAGCCCCGCCCCTTCTGGTCACCTCCCATTATAAGATCCCAGCGTACCGGAAGAAGGCGTCACTTTTGGGCCAGAGAAACTAGCTAGACCGAGCTCCACTAAAGACCTGACAAAGCAACACCTAGTGTAATTACAATTCAACATTGAAGTGGCACGCGCCAACAAGAGCTATTTTTGTTCTTCTTTAATTTTGTCTTTCTTCTTTGGAAGAATAAAATGGACAACCCGGTTGATGCCCCAAAATCTTTTCTACTGTCTCGAGCTGTCATTCCTGCACCCATCCACAACGTTTAAAGTGACAATCAGTGGACTACACTCTTAAAAATAAAGGCATCAGAGTGGTCCTTTAGAGTAATGCCAAAAGGGAACTGTTTGTTTGGTTCCCAAAAGACCCGTCCACATACAGATTCCAGAAAGAATCTGCATTTATTTGGATCTGTAACAGGCTCCACACAATAAATAACTATAAATAGATGGTATCAGATTTGGGAAACACCAGTAAGTCATGATTTGAAAATTACTTTTGCTTACAATAACATAGGCTAAGTCCAGGTCCAGGTTTTGTTAATGGTCCTGCTAGGTAGCCTACCATACATTATAAAGAATTCAAATAAGAAAGTTTTTCAAGGCAGAAAGATCCAACTTCATATATAGAGAACCCTTCCCAGAATGAAATGGTGCTTTGTCAAGCAATGACTCTACTGTGTGGTTCATAAAGAACCATAAAGAGTCATTGAAGAATCAATATTTTTAAGAGCATACCTGAAGATGTATACTTTGCTTTGTTTGTGAACTGCACAAATTAGTTGAATGGGTTGAATGTGAAGATGACCACATTTTCACTTAGTCATTATGGGTTATTAAGTGTGAATTGATGGGCAGAAATGTCAAATGTATCCACTTAGAATGAAATGCGCAACACAATAAAGTGAAGGGGTCTGAAGATTTTTTGAAAGCACTGTAGGTGTGGTATTTTGAGAGCATTTTCTATTGGATATTTGTCATGGAGGTACAGTGGTAGCACAGCTGCCTTGCCGTAATTCGTGTGCCATGTCCTCACTGCATGGAGTTAGCATGCTCTTCCTAGATTATGAAAAGGATTTCAATTTATGTGAAGGATTTAGGAGTTATAGTCATATGAATAAGTTTGGGAACCCCTTTTAATTCTTTGGATTTTTGTTTATCATTGGCTGAGCTTTCAAAGTTGCAACTTCCTTTTAATATACGACATGCCTTATGAAAACAGTAGTATTTCAGCAGTGACATGAAGTTTATTGGGTTAAAATATGCAATATGCATCATAACAAAATTAGACAGGTGCATAAATGTGGGCACCACAACAGAGATATGACATCAATACTTAGTTGAGCCTCCTTTTGCCTCTAGACGCTGTCCTCCTGTAGCCTTTGATGAGTGTCTGGATTCTGGATGGAGGTATTTCTGACCATTCTTTCATGCAAAATCTTTCCAGTTTAGTTCAATTTGATGGCTGCCGAGCATGGACAGCCTGCTTCAAATCATCCCATAGATTTTTGATGATATTCAAGTCAGGGGACTGTGGCGGCCATTCCAGAACATTGAACTTCTCCCTCTGCATGAATGCCTTTGTAGATTTCCAACTGTGTTTTGGGTCATTGTCTTGTTGGAATATCCAACCCCTGTGTAACTTCAACTTTGTGACTGATGCTTGAACATTATCCTGAAGAATTTGTTGGGTTGAATTCATCCGACCCTCGACTTTAACAAGGGCCCTAGTCCCTGAACTAGCCACACAGCCCCACAACATGATTGGACCTCCACCAAATTTGACAGTAGGTAACAGGTGTTTTTCTTGGAATGCAGTGTTTTTCTTCCGCCATGACCAAATAACTCAATTTTTGTCTCATCAGTCCAAAGCACTTTGTTCCAAAATGAATCTGGTTTGACTAAATGAGAATTTGCATACAACAAGTGCAGAAAGGGCTTCTTTCTCATCACCCGGCCATACAGATGGTCTTTGTGCAAATTGCGCTGAAATGTAGAATGATGTACAGATACTTCATCTACAGCAAGATGTTCTTGCAGGTCTTTGGAGGTGGTCTGTGGGTTGTCTGTAACCATTCTCACAATCCTGCGCATATGCTGCTGTATTTTTCTTGGCCTGCCAGACCTGCTGGGTTTAACAGCAACTGTGCCTGTGGCCTTCCATTTCCTGATTCCATTCCTTACACTTGAAACTGACAGTTTAAACGTCTGAGATCGCTTTTTGTAGTCTTCCCCTAAACCATGACACTGAACAATCTTTGTTTTCAGATTTTTTGAGAGTTACTTTGAGGATCCCATGCTGTCTGTCACTCTTCAGAGGAGAGTCAAAGCAAAGCACAGCTTGCAACTGACCACCTTAAATACCTTTTCTAATGATTGGACACACCGGTCTATGAAGTTCAAGGCTTAACAAGCTCATCCAACCAATTTGGTGTTGCAAGTAATCAGTATTGAGCAGTGACATGTATTCAAATCAGCTAAATTACAAGGGGACCCACATTTGTGCACAGCCAGTTTTTCACATTTGATTTAATTTCATACAACTAAATACTGCTTCACTAAAAATTTAAAAACTAAAAACACCGCAGTACTCAGATGTTCCTAGGAAACGAAAGACATACCACTGTAATCTGTTTTGTTGAAAGTAGAGTAAATTATTATGCAGACTGAGAGGGGTTCCCAAACGTTTTCATATGACTGTAAGTGGACTCAGCGCTATCAACTGCCAGACAGTGTTTAGATGGCTAACAGAATGTCAGGTTATATAGCGCCTTGATGTGTGGAGTACAAGTCCAAGGAGGTTCTGCTCAAGCTTTATAACACACTGGTGAGGCCTCATCTTGAGCACTGGGTGCAGTTTGGGTCTCCAGGCTACAAAAAGGACATAGCAGCACTAGAAAAAGGTCCAGAGAAGAGCGACTCGGCTGATTCCAGGTCTTCAGGAGATGAATTATGAGGAAAGATTAAAAGAGCTGATTCATAGGAGACATGATTGAAGTGTTTACAATTATAAAATGAATGATTCCAGAGGATCGAGACTGTTACTTTCAAATGAATTCATAAAGAACACAGAGACACAGTCGAAAACTTGTTAAGGGTAAATTTTTACACAAACATTAGGATGTTTTTTCTTCACACAGATAACTATAGAACTTGGAATTAGTGACTGAGTAGTGCGGTAGACAGTAGGACTTAAGGAACTTTCATAACTAGATGTTAAGTTATTTTAGAAGAATTAGGTGAATAGGACTGGTGAGCATTATTGGGCTGAATAGCCTGTTCTCATCTAGATTGTTCTAATGTTCAAATATCTACATGTGTTTCCTTTGGGTTCTCCGGCTTTATCCCACTGTCCAAAGACATGCAGGTTAGGTGGATTGGCTTTAGTGTGTGTTTGGTGTGGTTTGTGTGTGTGTTCATCCTGCAGTGGACTGGCACCCTGTTCAGGGTTTGTTCCTGCCTTGTGCCCTATGATAGCTTGTTTAGACTCCTCATGTGACCCTGGTCTGGATTTAGCAAATTAGAAAAGTTACATTTGATACTTGACCCCTTTGATCAATTATCTATTGTAGTGGAGAAACTGGTAGACATAGTAAGTGCTGCACAAACGCTACACTCTTGTCTGTTACAGCGCCACAGAGTGGCAACATGTTGCCTATTAGTTGAACAGGGAAGAAAGAATTTCACTATACACCACACTTATGACAATACAACTCCTAATATCAAGAAAACCAATCTATTTTGCCTGAAGAAATCTTGATAAGTTTTTGGTTCAATGTACTTTTGGCTTTGTGATTACTTGACTTTCTGATTGGAGCCATGACATTGCCAGTAGAGATTTGAATGAACCAGACTTTATACAATGAGGAAATGCCCTTAAAAAAGGTTAACACAAAATATGAAAGAGTTCAGGTGAAAGAAACTCAATAAATTGCACAAATGTATCTTTTCAGACTGAAACTCCTGGAAGACAGGGCCTCAGCTGTGCCTATAGATTTCTCACAGATTGATAACAGGCATTAGCAGGACAATCTGATAAATTTATTTTGATGATGTTTACAGTTTCAATTTCAGACTTGTGCTCTCTTCTCATTCAGTGCTAAAGCCACCAACATAAAGAGTGGCTGGAGAGTGCGTCCCACTTTAATGAAAGTTCAGGTTCAAGGGCTGATGTCCCTGCTGTCCTACTCTGTAAGACAGCATTTAGAGTAGTGTACTAGCGCATTTCACATGCAGTTAGGCCTGATATTTAGATAAGCTCCTAATGCTTGCTGAATGTTCAATTTGAGGCTTTGCTTCTCATGATGGTTTAAATACTTTTGGTGCCAATGCTATTGTCATATACTTGATATGTGTTTAGACTTTGCTTTTCTAGCCATTTTTTGTATATGGGTTTTCATAATTGGTACATTAATGTGCCAGCTTCCCATATTACCATGTATACTCTAGGGCTGACAGATTAAGCTCCACTATTTGAATATAATTTAAATTTATTTAAAAAAAGATCTTATTTGATGGCAAAAGCTGACATTCGATTGTAACAGAACAGTTATTTGTTTCACCCACACTAATTCTGGTGTCGAATGACTCCATGTGCACAATGCAAAGCTGTTGTTTTTTACACATTTGTTTTTGCATTTTAATTCCACAATAAGCCTTTCGTAGTTTTGAATGGTTAACTTTCTATCTTCCTTAGTAAAGCTTACAGCCAGACCCCATCATCTTTTTCTCCTCTCCCACTGTTCTGCACTTTGATCTACAAGTGTACTCTAAGCAGTTTTTCTTAATGCTCTGAAAGTATCATTTTGCATCTGTGCCATTCTCTCTTAAGCCTGATATCCCTGACTGTTTAACATGAAGACCTTTTCATTAAAGTGAATGGAAAATAACTGTCATAATTCTGATTTTTCTTTTATCGCAAAGTTTTACAATACTCACTTCAAAGAGCCTCATCAACATCAACCAACACATTGTGTCCCTGTGATAAGAGGTCTGAGGTGAGATACAATTTTAATAAATAATTGGGAATCCAAGAGCATGCAGGCTCCAGGCAGATGCAGGGTTGCAGGGCACACAGGTTGATTGGGGATGTTGGCTGATCTCGCTTTAACTTGCACATGTGAGCGGGTCAGCCAGGTGCTTCATTCCCACTTCGGAGCAGGGAGAGGAAACACCTGTACCCACTTGGCTTTATAAAGAGACCTGGCATGACAGAGAGGGAGGAGAACAAAAAAGGAAGAAAAAGAGAGATGATGGTTAAAGAACAGGTCAGGAGGATGGACACTGCAGGATCTGAAGATGCCAGCATTTGGTGGAAAGGAGGCTGATAGCCGGGTAGAGTGCCCTGAGGCTCAAAAGGTACCGAAGAGGATCGCTCCAATTCAGTATGTTGGGGTAGCTAGAGTGATCCATTGTTTGGGGGCTCTTGCATAAGGCTGCAGTGTGGCAGCGGGAATTATAGGAGCGATTTCAGGCAGGATGGTAAGCAGAGGAGATGTTGGTTTTTTAAAAAGATACACCTGGGATGGAGTTTTTTTTAACTGTTTCCTACCATATGTTTTAATCTAATTTTAATGGATTTGGACATTGTACACTCCATCAGACACCTTACTTTTATGCATAATTTATTTTTTGAAAATCTGAAGCACTGCACTTTTGAACGCTTTGTGTGATTGTCATTTTAAATAAAAGCACCCAATACTTTGCACCAACCCTTTGCTAACTGTGTGTGTCCTCATTTGCCCGGCTCAATCTTGGTCATGCTATGGACAGTTCCAGGTTCAAGGGGCTCCTGGAAGTAACCAGGGATCATGGAGATGACTCAGACGTTCACAGTCCTCCAATTAGTCTATGTCTTATGTAGCTACACATTTTGACACATAATGCCTGAAACATTAAGGTGTAAACAAAAATATTCAGGCCATTTATTAGAATATTTCTGTTGTTTGTAAAAGTGAAAACAAATAAAACAGATTGTATGGACCCTGACTTTATAATGTAATGAACTCTGTTTTCTGAATGAATGCTCAGATGCTGACTTGCTTATAATTCGGAATGACACAATATTAATGGTACCCCATCTTTGCCCGTTGGACACCTCCTGTCTTCTTCTTACCTGCTATTCATTTGCTATTCACACCTTGTCACAGTCTTACTCGCTGACCCATAAACCCCTCGATACTTGTCAGTACAGCAAGCCATAAAAGCCACTATGAAAAGGACCTTAAATCCTTATAAGCCATGTATGCTTGTACCAAGCTATGCTACATTATTATTAATATATATTTTTTTTACTTGTGGTTCTTTTTCTGACACTCAGCTGGTGTCCTGAGCTACAAATGTATTGTGATGTGTCCTGCTACTATAATGACAGCTGTAAGGAATGGGAAGAAGGGAGGGGGCAGAGCCCAGGGAAAGCACTCCATGCCAAATAAGCTGAGCGGTTTAAAACTTGTGCACCTCTCCATCAACTACTGCCTCAAGTGGAGGAGTTTAAGTACCTCAGAGACTTGTTCACAATGGAAAGGAAAAGGGATAGTGAGATCAACAGACGGATAGAGGTGGCAAGTGCAGTTATGCAGTCTTTATACCAGTCTACAGTGGTCAAGAAGGAGCCAGGCCAGAAGGCAAAGTTCTAGATTGACCAGTTGATCTACATCCCTACCCTAACTTGTGGTCATTAGCTTTGGGTAATGACCAAAAGAAAGAGTTACACATGGCCAAATTGAGCTCTCTCCACAGAGTGGCTGGGCACTCCCTTAGAGATACAGTGAAAAGCACAGAAATCCAGGAGAGGTCCAGAGTAGAACCACTAACTTTCTGGATTGAGAGGAGTCAATTCAGGTGGTTCAGCCATCTGACTTGGATGCCTCCTGCTCGCCTTCCTGTGGAGATTTTACAGGCACAACGAGCTGAAAGGAGACCCTGGAAAAGACCCACAACTTGCTGGGAGGATTATAGCTCCCAGATGGCCTGGGAACGCCTTGGGACCCCACAGTTTGATTTGGCAAATGAGCCTGGGGAAAGGGACATACGGGCCTCACTGCTAAGACTGTTGCCCCTGGGACCCTATCTCAGATAAGCGGTGGATCATTGAAAGGATGAATGCACCTAGTCATCAGTACTGTACTGAACACAAGACGGTGGCACAGATAAGAACATAAGAAATTTAAAAAAAACAGAGGAGACCATTCAGTCTAAAAAGCCTGTTTGTTTACAGTTGTGCTTGAAAGTTTGTGAACCCTTTAGAATTTTCTATATTTCTGCATAAATATGAATATCAGATTTTCAATCAAGTCCTAAAAGTAGATAAAGAGAAACCAGTTAAACAAATGAGATAAAAATGTTATACTTGGTCATTTATTTATTGAGGAAAATGATCGAATATTACATATTTGTGAGTGGCAAAAGTATGTGAACCTCTAAGATGATCAGTTAGTTTGAAGGTGAAATTCGAGTCAGGTGTTTTCAATCAATGGGATGACAATCAGGTGTGAGTGGGCACCCTGTGTTATTTAAAGAACAGGGATCTGTCAAAGTCTGCTCTTCACAACACATGTTTGTGGAAGTGTATCATGGCACAAACAAAGGAGATTTCTGAGGACCTCAGAAAAAAAGTTGTTGATGCTCATCAGGCTGGAAAAGGTTACAAAACCATCTGTAAAGAGTTTGGACTCCACCAATCCACAGTCAGACAGATTGTGTACAAATGGAGGAAATTCAAGACCATTGTTACCCTCCCCAGGAGTGGTCGACCAACAAAGATCACTCCAAGAGCAAGGCGTGTAATAGTCAGCGAGGTCACAAAGGACCCCAGGGTAACTTCTAAGCAACTGAAGGCCTCTCTCACATTGGCTAATGTTCATGTTCATGAGTCTACCATCAGGAGAACACTGAACAACAATGGTGTGCATGGCAGGGTTGCAAGGAGAAAGCCTCTGCTCTCCAAAAAAAAACATTGCTGCTCGTCTGCAGTTTGCTAAAGATCACGTGGACAAACCAGAAGGCTATTGGAAGAATGTTTTGTGGACGGATGAGACCAAAATAGAACTTTTTGGTTTAAATGAAAAGCGTTATGATTGGAGAAAGTAAAACACTGCATTCCAGCATAAGAACATTATCCCATCTGTGAAACATGGTGGTGGTAGTATCATGGTTTGGGCCTGTTTTGCTGCATCTGGGCCAGGAGGGCTTGCCTTCATTGATGGAACAATGAATTCTGAATTATATCAGAGAATTCTAAAGGAAAATGTCAGGACATCTGTCCATAAACTGAATCTCAAGAGAAGGTGGGTCATGCAGCAAGACAACGACCCTAAGCACACAAGTCGTTCTATCAAAGAATGGTTAAAGAAGAATAAAGTTAATGTTTTGGAATGGCCAAGTCAAAGTCCTGACCTTAATCCAATCGAAATGTTGTGGAAAGACCTGAAGTGAGCAGTTAATGCGAGGAAACCCACCAACATCCCAGAGCTGATGCTGTTCTGTACAGAAGAATGGGTTAAAATTCCTCCAAGCCGGCGTGCAGGAATAATCAAAAGTTACCGGAAACGTTTAGTTGCAGTTATTGCTGCAAAGGGGGGTCACACCAGATACTGAAAGCAAAGGTTCACATACTTTTGCTACTCACAAATATGTAATATTCGATCATTTTCCTTAATAAATAAATGACCAAGTATAATATTTTTGTCTCATTTGTTTAACTGGTTTCTCTTTATCTACTTTTAGGACTTGAGTGAAAATCTGATGTTTTAGGTCATATCTATGCAGAAATATAGAAAATTCTAAAGGGTTCACAAACTTTCAAGCACAACTGTAGCTAATAGCTAAGCTATCCAAATATCTCATCCAGATTCTCCAGGTTATGCTTCAACTCCATTTCTGGGTAGTTTGTTTCAGAGTCCCAAAACTCTTTGCATAAAGAAGTGCTTCCTGGCTTCAGTCCTAAATGCACTTCCTTTTAATTTCCACTGACATCCTCGAGTACAAGATTCACCCTAAAGCTGATAGAATTGTGCTGGATCTACTTTAAAGATTTTAAATACCTGGATTAGGTCCCCATGCAGTCTCTTCTACTCGAAACTGAGCAGGTTTGGTTTTCTGAGTCTGTTGCAGTAGGACATGTCCTTAAGTTCTGGGATGCACCTGGATGCTTTCCTCTGCCCAGATTCAAGTGCTGCTATGTCTTTCTTGTACTGTGGTGACCAGAACTGCTTTTCATTTATAGGGTGCAGCTGCTGGTGTTTTCATGGGTCTTATATTTAAATAACATTTGTCTGAGTACCGCTAGGATCTAAATTTTTTTTCCTGTTGGTGTTTTTTCTTGTATCCATAGCAATTTCCATTACCATAATAATAAAACATAAAAAAGCACATACAAACATTTATGTAATGCCCAGAATCATTAACCTAAGTGCAAATATAATTGAATATTTACTTATTTTCAAGTTCACAGTTCATCTGAAAAGGCAACTGAGATGGGTAAGGTCTGCTTGGGTGTGCGATGACAACAGCATACCTTCAATTCAATTTAAAAATCCTTTCTAAAAATTATCGTAACAAGTAACAAGCCAGAGGCAAAATCTTAACATTATTAATTATTAACATTCATTAAAATAAAGAAAGATTATTAAAAAAAGAGAGAGGGCTTCTGTAAGAAGGCTACCACATGGTTCAGTGCCCAAATACAAATATGTTTAAAACAGAAAAAGAGTCAACTTAGTGTTACATATGGCATAACTGTTATATTCAGTTTTTTAAGTAGTTATACAGGCCTGTAGTGAATCAATATGCATCCTTGTTAAGTACATTGCTCCGCAAACGAACAGGAATAAAATATACAAAACAAAAAACTCAGCCTCTGATCAATGAGGCACATTTCAGGTTTATTTTTTTTTGTCCTCCGAAAATCTACTTTACAGGACAGGATAAGCTTATGTTTAGTTTTCCCTGTTAATTCTCTTATTAACTCAAATTTACACAGTTCAGCTATTCTAAAAATATACTGACTACAAAACAGTTCAAAAAAGATGATAAGGATCAGGAGGAAGAATGGAGTCAAAGCTGTAAGTCAAAAGAGTGAATTGTCAGAGTGTTTCCTGAAGAGGCATTAGCTCTCTTGGAAATGTGTTCTTTTAAAATTGTGGCATATTAAATAATTAAACAATATCATAATATACCAGAAACGTCGATATCCCTCCCATCGTGATTACGGCGGTACAAGAATCACATGAGAAACAATATCTTTTAGCTTATATTTACTGACGATTAACGCAGTTACAGACGGAGAGGCGCATGGACAGACTTAATCCAGGTGGGAAATCTGGATCAACACAGTCAGCCATTTTCTCGTCACCACGCTGGGAGGTTTTTCTTAGCGCTTTGTCGATTCCGCCTCTAAAGGTCTGGCTGTTGTCCAAGCTTTTATAATGTCTTGCTTCATTTGCTGGTGTTCTCTGTCTCCAAACAAGGGCTGAATTCCTCCTCCACAAAATACAGAAATATCATAGTGCTTACATGCCGATTCTCATTCTCCCAATAAGGAAAGAAGATTTGTGCTGATAGAGGACAGAAATACCCTAACCTGTGTTTAAGCTGACTATACAAGCCTCCAGTTGCCTTTGGCTATCTAATCCAATGCTTGGTTAGCAATTCTAACTGCTGAGCCCCTGTGTGCCACAGTTAACATGCACATGTGAATAAAACTCATAACAGTATTGTCCAGATATAGTGACATAAATAAAAATGTAGCATAACACAGAGCCAAACTGAAAACTGAAAATCAAAGCCAAAAGACAGATGTTGGGTCAAGAACAATGAATTCTAAATTGTTGAATGTAAATTCACTCTGTTTAGCCCAGTCTCGGATATTGAATGACTATCTGGGGAAACTTTATACCGTTGCACTTGCTTACGTCGTATGTGGCGATATCCTGGCACTCCTGACGATGGTGACGACAATGCGACCTCAACAAAATCGCAATCACCAAAACAAAAGATGGTAAAAAATAATGAACTTCAAAATGAAAGCTCTAATTAAATATCTGATTATTAAACTAGATTCCTTGGCTGGCAAAAACCCCAAAATGACAACAAAATTTGGTTTCCAACTTGGAACACCAATCATAACAAAACAGTTTTTGTTTTTCATCTACCAAATAAGTCCAAATCCTACCTGCTAGAATTTGTGCGTGTGTGGGTTTATGCAGAATATGATGTGTGAATAGGCAAATGAGAACAGACATCAAGATCCTTTCATCACCAATCACTGGATATCTAGCTACCCAGATGTTTGATCAAAGATCAGCATTTCTTCAGCCCACCTCATCATATCCAATCTTTTCAAAACATTTTTCTTTGTGAGAGTCATGGTGGCAGTAGGCTAAGCAAGAGAGCTTAGATTTCATTATCCCCAACTATAGATTCCAGCTTTTCTTGGGCAATTTTCAAGCTAGCTGAGAGATACAATCCATGGATGAGGTCTCCAGGACAATAAACAAATCCAAATCATATTATGTGATATCATCTACTGTTAAATTCTGCTCCGTACTTCTAAAATTTTTATTTTTATACTGTATTGAGGATTTGTTTGGTGTATTGTATTGTATTGTATTGTATTGTATTGTATTGACCCCATTCTCTTTAACACCCACTGCACGCCTAACCTACCTGGAAAGGGGTCTCTCTTTGAACTGCCTTTCCCAAGGTTTCTTCCATTTTTTCCATAGAAGGTTTTTTTTTTTTATTGGGGGGAGTTTTTCCTTGTCTTCTTAGAAAGTCAAGGCTGGGGGGCTTTCAAGAGGCAGTGCCTGTTAAAGCCCATTGAGGCACTTCTTGTGTGATTTTGGGCTATACACAAATAAATTGCCTTGTATTGTATCGTATCCGGAATGTCGAGGGTCTGCTGCAGGTTTTCCTGCTCAGTGGGACATACCCAGAGCAGCACTGCAGAAGACACCCAGAGGATATTTTTTTGACAAGCCCAAACCTCCTCATTTGTCTCCTATCAGTTCTTTAGGAACAGTGACTCTGCTTTGTGCATCTCTCAAGCTGCAGAGCTTTCCAACCTTAGAGTGGCCCTGTGAAAAAAAAACAAACTTCTTGCTACTTCATTCTTTCGGTAATTAGCTACAGCTCATAGCCATAGGTGAGTGCAGAGATGTACAGTAGATCAATTGATAAACCAAGAACTTTGTCTTTAAACTCATCTTCTGCTTCACCACCATTTACTGATAAAGTTCCCGCAGAACAGCGACCCCCATTTCAGTCTGCTTGTTGATCTTGTGTTCCCTTTTTCCATCACTTGTGAACAAGATCCCAAGATACCTGAAATACCAAGAGAATTTCTTCATTTCTTCATATCAAAACCAAATGACCCATTAAATTACAAAGACAAGAGCTCAACACATATCAAATTTTATAAAGAGGATTCCCAAGAACCAAAGGAAACAGAATCAGGCTAGGCCAACCTGATGAAGATAACGAGATAAAATTTCCTCAGTGGAGCTGGACTAAGAGAAAAAAAAAACACAGAGAGGTCAAGGATAGAGAAAAATGGTGTGAAATGAATCTTAACAGAGAGAATAGAGGAGAGAGTTGAATATGAAGGAAAACTGGCAAGATACAAAGGAAGAGGTTCAAAACATGTGGAGAAAAGTTGTTGGGAAAATGTAAGGAGCAGTAATGCTGAACCCGTACTAAAAGATTTATGTTAAGAATTACGACACCTCGTTAGACATTTTTTGTTGCTTCAGATAAGGATAAGTTTAGTTTAACTGAATTAGCACACAATTTACAAAGTTATCTTTGATCTTTGACACTATTACATCTTTTAAAACACACATTAGAAACTTTATAAACCCTTTTTCCATTTTAAATTAGGACATTTGTAAATATGCACTATAATAAGAAATTAATAATTCAGTGTTATCTCGAGTAGGATTATGTATTGCAGTGCATTATTCAAAGGCTGATCAGATCATTTTTATACAGCTTTCACTTATTTCAAAATGCTGCTGCAACAATAATACAAGAACAAGAAAGTATGTACAATTAATTCCAGTTCTCAAGTCCTTGCATGGTGGCACTGCGGCGCAGTGGGTAGCATTGCTGCCTCGCAGTTAGGAGACCTGGGTTCACTTCCTGGGTTCTCCCTGCGTGGAGTTTGCATGTTCTCCCTGTGTCCCTGTGCATGGGTTTCCTCCCACAGTCCAAAGACATGCAGGTTGGGTGCATTGGTGGCCCTAAATTGTCCCTAGTGTGTGCATGGTGTGCGTGCCCTGCTTGGGGTTTGTTTCCTGCCTTACACACTGTGTTGGCTGGGATTGGCTCCAGCAGACCCCTGTAACCCTGTAGATAGGATATAGCGGGTTGGATAATGGATGGATGGCCTCCATTTTGATTTCAAAATCCTCCTTTTTACATGTTCAGTTTTTTGTGGCCAGAGCCCTGCCTACTTAACTGAGCTTTCATTATTTGCAAACCAGAGCACACATTGATATTTTAAAATGTCAGATTACTACAAATTAACAAAATAACAGTGGGAGTCAAGCTTTTAGCTACAGGAACCCAAAGTTGTGGAATGATTCGCCTTTTTATGTAAGAGATGCCCACTTAGTCTCAGATTTTAAATCCCAACTGAACACTCATTACTTTAGTCTGGCATACCCTGACTAGAGCTGCTGATTAGCATGCATACTGCATCTCTTTTTGTTAGTTATTTTATACAAATATAAGCAGTACAATGATTATGAACTGTTACTAACCAACAACACAACAACACTGTACAGTATTTCTTGAAAAGACCAAAATCACACAAGGAATGCATCAATGGGCTTTTAACAGGACTCCAGGCTTGACTCCCTAAGAAGACAAGAAGAAAAGGGGAAAAAGAGAAAAATATGGAAGAAATCATGGGAAAGCAATTTGGATAGAGATCACCTTGCCAGGTACATTGGGTATGCAATGGGTTTCAAAAAATGGGGTAAATGCAACATAAAAAAAACAAGTATTCCTCTTCACCAAACTAAATGGCCACCTCAGAAGTAGAACACAACAGCACAAACTGCTTTGTTCTTGCCCAGCGCTCCTCACTAAATACAGGCACAGAATCACCGCCAACAACTCTCAAGGCAAAAATGCAAGAATAAATGATACCACTCACTAAATTCAGAACTATCACATATGAGGATACAGATTTGTTCAAAAACATCAAAAACAAAGTAGAAACTAATTAACATAAATTCAAAACAATATCTGTCTATAAGCTAACCAGGGCCAGAATGTAGAAAAGGAGTAAGACAAGCCAGACACAGTCAGAATCCTGAAGACCTCAGCCAACAAGCCACCTTCCCCCTACTCGCCATTCCACAGGTGAGTCAGTGCTGCACCAGCCAATCTGATGAATGGACCCTTCTACCCGATGATTCCAGTGCTCCTTTACCTGAGATTACTTTTCCTTATGCAGGGAAACAACTTGGCAGTAGAGCAGTGGCACCAAGTGCTGCATGAGGATACTGAGAAGAGAAACAGAAGAGTGGGGCATTAGTAACCATTTCTAAATATCATATTACTTATGTTTTAGTACTAATGACTAACAACAGAAGGTAGGCTAAACTGAAGTAGTTCTGTAACTCTCCTTTATTCTCTTTCTTTTCTCAGTGTTCAGCTGTGGTGCCACTGATCTACTGCCAAGCTGTTCTCCTGCCCATGAAAAAGTAGTCTGAGATACTGGAAGCCTTGGATTCATCAGATGGAAAGATTTGGTCATCAGATTGGACTGTACTGTAGAATGGCCAAGAGATGGTTGGCTGCTACATCTCCAGGCCTCTGACTGTATCTGACTTTCTTTCTAACAGATTGAGGATCCCCACAGATGTTTAAGTTCTTCAGGGATGCTGCTGTCTGGAGCTTTTGTTTTCTTCTCATCTGATGTCAATCAAAAATGTTAATAGACAAGTCGCTGAGCTCCATTTATGTTAATCAGTTTCAAACTACTTTTTTTTCCTATGTGTTTAAACTAATTAATGTTTTATCTGCTCTAATTCTTTATTAGTAATTTGTAAAATGTATAGTTGCATTTTCACTGAGAATTTGTCAACAGCACACTGTGCTTGCATTCAGTAGAGAGCTATGCAAAAATAAACTAAATCAAATCAAATCTGTTAAGCATATTTGGAAAGGTTAACCATCAAGAAATATATCCATATATGTGTTTGATATGAAAAAATAAACATTTTTATTCTCTGATTTTCAGTGTGTTATAGTGCTTTAGCATGTGTCACAGACGGCTGGGGCTCTTACCCGGCCGAGACGCCTAAAAGGAATGGAAGGTGGCATAAAAAGTTTCCGGGTCAAGAGGGGGCAACCGCCCTGGACAAAAAGAGGACCACGGGAAAGGGACAAAGAGGTTCTGGCCTGTTGTGACCCGTGGCCACCACCAGGGGGTGACTTAAGCATCAAGGGACCTGGAAACAGTTACTTCCACCACACTTGGCAAGATGGCGGAGGAACCTGCCAGGGATGCCCGGAATGCTTCCGGTGCAAAGGGCAGCACTTCCGCTACACCAGAAAGTGCTGCTAGAAGTTCGTCATCGGAGACCTGGAGAACATCCGGGCGGGAAATAAAAGGCGCCGCCTCCTAACAGTCGGGAAGCTAGAGTCGGGAGAGGGAGCAGGACAAAGCTCCCAGGAGGAGATTGGTGCCCAAGGACATTGAGTGAAGCCCGAAAACACGAGGGATTAGTTTTGAGCACACTGTGTGTGATTTGGACTGTGTTTATTTATGTTTAATAAACATGTGACTTTTATAAAGATGTGGTTTCCAACTGGTGGTGTCCGGGCAAGTCTCACACATGTTATATGTAATTTGCTAGGATGTGCCACATGGTAGCTAGTACTTCCTCCCTCGAGGCACCATATACCACATCATAAAGGCTCTGCTATAAAACATAAAGCAGCATTCAAGATCTTTGTCCAAGATTACGGATTGACATTTTGAACAGCCTTAGTCTTGTGCTTTTAATGTGTGGCTTTCCGGTTAAATATTCCTCTTCTTAATTAGGTTTTACCATCTTGGCTCTGCTGATAATGACTTCTGACAATTCTGGCTTAGATTACATTTATGGTTTAGCCCTCTGGTTTTTGACAGCAATGTTTATGAAGTTTTAGATATTGACATTGCAGTTTTCTTGAAAGTGCTTGCATTTCCTGATCTATTTTAACACACAAGTTGCTCACAATCCACATTGTCAGCGGGCAGTTCAGAGCATTTGGCTGGAACTACAAAAGCAGGGATACCAAGTCTGAGTTTGGACTCTCATGACTGGCATAGCAGTTTACAAGGTTTAAGATATCAACAATGAGCAAAATAAATCTGAGTGGGTCAAAAATTGGGGGTTTTAGAGGACAGAATGATATTTGATATTTGAATAAGTTGATGGTGATTGTAAGTAGGGTGCTTTGTGTAATGCAACAAATGAACATATCATTTTAAAAAGCCTGGTCCAAAGAAGTAAAAGAAAGTTGATGTATTTTATTCATCATGAAATAAATGACCAGTATTCAATATGACAACAGGCAAGGTTTGGGAAGTAAACATGCAAATGTGCTGGGATCATGCTTGGGTGATAAATCATTTGGACTGACAAGTTTATTTCCTCAAATTCTCAAAGAATTTAAAAAGTGTTTCTGCAGCTCTCAAGTGACAGAAAAGAATGAAAGTATTATTCTTGTTTACTAAAAGGAAAAGAAAACACCAAACAGCTTATTAGACCAAACAACAGTCTTGGGTAAAATAATGGAAAATCGCTGTGAGAGGCTTTGCAGGTGCACCTACATTAGAGCATAATGGTACTGGGAAAGAAAATTATTGAGGTTTTAGAAGCCTCTTGGACTTAGCGGATCAATGTTTTTCATAATGTTAAAAAAAATAGAGGGAATATAACATAATTTTGCTTTATAGTTTCTGATGCTGTTTCAGGCAGATTTCTTAAACTTAGCATCTGTGAAGGCTTTCATAGGTGGATTGCTAACTGGGTATGATGTGTCGTATCTATCGGCCAAGTCTGCCTGGAGATCAATCAATCAGTCTGTCGGTTTATTCATGTTTATATCCATAATGGAATTTTTAAAAAGTAATTATTTTTGAAAATATAATAATTATTAAGCTTACTTATTATCTTTGAACGTTTTTGCTTTTAGATTCCCCTGTACCGTTACTTGTACTGTAACTCTCTTATGTAAATTGTGATTAACATGGCCTGAAGTTGCATTAGGCAAATTATTTATACTCCAGGGCCCCATGACCCTACACTCTAATAAAAGACTTCACAAAATGAAGAGATGAAAACTAGATAGATAGATAGATAGATAGATAGATAGATAGATAGATAGATAGATAGATAGATAGATAGATAGATAGATACTTTATTAATCCCAAGGGAAAATTCACACACTCGAGCAACAGCATACTGATAAATAAAAATATTAAATTAAAGATTGATAAAAATGCAGGTATATCAGACAATAACTTTGGAGAAAAGTGTGTTCTACACTTTTACAGATGGAGTTCATAGAACAATAGAACTTGTAATGAGTAACCCAGTGAGGACCTGCATGACTGACATTTGTAAGAGATACAGAATGATTCAGGACCTAATTCATCCTTAAAAGTAATAACGGCATGGAAATGGGAATGGACAGTAAATAATGTGAAGGGATGATCAGTGCAGTACCACCAATAGGGGAATATAGAGTGGCCTGGAAGTTGTTATTTCAAAGTTCATTCCCTGGCATATATTTATGTTTCTTTTCCTTATCTTTTTCTTTATTTATCCACCTTCATAAAAAGATAGGTGTTTACATGTCTGTCAGGTTGCTATGCCTCTTCAATTTTAATAAATGGTGCATCATCAACATTAATACTGCTTTTAAAAATCCCATACCACATGGCATATAACATAAACATATGCATTGTATTTTTCTTTCCAACAGATGGCACATTGCAAGCATTTGTATTCATTAGTATATGTATAACAAAATGCATTCCAATAGATGCATAGATCCACAAACATTAATGTTAAGGTATACGTGGATTATTTAGATTTCAACCTGTCTTAGCTGTGTAGCACAGCTAGTTGTGATTATTTTTGTTATTATTGTTCTGTTCATCTGTCATTTAATCAAAATGCTTATTCTTCAACTCTTTTTTGCCTCTGTTTAATGATTTAATTTGAAGAATTGTGTATTAGAATTTGTTTGTTTTTCGATAGTCTTGTTGGCAACTCCGTTTGCGTCTTCCTGCTCTTCTGAGCATTTTGCAATTTTTTTAAATTATTTTTGTTAATAAATCTACTTTTGTAAAGATTCTGTCTATAAATTACGGGTTTTGATTATATGATTATGATATTTTGATTATATTATGGGATGTTTTACATTTATTGTAGAAATAAACCTGAAAGAACCTTAAAGGCTTTTAAAATAATCAAACATCTCAATGGTACGACTAACTGACAAAGAAGGCAAGGTATACAAAAAAGAATAAAAAAACTAGTAATTAGTGACAATGTCGGTCAGCATGGGCTACTGATAAAGATATTGCAGAATGGGGAAAGGAAAAAAATTACATGAAAATCTTCAGTTTTAATTGAAAAATAAAAACAGCAAATATCAAAATAATCAAAATCTTAAGGTATTTTTAATACATTGCAATTTGCTTTACTGCTGTAATAGTAAGCAGTAACCAATATCTTATGTTTTTAACTAAATGGTCAATGCAGCCGTGCCACCTACACTTCAGAAGAGGTCATCCACCTGAAACTAAGCACATTCAGGCCTGGCCAGTACTGAGCATGAGAGTACATCTAGGAAAAACTTGGGTTGCTGCAGGAAGAGGTGTTGTTGAGTCCAGCAGGGGGCGCTTACCCTGTGGTCTGTATGTGAATCCCACTGCCTCAGTGCAGTGACGGGGACATTGTGCTGTTAAAATAGCGTTGTCCTTCAAATTAGATGTAAAACTTAGGTCCTGACCCTCCATGGCCATTAAAGATCCATGGGCATCTTTCAAAAACAGTAGGGTTTATCCCAATGTCCTGGCCAAATTGTCCATCACGACCTTGTCCATTGTGCTCACCTAATCATTCCATGTCTCTAATTCGTTATTTCTCTCACCCTTTCAACACCTCATAGCTAATGTACGGTGAGCACCGTCACAGCATCCAGGTAGGTGCTACACATTAATGCTGGTTAAAATGGTTTCTTTCTGTCTATGCAACGAGCTTTGAGTAGCGGGAAAAGTGCTATATAACTGTAATTTATTATTATTATTATTATTATTATTATTATTTTAAAAGTGTGGCAGTGCTGCATTGCATCAAGGAGACCAGGGTTCACAATTCTCCCACAGTCCACAGACATGCACATTAGTTGAATTGGCATTGTCCAAATTGGCCTTAATGTCAATGTCAATGTCAATTTATTTATATAGCACATTTAAAACAACATAGGAATGCTGTGGCCAAAGTGCTTTACAATAATAGAATAAAAGAAAACACATAAATAACATAAATAGAAATAAAATATAAGAACATAAATAAAATACATAATAAAAAAAAGTAATGTTATATAATGGGAGTTAATGGCAGTGTTTGTGTTTTTTCACTCTGAAATGGACTTTGCCCTCTTCAGGTATTGTTCCTGTTTTGAACCCTGTGATTGCTATGCCAGGCTCTGGCTGCCCCGCAACCTTGTCCTGGATAAATGGGTTAAGAATATGGACTGTGCAATAAAACATTAAACACATTGTCACTGTGTGAATGGAAATGCATTGCAAAGCTGCAAGGAGAGAGAGATGTACACCACAAACATTCCCCAATGCATCACTGTTCTTCTTCTTCATCTTTCCCCTCTTCTGTGTGAAGTCGATGTACTTGATCAATCTTCTCTATACAGCTCAGTCCTACACCTCCTCACCAGTGAAGGCCTTTTCCTTCAGATCTTCTTTTACTTTATCCATCCACCTCCACTTTGGCCTCTCTCACTCTCCTGTACTTCCATTCCCATCCCTCTTTTGCCCACATATTCATTGTCCCTCCTCATCATGTCCATACCACTTCAACCTACTTTCCTGTACTTTCTTAGATGTCTCTCCCACTTTTATTGTACTTCTGACAGTCTCATTTCTTTTTTTGTTCTTTTTTTGTAACTCCACATATCCATCTCAACATTCTCATGTCGGCCACATCCAACTTCCTCTCCTATGCTCCCTTTACTCCCATGTCTCAGCTCCATACATCATTGCTGGTCTTACCACAGTCTTAAAAACCTCACCTTTAACCTTCACCCTAATTCTTCGCTCACACAATATTCCTGAAACTTCCAATTGTTCCATCTACACTACACTCTGTGGATTATTGTTGCATCTAACTTTTCCACTCAGGCTACCTCTGATCCTAGATATTTAAATGTGTCCACTTTTTCCAATGGCTCTCACTGCAGGCTAACTTCTGAATCCTGATCATCATTAAACCTCACATATTCTATCTTCTTCGTATTTATCTTCACTCCTCTATCTTCCAAAGCCGTTCTCCATTCTTTCAACTTCTTCCTCACTTCCTTGTTTCTGGTGCTACACAACACAGTGTCTTCAGCAAAAAGCCTGCACCAGGGGGATTGGTGTTTTACCCCCTGACTCAACACATTCACATCCAGATCAAAGAGGTCTGGACTTCAAGAAGGTCTCTGATGCAAACCCACTCTAACTAGCCTGTTACCCCAACACTGCTTTAAACCTGAGTCCTTACTCTCTCATATATATTTTGGACAATCCTCACATACGTCTCTGGTCGTCATTTCTCTCTCGTGCACCTCCAGACTTCTTGACATGTCACTCAATCATAAGCCTTCTCCAAATCAGTAAACACCATATGCAATCCTTTCTATCTTCTCTATGAGCCGTCTCTATATTTGAATATTATATTCTGATACAAAAGGCATGATGCTACTGCCTATTAAAACTGGAGTACTTTTAGGCTGTTTTTAAGGATATTTCAAGCTATAATACAAACTGATATCTGGCAAACCTGGCAAAGAGGGTAAGAACATCTGTGATGATCTGAGACTCGTTACAAAAGGCTGACAAAAGAATACAAGCTGAGTCAGAAGACAAAGCGCTGCCACTTCCAAATCGAAGCAAATTGAAATACACTGAAACAAATACCAGCAGTCAGCAGAATCAGCAGCCTCTCCTGTCAGCGCTATTAGCAAAGAACCTGTTGACGCAGCTAACGATAACTAAAACACCAGGCTCCATGAACAGCCAGAATGGAGCAAATGCTGTACTTTTGATCACAGGACAATGACTACTTGTTAAAGACAAAAATCTGCACTGTGATCAACTTTAATGTCTTCATACACCAAAGTTGAAGAGATATTTCAGTTTTAATAGACATAATGTGTTCGCCTTCATTAAGGAAATGAAGTATGTTCCTGGAATCTTAGAAATTCCAAATGCATTAGCATTTAATTTGGTGACACCGGCTGACCTGTAAGCACTGTCCAGGTGTTGTCCCTGCATTGTGCCCTGTGCTTGCTGGAAAAGGATGATTGGATGGGTGGTTACTGTGTATGCCAACATGTGTGGTCCTTTTTTCCCTTTCCTTTATATAATCTTATATCTTGCCTGAAGAAGGGGCCTGAGTTGCCTCGAAAGCTTGCATATTGTAATCTTTTAAGTTAGCCAATAAAAGGTGTCATTTTGCTTGGCTTTCCTCTTTATATAATTTAGAATTAATTTCTGTATTGTGCTTCTCTTCCATTAAGTCATGTGCATGTATCTCTTTGTGTTTAATGTGTGGGTAAACAGAAAGCACTGCAAAAATTATTTAATTCTTTAGCTGATATCTATAGGTGGAGGGCAGGGACCATAAAAACCTTGAATACCACCATTTATGTTTTCCACTTAGTTGACCACACTGCATTTAGTCTACTGGTACTGTATGTAGTGTGGCCCCCAGAGGGCGCTCCAGTCACACAAACCCTGACACAGACAGACACAGACACAAGTTTTGTAACACAGCATACACTTATTATAGCGGGGAAGAACTTTTCCCTCACTCCCTACCGCAGCACAGTTCCATACAGTCCCAGCACCAATCAAGTAAGACACAGTACTTTCTTTCCTTCTTTTTCTCTTCCTCGTTCTGCCTCCACTCTTCCTCTGGCAGGCTTTGTCCTCTTCCTCCCGACTCTGGCTCTCTGATTGAAATGAGGCAGCTTCCCAAGTTGTGGTGAATGCCTAATGTGGGGCTCCGCATCTCCCCCAGGTCGGCCCCACGGAACCCAAAAGTCTGTCCTGAACTCCAAGTCGGAATCCCAGGACGGCTGTCCTCTAGCGCTCCAGGGGAGGCAGCGTCCTGTGCATGTCTGCTCCCCTAGTCCTTCGAGTATATCGGCCTCCCGGGCAGGCAAGGGCCATAGCCATCCATCGCAGAATCTTTTCTGTTTTTACTCCTTACAGTACTTTGAAATCAAATGCAACTTAATTATTGCAGAATATTTATTTTATTGATTACAAATACAGTGGTACCTCGGTATATGTCTGCTTTGGAATAAGTCCAATTTGGTATACGTCCTGTTTGGACGCGAAAAATTTTGCTTGGTATACGACCTTTGTTTGGAACACGACTCGCGTGATCCCTTGTTTACCTCTCTTGAGACAAAGCCACGACTGCCCACGAGCATCAGTGCACCAGTTGCTAGCATTCAGTGAACAACCCGTGCTATAACTCTCTGTGAATTTTCACGTGTGTGGTACAGCGGGTCCACAGCTCCTGTCAAAGGCCAGTTTTAAAATAAATAATCATCGCGTTCGCGGCTTGGTGAGGGGGCGTGGTGGCTCTGCAAGTGGATAGTATTGGGCTGAAGCGGTTCTCGGGGCGATTCTCGATGTGGGCGTTTCTCACCTAAGTGCACAGGTGAGAGACCATCCGCATTCGTGATTGTTCCTGGGGCTGCTGATTTCAGCTGCCATGCCCTCTTGATAAAGAGAAGCGTGAGTCGGCTAGAAGGGGAGGAAAAAGAAAGAAAGAAAGAAAGAAAGAAAGAAAGAAAGAAAGAAAGAAAGAAAGAAAGAAAGGACGGACGGATGGAGAAAGGAGGAGAGAGGGAGAGAGCACGAGAGCGTGAGTGCAAAGGCAGGCTCGCGTTGCAGCTGAACAGGGAGTCTGGGTGTTGGGCTGACACCCAGGGAATAGTAGTAGTGGTTACTCCCGCTGAGTGATCATGGAGCGGGATTGACCGGAAGGAGGTCTCTGTGGATCCCAAGTCGCTGTCAGGAGGAGCCTACCGGAGCCAGGGATCGGAAAGGTGAACTGAACAGCAGAAGTAGGCAGAGTGAAGGTCAGCTGCAAGTAGGGCGACTCCCCTGTTGAGAAGCCCAGAGGGGGGAAGCAGGGGGGCCGCCAGGTAAAAAGGCACCGGGCTTCTTCTTGTGTGTTTTTTTTTTTAAAGAATGCTTCCTGCTGTATTTTAACCTTGTTGTTTTTAAGAAGACTTTTTTTTTCTATTGTTTTTAACCTCCATGTTTCACTTCTGATTTTATGGATTTATTTATTGGAACTTTGGACACTGCACTTTAATTTGAACATCTTGTTTTGTTGATTGTTTTAATAAAAGCACATTGCACTTTTTCACCATCCCGTGCTTTGTTGTGCCTCACTGCTAAGCTCATAGGTAACATTACCGACGGTGTAGGGTTCAAGGATAGGAGCATACAGCAAACCCGCATCGTCACAACGTGATTTTGTGTTTTTTCATGTAAATTTGAATTGATTGTTGAAAAGTATGAAGGTGGCATGCATATCCAGGACATGGCTGCTGCATACCGTATGTCGAGAACGACGGTATCTACGATTGTGAAAAACAAAGACATTATTAAAAAGTAAAGTGAGGTTAAATTTTCATTTATTTCATCTAATTGCTTTTGTATTTATGTATTTTAGTATTAAGCAGTGTTTAAATTTTATACAACCCCATCAATGTACAGGTGCCGGTCATAAAATCAGAATATCATGACAAAGTTGATTTATTTCAGTAATTCCATTCAAAAAGTGAAACTTGTATATTAGATTCATTCATTACACACAGACTGATGTATTTCAAATGTTTATTTCTTTTAATTTTGATGATTATAACTGACAACTAATGAAAGTCCCAAATTCAGTATCTCGGAAAATTAGAATATTGTGAAAAGGTTCAATATTGAAGACACCTGGTGCCACACTCTAATCAGCTAATTAACTCAAAACACCTGCAAAAGCCTTTAAATGGTCTCTCAGTCTAGTTCTGTAGGCTACACAATCATGGGGAAGACTGCTGACTTGACAGTTGTCCAAAAGACGACCATTGACACCTTGCACAAGGAGGGCAAGACACAAAAGGTCATTGCTAAAGAGGTTGGCTGTTCACAGAGCTCTGTTTCCAAGCACATTAACAGAGAGGCGAAGGGAAGGACAAGATGTGGTAGAAAAAAGTGTACAAACAATAGGGATAACCGCACCCTGGAGAGGATTGTGACACAAAACCCATTCAAAACTGTGGGGGAGATTCACAAAGAGTGGACTGCAGCTGGAGTCAGTGCTTCAAGAACCTCCACGCACAGACGTATGCAAGACATGTGTTTCAGCTGTCGCATTCCTTGTGTCAAGCCACTCTTGAACAAGAGACAGTGTCAGAAGCGTCTCGCCTGGGTTAAAGACAAAAAGGACTGGACTGCTGCTGAGTTATGTTCTCTGATGAAAGGAAATTTTGCATTTCCTTTGGAGATCAAGGTCCCAGAGTCTGGAGGAAGAGAGAAGAGGCACAGAATCCACGTTGCTTGAGGTCCAGTGTAAAGTTTCCACAGTCAGTGATGGTTTGGGGTGCCATGTCATCTGCTGATGTTGGTCCATTGTGTTTTCTGAGGTCCAAAGTCAACGCAGCCGTCTACCAGGAAGTTTTAGAGCACTTCATGCTTCCTGCTGCTGACGAACTTTATGGAGATGCAGATTTCATTTCCCAACAGGACCTGGCACCTTTACACAGTGCCAAAGCTACCATTACCTGGTTTAAGGACCATGGTATCCCTGTTCTTGATTGGCCAGCAAACTTGCCTGACCTTAACCCCATAGAAATATGCCAGACCCAACAATTCAGAAGAGCTGAAGGCCACTATCAGAGCAACATGGGCTCTCATAACACCTGAGCAGTGCCACAGACTGATCGACTCCATGCCACGCCGCATTGCTGCAGTAATCCAGGCCAAAGAAGCCCCAACTAAATATTGAGTGCTGTACATGCTCATACTTTTCATGTTCATACCTTTCAGTTGGCCAGCATTTCTAAAAAATCCTTTATTTGCATTGGTCTTAATTGATATTCTAATTTTCCGAGATACTGAATTTGGGACTTTCATTAGTTGTCAGTTATAATCATCAAAATTAAAAGAAATAAACATTTGAAATACATCAGTCTGTGTGTAATGAATGAATCTAATATACAAGTTTCACTTTTTGAATGGAATTACTGAAATAAATCAACTTTTTCATGATATTCTAATTTTATGACCGGCACCTGTATAATATGCCAATAACAATAGGATTTTTTTTCATGGGAACAGATTAATAATTTTTCCATCATTTCTTATGGGAAAAATTTGTTTGGTATACGTCCTGTTTGGTATAAGTCCATGGACCTGAAACGGATTAAGGACGTATACCGAGGTACCACTGTAGATACATTTATTTGATTTCATTTTATTGTCGCCACATTAAACATTTATTTACATGCTAAACTGCTTTTCCTCTCTAACTACACATCAGAATACAAAATAATAAATCTAAATTTACCAATGAAGTGCTTGAAATATGACCCTACAAAAGAAAAAGTACCTAACTAACTACAATCCTATTAGACCAAAGAGCAATTTTAGGTAAAATAATCACTGTGAGAGGCTGTGCAGGTGCACCTCCATTAGAGTATAATGATGATGAAGAAGAAAATGATTGCAGTTTTAAGAGTCTCTTGGAATTAGTGGATCAATGTCTTTGGTATGAATGATTATATTATTTGAACATTATGTGGGTAGGCATAAGCCCCATGCACTGAAGTATAAAAAATCATAATCGTCATCCTCATCCTCATCATCATCATTTTCACTCCGTTTTTCTTTCTGGGAATTGCAATGGCACAAATGCTGAGCCTAGTCACCCTATCATATTCAGCCTCCTTCCGCTCGCCTTGGTAGAATTCCCAGATGCTCCCAGGTGAAGTGAAGTATAAAATTCCTCTAGCACATCCTGGGTCTGCCACCCAGGACAGATCTTATACCAGAAGATTTTACCTGGCAAGGTTCTCCGCATCGCTTGGTTAAGCATATATAAGGCTCTATGGTTTTTATTAAAAACAATGTGCTCAGGGGGCAGTGTAGTTGTCTGCAGTAGCAGGCCCCTAGAGGTTGATGGAGAAACTGGCTGATCACACATTCTGGTACAGGGCAGTCAGCCCAGGTGGCTTCCTCATTAGCACTCCAGGGATTGTAAACAAGGCACCTATGCCCACATTTGTATAGAAGAGCCTGAGCAGGATCACACAGAAAGAATGAGATGAATGGAAGTTAGACAAGTCTGGAAGTTTAAATGAAGTCATGAAAGATAAGTAGAGGCAGGAGCGTGGCAGAGCTGGAATGTCAGTGAGGAGGCAAGCGACCTGGAAGTGGTCCCAGATGGAGTGAGTGGACAGTGCTCACTGAGCAGTGTCAGTCCTGCTGAGCACCCAAGGAGCAACCAGCCACTCCAGGGGACTCATGCTGAATGCTGAGGGTTGGTGAAGGAAGAAGAGAGCAGGGCTGACTGCCTAAGGATGATTGCAGGGACTCAAAGGCAGATTGAAGGATGACTGTGCTGCCTGGTGGACATCTCCTCTTGCTGAGGAGACCTTAAAGAGTGGGCAAAGGAGATATCAGTTTGATATGGAAGCACCGCACCTCATGATGGTTTTTATTGATAGGTTGTTGACTGTGGTTTGAACCTTCGATTTTAACCCATTTAACACTAGAATTACCAGAGTCTATGAAAAAACTCGTCGATCCGGCCCACCTTAAAACTGTTCGCACTTCTCCACCAGAGTCTTTTGTCTTCTAAATGTGCCGATTTAGACGAGCAGCAAGCAGCCGGCTATTCCATCCCCCACCGTCTCAGAACGTTCACTAAGTTCTCCCAGCTCATGCCTTGATTGGTTATCAGGGAGTGAAGTGGAGTTTTACAGTGGAAATAATAGATCGTTATTTGGAACACACGCATTTCATGTTGGTTCCGTTTCTACAGTAATCTGTGTAAACACATTGTTAAAACAGAAACTTTTTCATATTTTAGTAATAAATGTTACAAAATGTAGGCATAAACTATAGAATGTGTAAAGCATGAAGTCCAAACATCAAATAAACACTTTCACAAAAGGCTCAAGGACAATAGAACAGCTTCCGTAGCGTAGCGCTAAGATTTCCTGACCCCAAGCACAATGGGTTTGCCGTACCTTAGAGCACATGAGCTTATTCAGTGCTGCAGGAACAACGCACATGTTGATCTTTTTTTTTTCTTTTAGTACATGTGCGTTGTGCAGCAGGATCAAGGCACATGTTGATCTTTTTTTTCTTTCAGTACATGTGCCGTCCCTGTTTATTTATATACAGTATCTAGTGACTTCTCTGCCTGTCTGTCTGTCTCTCTATTACGCAGTGCTCTGTCTGTCTGTGTGTTATGGATCTTAAAAATAACAGTTATAAGGACACTTGTTCATGTTATTTGCAGTCTCAATTGTTAAAAAATATTTTAAAAGGAGCATCCCACATGAAAATATAACGATCTCATTAACTGATAGTGCATACCAGTTTATAAATTTTATGTCCATTTGAGGTTAAAAAGAAAATACATTAAATCATATATCAATCGACACACGTTGCACGCAGGCAAGCGGGCAGTGAGAGTGGAGATAAAGGCGCTAGATAGATTGTATGCAACAGGCAAAAATAGCGACCACTTGATAACAGTATTAGCTATAATGAATGAAAGCATGAATTAATCAACACAAATAACCGCGATCGACATTTTAAACTTAACGATTTACTTACGAAAAAAAAAAAAGAAAAACGCCCCAGCATGTAGAAAGCAGATGCTTGCAGGTAGCGCGGCCATGGTTAAAAAGAAAAAAAAGTTACACTTGGTTCCTGGTGGGGAATCGAACTCAGGTCTCTGAGGCACAGTTAGCATGCTGCACTCTGAGAAGCAAATCTTAATGCTACACCACAGAAGCTGTTGTGTCATTCTTGAACCTTTTGTGAAAGTGTTTATTTGATCTTTGGAAATCAGGCTTCACACATTCTATAATTTATGCCAACATTTTGTAACATTTATTACTAAAATATGACAAAGTTTCTGTTTTAACATTGTGTTTACACAGATTAGTGTAGAAACGGAACACACATGAAATGCATGTTTTCCAAATAACGATCTATTATTTCCACTGTAAAACTCCAGCAGTTGAGTCACTCCCAGATAATCAAACAAGGCATGAGCTGGGAAAACTTAGTGAATGTTCTGTGACGGTGGGGGATGGAATAGCCAGCTGCTTGCTGCTCATCTTAATCGACACATTTAGAAGACAAAGGACGCTGGCGGAGAGGTGAGAATGATTTTAAGGTGGGCCGGATCTACGAGTTTTTTCGTAGACTCTGGTAATTCTAGTGTTAATGGAATAAGCCGCACTGAACTGGACTTTAGACACAGTTGGAATTGTTGAATGACAGCACTGAGCACCTTTACACCCATTTTCTGTGTTATGTGTCCTCATTGCCTGGTTGATCCTCAGTTTACATCTATTATTGCCCTGGATTCAAGAAAAGTGTGTCAGCTGTGAGCACCCTGCACATCATACAATCCTAATGTCATCATTTCTGGGCATCCAGAGAAGCAGCAGCTGCAGTGCAAAGTCTTTTGTATTCCTGAGCTCTGTCATGGAGATTTAGCTCAGCCTCCCTACATAAGAATAGGAATACAGTATTTGTGCTGCTTTGACCTCATTCTTTTCATCACTACCCACAGGTTCTGACTATAGGTGAGGATGGAAGTGAACACTAACAGGTAATCTGAAAGCTTAATTTGAGGATACAGCTCAAACCTCACCACCATGGTCTTGTAGGTTTGCTGCTGCTGTGCCAATACATTGGTCCTCTCTAACCTTCTTTTAAAAACAAGACACTGAGGGGTATTAATTCCTCCACTCAGGACAGCTGCCCATTCCTCACCTGCACGAAAAGAGTCACTTATCTTTCAACAGATTCAATGAGTAGTCAAGCAAAATGACCGCTTTATTGGCTAACTGAACTGATTACAATAAGCAAACATTTGAGGCAACTGAGGTCCCTTCTTCAGGTAGGTTGTGATAACTTGATTACTGTCTGCCTGAAGAAGGGACCTCAGTTGCCTCAAATGTTTGCTTATTGTAATC
>JANRMT010028174.1:37864772-37876007 GCA_026402145.1 Polypterus bichir lapradei | reverse complement strand
GATTACAATAAGCAAACATTTGAGGCAACTGAGGTCCCTTCTTCAGGTAGGTTGTGATAACTTGATTACTGTCTGCCTGAAGAAGGGACCTCAGTTGCCTCAAATGTTTGCTTATTGTAATCAGTTCAGTTAGCCAATAAAGTGGTCATTTGCTTGACTTCTCATTGCATCCATAATGGCTAACACGGTACAATGTGCTACTACTACAAACAGATTCAATTATAATTTGTTTGGAGATTAAGATATCATGATTCTTAAAGAACACAAGAAAAAATAATACTTTTCCAAGATTGTATCAAGTAACACATCCATCAATCAGCACATCACTAATGACCAAAGAAATACTTGAAGGATTCCCTCGGGAGCTCTTCTTGGTCAAGGATTTTGTATTAATTGCCAGAAGCTAAATGGAATTGGCACAGGAGATACTGAGATGGAATTTAGTTTGGAAGTGGACGGCCTAGGTCTAAATGCAGGAAATCCAGCAAGGTGGTTGGAGACAAGGGGGTTAGGAGGCATGGAAGACATGGAAGTGCATGATTCTGTGGGATATGTGGTTAAGGTGTTAGGAGAAATTCAGTCCAATGTATATGATGTCAAAAGTGTGTCCATAATAGTGTTGCGAAGGGTGGTCTATAGGCGGCAAGTGCAAGAAATGGCGCGAGGGGTGTTAAAATCCAACATAGTAGGTGTGCACGTACTGTAGATATCAGCAGTGGAGTTGTTTTGGAGAAAGTAGTGACATCCTGCTACTTGTGTGACTGGATGAAATGGAAGAAATTCCAGGCGATGTCTTCCATTCTGAATTCTAAAGAGCCTCTTTGGCATTGAAGGGAAAAGGTCAGGAAAGCCTTGTGAGGAGGAGTAGCATGAGAGTGAGACATGGCTGATGAAGGAGAAAGAGGAAGCAAAGTTCGGAAGAACAGTGATTAAAATGGTCAGCTTTATGTGTGGAGTGTCACGTAATGAGAGAAAGGGGAACATTAAGTTAAAAAAGAGACAGTGTGCTGCTAAAAGGTGTTGAGCTGAGGAGAAACAACCTAAAGTGGTTTGGGCATGTAGCATGAATACTTAACAATTTATTATGTTTACATCCATAGGAATTTTTTATATTTCCTTTGTTGAATAATTGTTTTTTACTTTCTAAAGATCCTATACATTAATCAGTGTGCTGTATATGGTGGATTCAGAAAGAATTCTGACCGTTACACTTTCTGCACACTTTATTGTGTTGTAGAATTAATTTAAAATGGATAAATGTACCATTTTTGCCCATCATCTATACTCACTAACCCATAAAGGCAAAATGAAAACATATTTTCACAAAGGCTTGCAAATTTATTAAAAGTCAATACTAATATTTTTCATTCATGTAAGTATTCAGCACTTTGTAGAAGCACCTTTGGCAGCTTCTTAGGTAGGACTTCACAAGCCTGGCACACCTCAATTTGGGCAGTTTATCCCATTCTTCCAGGCAGATCTTCTCAAGCTCCATTAGATTGGATGGGAAGCATCAGTAAACTGCCATCTTCAGGTCTCACCACAGTTGTTCTATGAAGTCTGTGCTTTGGCTTGGCCACTCAGTTACAGAAAGAGAGCCACTCCAGCTTGTTGCCTTGATGGTATTCTTTGGGTTATTGTCATGCTGAAAAGTAGACCGTCACCCCAGTCTGAGGTTGTGTGCACAATGGAGCAGGTTTTCTTCAAGGACCTCTCTGTATTTGGCTGCATTCATCATTCCCTCAGTTCAATTCTGACTAGTCTCTCTGTCTTTGTCACTGATGCTACCATTCTCTACCATGATGTTACCACCACCACATTTCACTCGCTTGATGGTATTAGGTAGGTGATAAGCAGTGCCTGGTCTATGCCACATATAGTGCTTGGAGTTCTGCCCAAAAGAGTTCAATTTTTCTCTCACAAGACCAGGGAATCTTTTACCTCATGATCTCAGAGTCCATTAAATGTTGGGGGGGTTAGTGACTCTACCATAACTGCTTGATTGATGGAGTGCTGCTAAAATGGTCATCCTTCAAACAGGTTCTCCCATCTCAGTAAAGGACTTCTGAAGGTTTGTTAGAGTGACCACTTGGTTTTTAGTCACCTCTCTGACCAAGGCCCTTCACGCCCAGTTATTCAGTTTAAGTCTAAGAAGAGTCCTGGTAGTTCCAAGCTTCTTCCATTTCATAGTTATTGAGGCTACTGTGCTGCTGGAAACACTCAAAGCTTTACAAAGGAGTTTGCACCCTTGACCTCAACACAATTTGAGTTCCTTGGAACTGGTGGCTTGTTGTTTGTCCTCACATGCAGTGTGAATTGTGGACCTTCTATACACACATGTGTACCTTTCTAAATTCAGTGTATCACAGATAACAACAACAACAACAACATTTATTTATATAGCACATTTTCGTACAAAAATGTAGCTCAGATGGACTCCATTCAAGTTCTTGACACATCTCAAGAAGAATTCAAGAAAACAAGATGCTCCAAACCACAATTTTGTGTGCCACAGCAAGGGTCTGAACATTTATTTGAGTGAGAGATTTCAATATTTTTGATTTTTAATAAATTTTTGGTTTTCCTCTTTGTCTATCTATCCATTCTCTTCCGCTTATCTGAGATTGGGTCGAAGGGGCAGCAGCTTGAGCAGAGAGGCCCAGACTTCCCTCTCCCCGGCCACTTCTTCTAGCTCTTCCGGGGGAATCCTGAGGCATTCCCAGGCCAGCCGGGAGACATAGTTCCTCCAGCGTGTCCTGGGTCTTCCCCGGGGCCTCCTCTTTGTTGAACGTGCCCGGAACACCTCACCAGGGAGACGTCCAGGAGGCATCCTGATCAGATGCCCGAGCCACCTCAACGGGCTCCTCTCGATGCAGAGGAGCAGCGGCTCTACTCTGAGCCCCTCCCGGATGACTGAGCTTCTCACCCTATCTTTAAGGGAAAGCCCAGACACCCTGCGGAGGAAACTTATTTCAGCCGCTTGTATTCGCAATCTCGTTTTTTCGGTCACTACCCATAGCTCATGACCATAGGTGAGGGTAGGAATGCAGATCGACTGGTAAATTGAGAGCTTTGCCTTATGGCTCAGCTCCTTTTTCACCACGACAGACCGATGCAGAACCCGCATCACTGTGGATGCCGCACCGATCCGCCTGACGATCTCACACTCCATTCTTCCCTCACTCGTGAACAAAACCCTGAGATACTTGAACTCCTCCACTTGGGGCAGGATCTCGCTCCCAACCTTGAGAGGGCACTCCACCCTTTTCTGGCTGAGGACCCTGGTCTCGGATTTGGAGGTGTTGATTCTCATCCCAGCCGCTTCACACTCAGATGTGAACCGATCCAGAGAGAACTGAAGATCACGGCCCGATGAAGCAAACAGGACAACATCATCTGCAAAAAGCAGTGACCCAATCCTGAGTTCACCAAACCGGACCCCCTCAACATCCTGGCTGCGCCTAGAAATTCTGTCCATAAAAGTTATGAACAGAATCGGTGACAAAGGGCAGTCCTCTCACTGGAAATGGGTTTGACTTACTGCCGGCAATGTGGACCAAGCTCTGACACCGGTTATACAGGGACTGAACAGCCCTTATCAGGGGGTCCGGTATTCCCCTTTGTCATTATAGGTTATTGAATGAAGATTGATGGGCAAAAAAAGCTAATTTATCCATTTCGAATAAGAAAAAAGTGTGCATAAAGTGAAGGGGCCAGAATACTTTCTGAGTCCACTGATTTTTAATACATTTTTGGTTTGTCATTACGGGTTATTGAATGTAGATTGATGGGCAAACAAGGCAATTTTAGACATTTAGAATAAGAATTTCAATGCAAAAGAGTGTGCAGAAAGTGAAGGGGCTGAATACTTTGAGTTCACTGAATCCACTGCAAATAATATTTATTACAAGAACGGCGCACTGCACGATAACGTGCAGTGAATACACTTGACTTGAGCATTCCTCGTTTTCATCCTCTTTCTCTGTACATTTAGCATTCATTTACTCAGAGGGTGATGCTCTTGCTGCTTCCTGAGCAGCTTTTCTTTTCTCCACTCTTGTGGTCTGCTTCTTCTTTTCTTTTGTCAGCATCTTTTTGCATCAAACAGATTAAGTCAGTGTTTGCGTTGCTATTACTTAGTACGATTTCTTTAATTTGTCACTTAAGCTGGTACTTAAGTCTTCAATCTGCCTTAAGAATGATTTAAGATATGAAGAGGTAGGGGAAGTGATGGCGAAGGCATGCACCGCACAGCCGCCCTGCTATCCACTGCCAAGAGTTGATTCTACTATAAAATAAAATAAAAATAAAAAGAGGAATAACCTGGAGGTCAATCATCACCTCAAAAGTGGACAGCAGACGTCACGTAGTATATGTGTACCAAATTTCAGGTCAATAAGTCAAACGATTTGCAAGCAACAGGTGATTTTAAATCCTGGACAGACAAACAGACAGCCACGGTAGCATATTATATATAAAGATTACAACTATTATTATTCTATTTATACAAATAAATAATGGCAGAAATGTCAACATAGGAAATTTAACAGCTGTCACGCACGTGGGGGACAACAACAACAACAACAACATTTATTTATATAGCACATTTTCATACAAAAAAATGTAGCTCAAAGTGCTTTACAAAATGAAGAATAGAAAAATAGAAGACACAATAAAAAATAAACATAAGTCAACATTAATTAACATAGAATAAGTAAGGTCCGATGGCCAGGGTGGACAGAAAAAACAACAAAAAAAAACTCCAGAGGCTGGAGAAAAAAAAATAAAATCTGTAGGGATTCCAGACCAAGAGACCACCCAGTCCCCTCGGGGACACTTGAAGGGCTCTAGCAACTGAAATTCTACTGCCGCTCCAGGGGTTGGCACTGTGTCCTAATGGCTTTTGCTCTTCTTTTTGGCAGACTAGATGACTGACGGCTGTAACACCTCTGATGTCACTTCCACTGTCCGTACACTTGGACCCGCCTCTTCCTGCCAGGAAGACTGAAAACAGGAAGCTATGCCATCTTTGTCAGTTCAGTCCTGAACTTGCATCTGGGAAGGTGTTTCTGCAATAATTGCATGTTTTCATTTGTTTTTGCAAATCCAATTATACAGGGTTACCAGGCTGGTAGCATTGTTTCTGCCAATACCCTGCTGGACAGCAGCCTCAGTAGCAGTCATTGATAACCTGGGCCACAACTAATCCGGTATGGACATTCTGTTTCTCATCTGCATGTTTGATTTGGCACAGGTTTTATGCCAGACTATGATGTTCATGAATAACATTGTGATCAGTAGTGAGAGAAGACAGCAGGTTGAGGCAAACCGGGAGAGGTAGAGGTACACACTGGAGAGAAGGGGAATGAAAGTCAGGAGGAGTAAGATGGAGTACATGTGTGTGAAAGAAAGTGGAAGGGGGTGCAAGGAGAAGAGATGGTGAAGGTAGACAAATGTAAATACTTGGGTTCAACAGTCCAAAGCAACGGATAGTGAGGCAGAGGGGTGAAGAAGACAGTGCAGGTAGGGTGGACTAAGTGGAGAAGAGTGGCAGTAGTAATAGAAGAGTACCTGCAAGAGTGAAAGGGAAGGTCAAAAAATGGTGGTGAGACCAGCTATGTTGTTTAGTTTGCAGATGGTGGAACTGACAAAAAGGCAGAAGACAGAACTAGAAGAAGCAGAGTTAAAGATGCTACTATTTTTGCTCAGAGCAACGAGGGTAGGCAGGATTAGGAATGAGTATATTAGAGGGACAACACAGGTACGACAGTTTGGTGACCAAGTGAGAGAGGCTAAAGTGAGATGGTTTAGGCACATGCAGAAGAGAGACGAGGGTTACATCAGGAAAAGAATGTTGAGGAAAAGAGGAGAGAATGCAAGAGGAAAAGAGGAAGGCCAAAAAGGAGAATTATGGATGTGGTGAGAGAGGGACAGAAGACAGATGAAGACTGATAATCCGCTGTGGTGACCACTAAATGGGAGCAGCCAAAAGAAGAAGAAGAAGAAGACCAGGCTGGTTCCCCAACTCTTTATCATTGTCCTCTTGTTCCTCTTACACAACATATAATCACAAATAAACACAGGTATTGTTCAATACATGTAACTAGTTTTATGCTCAATTCTTGAAGTATTGTAAGAATTTTTAGCTTTTTTTTAATGCTTGAGCTATAGTTTGAACAATAAAATAAAGAAGTCAAAATTTTGTCTGCAAATGTGCCTCTTGTTCGTACGTTGATCATCATGTCATACCCAGACAGATATTTGTACTTTTTAGTCTTATTTGACTCTTGGGACTTAATTAAAGGATGACACCTTATATCTCTAGCAGATTATTATCACATCATGTTTTCTAGCCATTATGGTGCAGACTCGTTCAGCAGAGTCGATGACATTTTCATGGTAATGCTTAGTGTTAACCACTGAATACAAAGAGGCTTGATAAATCTGATTGCTGCTTGTGTCTACTTCAAAAGCGCTGCTTTTTTTTAATAAAAGTATTATGCCCTTCAATGTTATTTTTAACAGCAAATCCATTTTAAATAGCATGTAAATGACAAAGGTATTTGGTCTCAGCTTCTGAAGTTGATATAATTTACTGTTTTATCACGCTCCAGGAACCTGTTTTTCAAAAGTGCATTTGCCTGCAGAAAAAAAAAAGTCTTTTTCACGTAGGATTTGTACAAATTACACTGCAGCCGTTTTCTGTTTAGCTTTACTGATTTTAATTAAGCTCATCTTTATTTCTCACACAAAGGTGCAGCTCATCATAATTACCAAGACAAGTCAGTATTTATTTTCCCTTCAAGAAAGTTTCAAATGAAGCCAAGGCTAGTGAAATAAATAAGCTTCAAAGAAATGCTGCTGAACACCTATCAAGCACAACGAACATACACACCTAAATACACAAAACGCTAAGAAATCACAGCATTTTAGTAAGAAACGGGCATTAGACAGAAAAAAAAAATGCAGTGCTAACATTACCCAAATGTTTATTGAAAAATACTCAAGCAGGATGATGATTTTAGTCTATTTGATATGCAATATGCACGTCTGGGTCAAATAAGTATATTTCTAAAAGCTAAACCACTTTCCCGCTAAACACAAACAAAAATGGACATCTCTATACATATAAAATCCAGTGTCTGTCTGTCTGTCTGTCTGATTTTCACGAGAGAACTACTTAATAGATTTAGATCTTTTTTTCTATACTTTGCTTGAACATTCCAGTTGATTTTGCGACTTCTATCATTACGCATTAAGTATTATAGTTTGGTTGCGCACTGATTCATTTACGTCAATGTCAATATCAATTTATTTATATAGCACACTTAAAACAACATAGGAATGCTGTAGCCAAAGTGCTTTACAATAATAGAATAAAGGAAAACAAAAAAATAACATAAATAGAAATAAAATATATGAACATAAATAAAATAAATAATAAATAGAAGTAATGTTATATAATCACAATGAGGAAATCATCAGTATTACTGAAGGTCACGGAAAGCAAGTGAATAGAAATGAGTCTTTAATCTCGTTTTGAACAGTTCAGTTGTAGACGACTCCTTTATGTGATGAGGTAAAGAGTCCCACAGGCGAGGAGCAGCAGCTGCAAAAGCCCTGTCTGTCCTCCTTAGTTTTACACTTGATACGAGGGACAACAAGAGACAACTGACCAGAAGATCTAAGCACTCTGGATGGCTGGTGTAAAGCACACAATTCAGATAAATATACAGGAGCGAGCCCATGTAAAGATTTAAAAACTAGCAACAAGATTTTAAAATCAATTCGAAAACTGATGGGCAGCCAGTGTAAAGAAGCTAAAATTGGAGAAACAGAACCAGACTTTCTTGCCCCAACCAGAAAGCAAGCGGCACCATTCTGGACCAACTGTAACCTGCGTATCAGGAATTTGCTAATTCCAGAACAGAGCGAGTTGCAGTAATCAAGGCGAGAAAAAATAAAAGCATGAGTAGCTTTCTCAAGATCCCTAGAAGATAAAAAAAAGGCTTTATCTTACCTAATAGACGAAGCTGGAAAAAGCAACTCTTGACTACAGAATTTATTTGTTTCTCAGAAGAGAGGTTACTGTCAAAGATAACACCAAGATTGCGGACTTGAGGTTTGCAAAAGACAGAGAAAGAGCTGAGAAGTCCAAGACCAATTTGGGCTTAAGTTGATGGACCCACTATAAGCACCTCCATTTTATTTTGATTCAGATCAAGAAAATTATTAGCCATCCAGGATCTTAGTTCAGAAAGACAGTTGTGGAGCTGATTTATTGAGGAGTTGCAGACAGGAATATAATCCTGTGTATCACCGCATAGCAGTGAAAAGAAATGTTAAACTTCCTAAAAAGAGCTCCAACAGGGTGAAGGTATTTAGAGATAGGACCCAAAATGGATCCCTGAGGAACACCATATTTAAAAGGAGCAGTAGATGAAAAAGAGAAATTTAAAGTCACTGAAAATTGTCTACCAGTTAAATATGACCTGAACCAGTTAAGAGCAGCCCCTTTAAGCCCAACAAGATGTTCGAGCCGCATCAGCAATATCTCATGGTCAATAGTGTCAAAGGCAGTGAATCCGAGAGAGAGGCTGCGGGCCAAGGGAACAGGGAGGGGGACCTCAGGAGTAGGGAGCCAGGCTGAAGGCCCTTCTCAGTCATGCGCCAGCCTCCGTTCGAGTCGCCCTACCTCTCGCCACGTGCTGGAGCGTTCCTTACCTCCACTTATCTAGTGATACCTCTTTGTTCAGCAGACATTACCATCTAGAGATTGTTAAGGAGTAACATTTGACATTTTTGAGAGAGAGATCACATCTACGTGTGTTTTAGAGGGTAGCTACTGATTGCCAGAAGTATCACAGCCATGTGCTCTTCTCCCCACACACGGGACGCTCTCCCATCATAGCTAAACGCAATCAGATACAGTTTGACATTAAAGCACATCTACCTTCCACTTGGCCAGAGATACCTTATCAACATTTTTGGCAAAGAGATCACAGCTACATTCTCGCCCCTGATAGCAAAACCAAAAATACTGTATATCAAGAGGCCCTCAGATATGAAACCTATCAATTTAAATTCATCTCAAAACAAATTATTACATTTTTTTATTGAGTTTTAAAGTTTGTCCTGCTGCACTACTACGTGGTGGAGCCATGGGGGACAGCTATTTAATTATAAAGACCAGCTGGGTGACCGTGTCTTACAAGAGCCAGGCTCTCAAAAATATTTAATGATTTACATATTTGTACTCTTATCATCTGGATAATGTGTAGAAGAAGTTGAAAAGGAAAATAACACGTTGGGTTATGTGTAAATCTATTGAATATATACTCACTGAGAAAATTCTTTAGAGCATTACGCTAATACTGGGTAGCGTCTCCTTTTGGTCTCCTTAGTTTTTCATGGCATGGATTCCACAAGATGTCAGAAACATTCCTTTGATACTCTGGTCCATGTTGACATGGCTGCAGCACGCAGATTTGTCAGCTGCATATTTATGATGTGAATCTCCCAGTCTACCACATCCTAAGGTGTTCTTTTGGATTCAGATCTTTTGACTGGAAAGGTTACATGTTCATGACACCAGTTTGAGATGACCTTTGCTTTACCACATAGAGCATTATCATGCTGGAACTAGCCATTATTAGACTCGAAAATTGTGGCCACGAATATATGAACACAATCAGCAACAACACTCAAATAGGCCATTGAATTCAAAAGATGACTGATTGGTATTTAAAGACCCAAAGTGTGCCAAGCAAACATTCTCCACACCACTACACCAGCACCACCAGTCTGGACCGTTGACACAAGGCAGGTTGGGAGCATGAATAAATGCTTTGGATACCAAATTCTGTCGCTGCTATCTGCGTGCATCAGCAGAATTTGAAATTCATCAGACCAGGCTACGTTTCTCCAGCCTCAGATTTCTGTTCTTGGCTGACATGTGTGGTTTGACGTGTTATGCATTCTGATTTACCATTGCCTCTCTGTCAGCTTGAACCAGTCCAATCATTTTCTTCAGACCTCTCTCATCAGCAAGGCATTACTTTCCAAATCTGTCTGTTTTTTTGTTTTTCACACCATTCTTGAGACTGTTGTGTGTGAAAATCACAGTAGATCAGCAGTTATAGACATACTTGAACCAGCCCATCTGACACCAACAATCATGTTTCAGTCAAAATCACTGAGATCACGTTTTATCCCCATTCTGGTATTTCAAGTAATTGAATCTCTGGACCAGTATCTGCAAGATTTTTTTTTTTTTTTGCTGTGCTGCTGCCACAGGATAGGCTTATTAGATAATTGCATTGATATGCAAGTGTGCAGGTATTCCTAATAATTTGCCCAGTGAAAGCAGATCAAATGACAGTGGATGGATACTGAAAACACGTGTGTCATTCTGCTCCACATTCTACAATGAGAATTCTCAAACTAGTGTGGAGTACAGCAAGCACTGGACTAAAAGCCATGCCCTGCACTCCTAGGTTAGTTAAGGGTATTTTACCCCTTTCATGATTTCTTTTTTATTGGATTTTTTCATACTAAATGGTTTAAGGCCTTTTTGCCAAATCTAATATTAGAAAAAGAGGAATCTGAGTGAACAAATATCACATGTCAAGAAACACAACTGGAGGTCCTTTATACCAACACAATACATCTGCATAAGGCCTCACTAAAATTGCCAAGTCTGAAGTTTTCTTACTTTTTAATTTTATTGCTTTATAGTAATTCTGGTTTGTGTTCAGACCAAAGTGTGCATGTATATTTATTTATTTATTTCATTGCTTAGTTATTTACTTAATTACTTACTTATCTACCCATTTATGTATTTATTTAAACAGCTTCTGTAAAAAGCCAAATTTCCCCCGTAAAGAAATCTATCTATCTATCTATCTATCTATCTATCTATCTATCTATCTATCTATCTATCTATCTATCTATCTATCTATCTATTATATAGTGCCTTATCTATCTATCTATCTATCTATCTATCTATCTATCTATCTATCTATCTATCTATCTATCTATCTATCTATCTATCTGTTATATAGTGCCTTATGCTATCTATCTATCTATCTATCTATCTATCTATCTATCTATCTATCTATCTATCTATCTATCTATCTATCTATCTATCTGTTATATAGTGCCTTATGCTATCTATCTATCTACCTATCTATCTATCTATCTATCTATCTATCTATCTATCTATCTATCTATCTA
>JANRMT010028174.1:37853806-37864762 GCA_026402145.1 Polypterus bichir lapradei | reverse complement strand
TCTATCTATCTATCTATCTATCTATCTATCTATCTATCTATCTATCTATCATTTTGTCTGTCTATCTGTCTGAGGCTGACAAGGGACAGTGGCACCAATAGAATGGCATGATGCAGGTACACTTTCCTCAAAAGAGACATAGAGATCCACACTAGTAAGTGTGGTCAAAATTGAACATCTTATTAAAGAGAAAAACGCCCTCTAACAGGACAATTCAGTAATCAGGCTGGAGAAAAGCTGTTAATTGTATCTTTTAATGACTCCTCAGCAAAATGCCTTGGAGGGAGCATTCATCAAAAGCAGTCTGTTACAGCCTGGTGAGAATGATCAGAATGGATGGTCAGAGAAACAAAGCATAGAGGTTCATTTTATAAACTGTTGAATTTACATACAGTGTCAATCAATGCATACATTTTACTCTGGTTGGTTCATTGGTTTACACCCAAATGATTTATATAAAATAAAAGTCTGTTATATTATATTCTGGTTCTTCTTCTACCTTTTGAGATGAGATACCACCCTTGAAATTTTTGTGCATATAACAACTGTCCATTCTGGTTGCTTGCAGGACATCTGCTGATTTCTTAGTCCACTCTTAGTCATCCTTCAGTACATTTTGTATATTACATCAACCTTTCTTCTGGTACATTCTTTTTTTACTTGACCATTTCAGCATTTTTTCTAAATCAAATCTTATATTTCAGTGTACATTTTGTTGTTCACTTGACCTTTATTTGGTTTCCCACATTTATTAACCCTTTATGCTATTTCTTTAAGATGAATGCTATGTTACCCTAAATTTATTCTTCCACATAAGAAAAAGGCAAAAAAGTCAAAAGTGGGAACAACAGACAGGAAGTTAGTATGAGAGACAATGAGACACTTGTGACCCAGCTGAAAACATGTCATTTTTTTCTAGTATGTGTAAAACCGGGTGACCCAGCAGATGTCAGAGTTGGGGAAAGAGATGGCACAGATGTTGGGCTGGAGGTAGGAATGCTGCCTGGCTGATGAACCAGCACAATAGAAGTGTGCCTGTGTTGCTTTTCTACAAATGGGAATTGGACAGAGACCAGTGAGAATCCTTCAGCCTATCAGGTAGCAGCAAATGCACCTTAACTACAAGTTAGCAGGACCGTTTTTCCTTTCAAAGGTGGCAGCATAGAAGTTAGCAGAGTAATGTGGTCCTTGAAGACAGCGGTTCTGAGGTTCAATCCTTCCGACTGCAGGTTTTCATCACAACCAGTGAGTTATTTTAATTGTAATTGATGTCATTATTTAATTAGAAAAGTGCAGTAGTTTGAAATTTAAATGTATAAGAAATATTAATGTTTGTTATATGTTTGAATGCGTTTATCATTATATAGTGCCTTATCTGTCTATCTATCTATCTATTATATAGTGCCGTATCTATCTATCTATCTATCTATCTATCTATCTATCTATCTATCTATCTGCTCTTACCAAAAATACATGAGTCCACCTATCAGGCCATTTTTCGGCTTATCCAGGAAAGTGTTGCTTTGGAGGTGCTGCATATGTTGTCAGCCACAATGAAACTAGTCCGGGACAAGGATCACATTCATCACAGAACACAGAATATCATGGTATCGGTGAGTGGAAACATGTTGCATACACTTGACAATGCTACTACTATCACTACAGTGTTTTATATTTGTGATCAGTTTAGACTACTTTGCAGAGATCTGTCTTCACTTTGACATTAAAGAGTCTGTTGATAAGTGTCAAAAACGGCAAATTAAATCCATTGCGATTCAATGTCGTATAAAAATAAAATGTGAAAAATTCCATCCATCCATTATCCAACCCACTATATCCTAACTACAGGGTCACGGGGGTCTGCTGGAGCCAATCCCAGCCAACACAGGGCGCAAGGCAGGACACAAACCCACACACCAAACACACACTAGGGACAATGTAGAATCGCCAATGCACCTAACCTGCATGTCTTTGGACTGTGGGAGGGAACTGGAGTACCCAGAGGAAACCCACACAGACACGGGGAGAACATGCAAACTCCACGTAGGGAGGACCCGGGAAGCGAACAAAAAAATTCCAAGGGTGCAAATATTTTTTATTGGCACTGAATATGCCAATTTCAAATGTAAGTTTTCATCTAATGTATTTGGAAGAAGTAGCTGCTGCTTAGCTGCAGTCTCAACTTATCCCTTACAATATGTTTGAAACGTTTCTTCAGAAAAAGTATTCACTCCTGCTGTCAAGGAAATTTTAATGTCTTCCAATGAATATATTGCTAAGGTTAATATTGCCTTCTACAATTCCAATGATGCTTTATACCAAACCTCTAGCCATCTAGTGAAAAGATTATTTTTATATTTATATTTTTTATTTATATTTTTATTATTTTTTTTGTAGGAACTCTTGTCTCCTTGATGATATGTCCTTAGATTTAGGAGCAGTCTTTGATACCATTGATAGTTGTGTTCTGCTACATCTTTGTTGTCCTTATGTGGTTTAGTTCATCCTTCAACTTAGTTAAAGTGACTTCACTGTACAGTGGAACCTATGTTCACGAACGTCTCAGAACACATACAAATCGGTTTAGAACCAAAAAGTTCGCCAAACTTTTGCTTCTGTTCACGACCACACACTCACTATACGAACAAGCCAGTTTCCTTTTCGGTTTGTGCATGCCGATGATTTCCTCACGTGTTCAGCTTCTCCCTGTGCATACCCTGTGCAGCGAGCGACAGAGAGAAAAACAGACACACAAACGCAGACACAAACAGACACGCGCACGAGAGAGTGACACACACACGCGCGCGAGAGAGAGTGACACACACACACAGACACGCGCACGAGAGAGACACACACAAACAGACGCGTGCTTGAGAGAGAGACACACACACACACAGACGCGCACGTGAGAGAGACACACACACAGCCGAGAAGGCAGTTAAAGAATGGACCAGGCTTGTTTTTAAAGAGACAGATTTGAGCATTGTTTTAACCTCGTTGTATTTAATAAAGACTGTTTTCTATTGGATTTTAACCTCCACTTCACTTCTGTTTACAGCGATCGGTTCGTAGTGTGCATTGTTGCAATGCAACTTTTCTTGGTGGTTTATTAAATTACGGATTTTTCAAATGTTCATTTTTTCCCCAGTGCTTAAAACTCATTTAAAAAAGTGTTTTTAACGAGCAGTTCGTAGCGCTATAGCGCAAACTCTTGCAGTGTTAGTTTTCTCTGTTGTTCAAGGTTTTCTCAGTGTTATTCGATGTTTTTACATTTAGTTTACTATTACGCTGTGCATTCTATGGTATAATTAACTATATTTGTGCTTAAAAATCTTAAAAAAAAATATTTACATACAGTTTGCACGGTCTGGAACGGATTAATTGTATTTACATACAATCCTATGGGGGAAATTACTTTGGTTCACGACCAAATCGGTTTACGACCAGAGTTTTGGAACGAATTATGGTCGTGAACTGAGGTTCTTTATACAGAAATGTGAGGCCTTTACTCAGTGTCTTCTAAGATTTGGGCCATTATTGTTTTCATGTTACATGCTACTGGTACAAAAGATCCTCTATTCAGATGCCGTCTTTTCCTGGTTTCAGTCCTGAGTGTTTTCTAAAGGTTGCTATTCACTGCATGGCCATTGCACACTCTACAAAGAATTTTAACTAAAGTTGAGTCTAATTATTCAACACCTCCATATCACCACTCATATGCAAATGATACTCAGCTGTATATTTCCTTCAGATCAAATAATGTTCTTCCCATACATTCTTTATTTACTTGTGTCAAAGTGTTTAAAGATTAGAGGAGGCTATAAATACTTTTCTTTGTAAATGGAAGAAATAGTAATGTTATTAATTGGTGGGAACAACATGGACACCAAGGTAAAGTTATTGGGTGATGGGTCACCAACATTTCCCAGGTCATAAATACAGAAATATGGGGGATAAAGACAAGTTAATTCTTGTACATATTTCAGAGGCTGTTCGAATCATTCTACTTGTAGCTAATAGTTATTTCAAAGTTCAAGAATTTTACTTGAACTCGAACGTAAAACCACATAACTCCTATTTTCGGGTTGTTACACTGGCTTCCAGTTAAGGTTAGATCTGATTTGGGAACTGGCTTCTTACATGTAAAGCTTTAAATGTCATGGGCCCTATTTGCTTAACTTATCAATACATACCCTTAGCGTGTATCTTAGACTTAATCTTAGTTCCTCCTGTGCTGTTGAGCACATTGGCCAATCGGTTTTCTCCATTTTTGTCGATCACTTACAGCTGTATCCATATCTTCCGACTTGATGTTGATAAGTTTCAGGTCTTCTTAGAATGTTCTGTGCCATGTCTTTACTGATCTTCACTGTTTTCTTTTCCCATTTGGTGGTGTCCATGTCATTGCTATCCTGGGATGTTTATGGTCAGGTAGACAAAGAATATGCCCTTCTAATAGGAAGCAATGTTGTAGTGGGGCTACATAGTAATAGTGTTTTCAATGTTTGTACTGAGTGCGTTTTGTTTCCATTGTCCCGTTTGCTGTTTATAATGTGTGAGTCAGTGAATGTCGTCCCCATAAATACATGGAGGGGGACGGATGATGGAAAGAGACCGCAGCCCCAAGATGGAAAGCACCTGTTTACAATCAATCAATTACAGCCGGCTCATTACTATATAAACAATCTGGAGGGAACAGAGTGGAGGAAGAAGAAAGGCGGAGATTACATTTTCACAGCAACGAACCAACTTTACCAGCTGTTTTCCACATCGCACTTTTGTACCAGTTTGTTTTTCATTCCGCCGGACTTATTTCAATTCAATCATTCACTAAATTATCCACCACACGCCAAGGATTCACGGTGAGGTCATTCCATTTTTTCCGGGAAATTCAAACACATCACTTATCTGTTGACCAGTCATCCGTATTCAGGACAGTTGTATACTCGGACTCAAGTTCACTATCATTGGCATTTTCCGCATTCATTTATTGTTATTTGTGTTTGTTATATGTTACTGGGACAAGGGAGGGTTTGTTATTGTATATATGGTGTTGTCACGCTGTTGCTTTGGTGGTGGGATATACATATCTATATATATACTTATTTTCTACAAGTGAAATTTGCATTTTTTGTTATTGTTTCATTTAATATATTTTTCCACCTGTTTTTACATATCTGCTTTTGTGTGCTTATTTTTAAACCGTCGATTGTGGGGAAAATTTTACTTGTTAGAGTTACGGCTTAGTATTTATAGATTAGCCTCATTAATTTATCCAGGCCACAGGTCTTGGCAGTGTAGCTACCGGCTGGGTAAAGCGTTACAATGTTCTATTACAACTTCCTCCAAGTGTTTTAATGCCACTGTGTTGCAGGATTTGTTCATTTGTGATATGATCACAATGAGTGATGGCCAGGATTCTTCTAAGGCAGTGCTGTTGGAAAACATTCAATTTTCTTGTTTGTATGTTACATGTACAGTATATATGTTACAATCTCAAATACAATATAAGCATGTATGTTACAATCTCAAAATGCTGGTCTACTAAAGGTTTCAAGCATTAATAAATGATTACATCTTGATTACAATGATTACATCTTGCCTGAAGAAGGGACCTGAGTTGCCTCGAAAGCTTGCATATTGTAATCTTTCTAGTTAGCCAAAAAAGTGGTCATTTTGCTTAACTTCTCACCACAAGCATTAATATATCAACAGTTGAAGTTTTAGCTACAGCACCCCTGAGCTATGAAATGATCTGCCTGGTTGTTGAAGAGATTCCATTGGTCTCACCTTTGAAATTCAGAATGAAGGGTTATTATTTTAGTCTCCCTGTGCAAAAAAACACCCATGACATTAATTATGAACTGTAACTAAGCCATCTCTATTTTTTTATCTTTGAGGTATCTTCTTGTGTCTCTTGCTGCCTCTCCTATGTTGCTAAGCTGGCCACGAGAAATGACACCAATGATACCGGACCTTTGGAATCCAAGGATGAAAGAATTAAAATGTTCTTATTAGACATCCAAGCAGTTAGTAATAGTAATAATAGTAGAAGTATTGTCACATGTACAGACATCTCTGAAATGATTACTTGCATGTCTAACAAAAAGACAGGTATAACCAATGCAGAAATCCAACTGAGGGAATAAACACCTGTTGGCCTAGGACACCACATCGGTTAATTTTATCTGTTATGCTGCTTTCCTATTCTCCATTGTCAGCTGGATACACCTCATTTATAATGCTAATGGACTTACTTTGTCATGACTTGTCCACAAAAATCAAATTGAAATTGCTCTATGTTAGTCTGAGTTCGGCCTAATCAATCATGCAAAAAAAAAAGCCATGATTATTTTTCCTTTTTAACATATGTGGACATATCAAGATTTGATCTTCAGTTATACAGTGTCTATAGAGAAGGGAGATATTTTATAACAAGCATGCATTCCAGTTTTACATTTTGTAGCCCACTGCATAATTTAAATAAATATAAATAGAAGTTTCTCATTTGGAAAAGTTAAGTGCAGCCCTCCATTTATCACTCCCTCAAATACCTGAAATTACAGACCAGTACACCAGATCAGGGGCAAACAATAAGAATATCATTAGAGAGGACTTCCTGAGAACCTGTCTCATTTACACCTTAGACATTTCATTTGCAGTGACCTCTTTGTTGAAGTAAGTGTTTGTTATCAGCATGCCAAGATTACAATAATAATAATAATAATAATAATAATAATAATAATAATAATAATAATAATAATAATAATATATTTTATTTAAAAGTGTCTGTCAGGGTACACTGTGGTGGGCTGGCACCCTGCCCAGGGTTTGTTTCCTGCCTTCTGCCCTGTGCTTGCTGGGATTGGCTCCAGCAGACTCCCATGACCCTGTGGTTAGGATATAGCGGGTTGAATAATGGATAGATGGATGTCAGAGTACCCAAGACCACTGTACAACAATATACATAAAATCAAACAGTCCAATATATAAACAAAATTAATGAGAACAACAAAAGGCAACATTAAAATGATTTAAAAACAGAAAAAGAGGGGCTCCAAAGGCAGGGCTTTCCATAGCAGTGGCCCCAACACACTAAAAGCTCTGTCACTCATATTGCGCAATCTGCACAGTGTAATGGTTAACAGCAAGGAGTAAGAAGAATGAAGTGAACGTGATGGAGTATATGGACATAATAAAGAAGACAAGGAACGTGGGGCCAAACCATGAAGAGTCTTAAAAACTAAAAGAAATTTATATTGAATTAGCTGTGTAAGCCCATGCTGTAAAAAGCCCGGGATCCTAGAAACTACTGAAATCGTCAGAGAAAAAAATGTAGAGATGTCAGGTAATCGAAAGGAACTACTCTGGGCATCTCTCTCCTAGGAGGATTCGTTTTGCCGATGTGCTCGTCTTGCTTCTGTATTAGCAGAGGAAGGAAAAGTAAAAGGGATACCGTTTTTCCAGTGTTAGCGGCTAAGTGACTTTGTCTTTCTTCTGAGGTTTCATTTTGCGGATGTGCTTGCCTCACTTCTGTATTAGTGGCTAAGCGAGTGACTCTTTCTTCGGAGGTTTCGTTTTGCTGACGTGCTCACCTCGCTTGTGTTTCCTTGAAGGTGGAGCCCTTACCCCAACTCCAAATCTGACTTCTGGGCCAGACAGACAGAAACACACACTTCCACGTGCAGACATTTATATATACTGTAAGATACAGAAGGAAACAGGTAGCCAATGTAATAGTGTAGGAGTAATATGCTCCCAGGGTTTTAAGTGGGTAACCACTCTTTCCTCTGAATTTTGTACATATTGTAATTTGTTTAGACTCTGAGCAGAGATACCAAACAACACCGCTTTTCAATAGTCCAGTCATGGGGTGACAAAAGGATAAATAATTGTTCATTTGCAGTATCAGAATGCAATGGATGCAGCATTGAAATTTGCTCAAGGTGGAAAAAAGCAAACTTGGTATTATTATTAATTTAAGGATCAGAGGAGAGTGTAGGTTCAAGAATAACACCAAGATTTTTAACCTTTGCAGACAAGGAAGTAATAAAGCCACAAAGATTGAATGCATTCTCTGAGGCCTTCAAAAAGAAGGTTCTAGATTCTTAAGAGTGGGAGTAGGCATTTAAAAAGATTTACAAACAATTAGAAATCAACCATTTAGTGAAGTTTTTAAAAAAAACTGTCAACTTGTGCAGGTCAGGCCAACCCAGCAAGTTCAGCCCGAAAGCAAAATGCAAGATGCTGAGAGAAGTCTCTAAGAAGCCCAGAATTTCATCACAGGACCCTACAGGTAGGTCTTGCCACTGTTGATGTCAAAGTGTGTGTGTCTACCATTAGAAAGAGGTATTACGAATTAGATTTACGTATGAGGTGTGCCAGGATGAACTTTGGCTGTCCAGAAAGAACATCAGGGCAAGACGAAAGTTTGGTCATGAATGAAAAAATGTGCTCAGCACAGATGAGGCAAAGTTAGAGTTTTTTGGCAACAATACCAAAAGACATTTTTTGGTGAAAACCAAAGAGCAGAAGAACCTGATACCTTCCATAAAGCATGGTGGTGGAAACATTATGGTTTTGGGGCTGCTTTGCTGCATTAGGACCCAGGAAGCTCACCATCACAGAATCCACTATACATTCTTCGTTGTACCACAGGGTGTTAGAGAATAATGTGAGACCATCTTTTAAAAGCTTAACCAAAAGTTAGCTTTGAAACCCAGCAATTAACCTAAGCATGGCAGTATGCCCACCATGGATTGGTTGAAAAAAAAAGTAATGAAATGTTCTGTGGGGGACTGGACATTCGTGGAGCCCCTGCAGATTTTGCTTCTTTTTTTTTTTTTTAAACCTAAATGGAGTTTTTTTTTTTTTCTGTCCTCCTGACCATTCAACCTTACTTTTGTCTTGGTTACATATTGCATAATATTATTGCCTAATCTTGTTTATGTTTTATTCAATTTTGTAAAACACTTTCAGCTTGTTTGTATGGCAATGTGCTATATAAATAAATGCTGTTGTTATTGTTCTGGAATGGCAAAATCAAAGTGCAGATCTGAATCCCACTGAGATGCTGTGGGGAGGTTTTTATTTCGGCTGTGCACGCCAGACGCCCCCTCAGACATCATATAGCTGAAAGAATTCGACATGAAGGAGTCGGAAGAACATTTCTGTGAGTCGATGTCAGAGACTGCTAGACATTTATAAGAAACGCCTAAATGATGGGGCAATACTAGCTATCAGAGCCGAGGGGGGGGCTTACCCTTTCCATAGTAGGAAATGGCATATCTGTTCATTTTTCATTGAATAAATTATTGCAAGATTAAACTTTCATCTTGCTATGTCCACATATGCTAATAAAGAAAAAAAAAACATTCAGCAGGGTGTACTTACTTTTTCACATGACTGCATAAATGATTTATGATTGATTTTTTTTTCTGTGAAGAGTGATGTACAAAAATGAATTGACTCCAAAGCAGACCAAATGCCACCACAGACACTAAGAAAAAAGACAAAATGTCATTTTAGGTCAAAAATGAGCATTACAAGTAATTATAAAACAGCATATGAGGGCAATATGCTAAGACTCTAAGAGTGGCAGCCTGTGCTACGATAAGGAGACCCGAGCCTTGAGTTCAATGCGGAGACTGATGGCATTTCTCTAATAGTGGTAGGCAGATCTTTCCAGATGACATACCTTTTTTCTGTTTTGCTTAGTACTGTATTGCCTAAAAGGCAATATGGGTTTTGTTATTTTAAAAGCTAAGATAATTAAATTTATTTTAATATACAAAGCACAATTCTAGGTGCAATAAATAGTTTAGAAAAGATAACTGGAAAACCACAAAGCTTGTTATTTTCAGAAATATTTATAATGAACACTGGAGAAACAAAAAAGGCAAAAATTCGCAAATGCTTTTCCTTTATTTTTATCAACATTTGACATGACATTTGGGGAGCCTTTTTTTTTTGCCCCAAAGGTTAAATACTACTTCAATATAAAACATCTCAAAGCCGTCAGCCCAGAAGTGCATACTGAGGAACAAGAATGCATACAGTATGTTGTTTTGTGAGCTAAAATAATAGATTTTGAAAAATGAAATAAGCTGCACAGAGAGTTCAAGATTCCTGTCACGCAACATCAAGTTTCGCTGAAAAATTGCCTCAATTTATGTGACCTTCATGCTGGCAAATCACATTCTGGAATATTTCATAAATAAAATGAAATTAAAACATTGCAAATCAGATACAACAGTGGAAATAATATACTCTTCTTCATATTTATTGTTTAAACAATACAATGTGGTGATGCCTGCCTGGCAAGAGGCTGCCTAGGGACTGGGGCACCACTAGGATAGCATGGTGTAGGTGAAATTTCCTCAAAAAAGGCATAAAGATTCACTCTGACAAAAAAGGCCAAAAAACAGGTGTGTCATTCTTGAACAGGTGGGGACAACAGATAGGACATCAGCCCAAGAGACAAAGCGACCCTTATGACCTAGGTGAAAATATGACATATTTTACATTACAATAACAATATTACATTATCTTAGAATGCTGCACATCCTCTTTCTGACACTTTAAAACTGAATACTTTCAAGCCAACAAATTATTCAGCCAAAGTGTTTCAAGAAACACTACTGGTGGTCCTTTACACCAACAGCAATACGTCTGCATAAGGTCACACCAGAACTGGGACTGGGACTGCCAAGTCAGAAGATTTCTTTTCTTTCTTTTTAAATTTTTCTTCCTTTATATTCATTCTGGTGTGTGCTCAGACCAAAGTGTGTGTGTGTTTGTTTTTTAATTTACTTATTTATTTACTTACTTAGTTACCTACCTATTTATGCATTTATTTATTTAATGGGTTTCTGTAGAAACCCAAATTTCCCTCAGGGGACAAATAAAAATCTATCTATCTATCTATCTATCTATCTATCTATCTATCTATCTATC
>JANRMT010028174.1:37823200-37852615 GCA_026402145.1 Polypterus bichir lapradei | reverse complement strand
TCTATCTATCTATCTATCTATCTATCTATCTATCTATCTATCTATCTATCTATCTATCTATCTATCTATCTATCTATCTATCTAGGATGCTTAAAGCTACAGTCGGTGGCCAAGCAAATGCCACAGTCCAAAAAAGAGATGTGACAGCAAGTGGGCTGCAGGTGGGAATGCTACCTGGCTGAAGCTGCCAAGGGACAGGGGAACCAATAGGATGCCCCGATGCAGGTGCAATTTCCTCCAAAGAGACATAGAGATCCACAATAGTAAGAAAAAGGCAAGAAAACAGGTAAGTCATTCTGGGACAAGTGGGAACAACAGAGAGGAAGTTAATCTGAGAGACAAGGAGACCCTTGTGACCCAACTGAAAACATTTTTCTTTTCTAGTATGTGTAAAACTAGGTGAACCATCAGATGCCAGAGTTGGGGACAGAGATGCCACAGATGGTGGGCTGGAGGTAGGAATGCTGCCTGGCTGATGAACCAGAACAATAAAAGTGTACCTGTGTTGGTTTTCTACATATGGGAATTGGACGGAGACCAGTGAGAATACTTAAGCCTATCAAGTAACAGCACATGCACCCTAACTACAAGTTAGCAGGACAGTTTTTCCTTTCAAATGCAGCAGATTAGAAGTTAGCACAGTAATGCGTCCTTGAAGACAGTGGTTCTGAGGCTCAATCCTGGGGACCCATTAGGCTGCAGGTTTTTATCACAACCAAAATCACAATCAGTGAGTTATTTTAACTTTAATTGATCTCATTATCTATATATATAATTCACTAAGGCAAGACACCCATGGAAAGCACGCCGGAAGGGGCGTGGATTCACTAAGCCGCCGACAAGTAAGACACCTATGGCGCACGCAGGGAGGAGCCAGGCCCACCAACTCCAAGACTATTGGATATGACGACAACTCGCAGAGCCACGCCCACCAACTCGGATGCGACGACACCTTGACTGTTCATAGAGGCATGTTTCTCGCGGATTAGTCACCATATCCAGCGTGTAAAACGGTTTGCGAGGTGTATCCCATGGGATCCTTAAAACAATCCTTTACAACTGAGGTTAAAACACAATGAAGTAAGCAGTCTTTAAAATCCGAGTTTTCGGTTATGACGCACGACCGCGTGCACCATAGCAAACTGTTTTACACGCTACATACAGCAATTCGCATCCACGACAAACATGCGTCTTCTTCACTCATGGACAATTATATGTTGCTCTCTCCAGAGTTCCATCTTTTCATTTACTTTCTGTTGTATCATCAAACCCTCCCTTTTTAGACAACTGTGTCTTTCCAGAAGTGTTCAACCATCAATAAATAATTATGTGGCGTTTGTTATGCCACGGGTTCACTACTGTGTTGTATTTTGCTCTCTCCAGAGTTCCATCTTTTCATTCACTTACTGTTGTATTCTCACGCCAACCCGTTTTAGACAACCGTGTCTTTCCAGAAGTGTTTAGCATTCAATAAATAATTATGCATGAGATTGAGCGTATGTCTACCCGGCGCAGAGAGGCGTGGGTAAGCCGTTGAACCCCATTCGTGCTGCAAACCGTGGAATTCCCACTAAGTGCGACTCATACGCTCCCACTGGTTGCGTCCCTACCCTTTGTACACACCCCCTCCCACCTCGCTACTACGGTGGTAGGGTGTCTTGGTGGATTATATATAGAAAAGCAGCCAAAACCGCACAGAGCAATGAAACGTCTACGTGAGTCACAGGTCACTCCAGTTCTTAAATCCTTACACTGGCTCCCGGTTAAGTTTAGGGCAGATTTCAAAATCCTCCTTTTAACATATAAAGGTAAATGGCCAATGTCCGGTTTGCTTGTCTGAACTTATCATGACTTACAAACCTGAGCGCACATTAAGATCTCAAGATGCTGGTCTGCTAATGATTCCAAGGATTAATAAAATAACAGTGGGAGGTCAAGCTTTTAGTTACAGGGCCCCCAAACTGTGGAATGGTCTGCCTGCTACTCAGCTTTCAAATCCCGGTTGAAGACTAACTACTTCAGTTTAGAATACCCTGACTAGAGCTACTGATTAACTGTACAGACTCCATCTTTGTTGTTAGTTACTAAATCTATATACTGTAAGTAATATCCATCCATTTTCCAACCCGTTGAATCCGAACACAGGGTCACGGGGGTCTGCTGGAGCCAATCCCAGCCAACACAGGGCACAAGGCAGGAACCAATCCTGGGCAGGGTGCCAACCCACCGCAGGACACACACAAACACACCCAGCACACACTAGGGCCAATTTAGAATTGCCAATCCACCTAACCTACATGTCTTTGGACTGTGGGAGGAAACCGGAGTGCCCGGAGGAAACCCACGCAGACACGGGGAGAACATGCAAACTCCACTCAGGAAGGACCCGGGAAGCGAACCCGGGTCTCCCAACTGCGAGGCAGCAGCGCTACCACTCAGCCACCGTGCCGCCCTGTAAGTAATATGATAGTTATTATTGAATACTAACCCTCACCTATTCTGTTTCTCTTCTCGGTACTCAAATGTGGTACTTGGTGCCACAGCCCACCTGCCAAGTCATCTCTGATGGAGGATCGCAGGAATCATCGGGTAGAGGGTTGCTTTCATCGGATTGGCTGGCCCAGCACTGACTCAGCTGTGGAATGGCCAAATGGGGGAGGCAGCTTGATGGCTGAGGTCTCCAGGACTCTAAACAAATCCAAATGATATTATGGGATATCATCTACTGTTAAATTCTGCTCCGTACTTGTAATATTTTTATTTTTATACTGTACTGAGAATTACTTGTTTTCTGTTCTGTGTATTGTATTGTATTGACCCCCTTCTTTTTGACACCCACTGCACGACCAACCTACCTGGAAAGGGGTCTCTCTTTGAACTGCCTTTCCCAAGGTTTTTTCCATTTTTTCCCTACAAGGGTTTTTTTGGAAGTTTTTTCTTGTCTTCTTAGAGAGTCAAGGCTGGGGGGCTGTCAAGAGGCAGGGCCTGTTTAATCCCATTGCAGCACTTCTTGTGTGATTTTGGGATATACAAAAATAAATTGTATTGTATTGTGTAAATTGTCATAGTTTTTTTTCCCAATTAAATCACCTTTGCCTTTGGATAGTGTTTAAATGAAGATCAAATCCTCACATATTAAAAGAAGAGAAATTGTATTTCAATTCAGTCGTTTGACAGCCGCTGCTCTGATTCTACAATCAATTGAACTGTGACCTGATCATGTAAATCGAGTTGATAAAGTCATCTGCCAAGTATTTGGACAATGATTTGGCCTGAGGCTAATTCCTAATTTGCAGCTATTACTGACATGATAGTATTCTGTTCCTTACATGTCAGTAAATGCTAAATAATGTATTTATTAAACACATATACTTTGTTCTAGTAATGATAAAAAGTATTCATTTCAAGTTATTCAACAAATCTTTACAAAACATGGGGAGGCTATCTCTTGTTAAGGTTGAAGGGCTGAAGTGACCCTCTGTTAAAGCACCTTGTGAAAGGGGAACGCTTTTTACAAAAGTACTCAATCATTATAATTTGGTATGTAGTGCCATTAAAGGTGAACGCTTATCAAAAGCACTTCAGTTTACATAATTTAACAACAGTGCCAATATCTCAGCTTGGGGTGCCGGCAAGATAGATGACTCGCTCAGGATCACTGCCTACACACAGCTCAGCTCGGAGGGTGAATAGAATTGTGCCTGTACTTTGTCATTTCTGTTTGCAAAAAAAGTACTTTATTGTGCACAGTATGGCTGTTCAGCGCCACCAGCTGCCTCCTGCTTTATTTTGTATGAATTTGCCTTATTTAATTGAACGTAAGACACCTTTGTACTTGAGTCCCACACTTCCCTCATCGTCTTATGCACTGAGTGTGCCAGAGTGCCAGCCTGACTGCCTGTGAATCTTTTCTCCTCTAATAATCTGTGTGGGACAATACTTACGGAAAGGTTACACTCATATTCCTATTTTCTGAAGACATATTGCTTGTTTGTGCTTTGTAAAATTTTGAAGACATTACTTAGATTTAATTACTTTATCATATGGTTAATTCAGAAAAATAAAAACAGATGGTAAAGGGGTTAATTACAAATCAAATTATGAAAACCTGCTATTTTCTAAAAACACTGCAATGGCATTCTCTCATAGTTTCTTATATGTTAAAAGAAAGAAAAATTGACAATTTAGTTGTTAAAAATTCACAAAAGAATGGATTATATTAACACTTTGAACATGAGGTACAAGTTAACTTGCATGTTATTGATCCGGTCAAGAAGCGACATTTGAGAAAACTCATAGCTCAGTATACAGCCACTATAGACGCAAACATCTTGCTACAGAGCTTTGTTAACACTTCTCAGTTATCTACCACAGTGCTGCCATCTAGTGGATAGCCATAAAATATTTAGATAGATAGATAGATAGATAGATAGATAGATAGATAGATAGATAGATAGATAGATAGATAGATAGACAGATAGATAGATAGATAGATAGATAGATAGATAGATAGATAGATACGTTATTAATCCCTCTGCACAAAGTCACCTCTGATGATCACGGGGTCCATGAGGGGCCTTTGCCTCCTAAAATCCACCATCAGCTCCTTGGTTTTGCTGGTGTTCAGGTGTAGGTGGTTTGAGTCGCACCATTTAACAAAGTCCTTAAATAGCTTCCTATACTCCTCCCCCTGCCCACTCCTGATGCAGCCCACGATAGCAGTGTCGTCAGCGAACTTTTGCACGTGGCAGGACTCCGAGTCGTATTGGAAGTCTGATGTATATAGGCTGAACAGGACCAGAGAAAGTACAGTCCCCTGCGGCGCTCCTGTGTTGCTGACCACAATGTCAGACCTGCAGTTCCCAAGATGCAAATACTGAGGTTCGTCTGTAAGATAGTCCATGATCCATGCCACCAGTTGTGAATCTACTCCCATCTCTGTCAGCTTGTCCCTAAGGAGCAGAGGTTGGATGGTGCTGAAGGCGCTAGAGAAGTCCAGAAACATAATTCTAACAGCACCACTGCCTCTGTCCAAGTGGGAGAGGGATTGGTGTAGCATATAGATGACACCATCCTCCGCTCCCACCTTCTCCTGGTATGCGAACTGCAGAGGGTCGAGGACGTGGCAGCAACAGTGCACGGAAAAAGGTGTTATGAATAGAAAGTCTGTAGTTTTGTTGTATGACAAAGGTATAAAACTGATGGATGCGTTACAACAACTAGATTTATTACAAGACAGATGTTTCGATGATTATGACAGTAATCAAAATAGTGACAATCAGCTGGGTGATGTGGAACCTGTAGGCTCTGGCATTGATGCGGATTGCTGCGCCGAAGGCATTTCTTCATCAGAAGGTATCCGACTTGTCGTGACTTTCAGGACAATACTAAACTGACATCATGTCTCCCACAGAGTGCAAACAGTCACCAACTACTAACTGTGTTGTGTGCAGCAAGGGTGGACAGACCAAAGAAACGCATTACCTTTGGGGCACATGTGCTTCCAAGCCTGCGCTCTGCATGGTGCATTGCTTCGAGGACTCATTCAAATGGAGACTTTAATCTCTGCTGGTCAAAATAAAGTAATTAACAGTCTTTTTATATTTCTGACAATACTAATACACCATTGCTTTCTAATGTATTTCTTTACATTTTTTTCAACATTTTATGTAGTTCATTATTTATCTTTAATAATAAATGGTCCAGCAGTCAACATGTCAAAGCACATTTGCATAAAATGACCTCAGCATTTGTACCAAGGATGCTGGAACGCTAGAAGAGCTACAAGATAGTTAATTTTGAAATAGCTTTCCGCTTTATTAAAAACACAGTACAATTACTAACAGATTCTTGCATTTTATTATTTTATGCATTTCCACCTGCCAGACATTTTATAAATATAATGTCAAAGCTGATGGAGGAAAAAGGACTGGGTAGTACCGAGGTGTGTTAATAAAGTAAAGGGGAATGAGGACACATTGGTCTGAGTTTACCCAACTGTCGTCATCAGATTTCTTGAATGTTTAGCAACAAATATGAACCCCCGTAGACCTCTGCTTTCCTGAGTAAATTCCTACTTCTGAACCCACTGTAAGCCTTTGATAGACTAGTCATTCTTTTAGCACCCATAATGCATGCTAATTCTAGACTCATACATTGCAGAGGTGTCGGTTAATTCCAAAGAAGTATCCAGGGCAGGGAATACAGACCCGCAGTAGTGAACGTGTTACTTTGGAAAAACTATCACTGTTAGTGTTCGTTTATACTTCATGCTCATAAGGCGTACGCGCACGCATCATGGATGCCACGTGTTCCTAGCGTTCATTTGACGCGTCCTCTGAACACGTCCTCAGAAATTAAAGCGACATGTGCACGAGTTGCAGTACCAGCAGAAATTTGGGGGGCGCAGTGTGGTAAAAGTCGGAACGTGACATCAGAGTCTCTGGTTACTATCTGCATGTGACAGAAAGCCGCTTTGAGGATCGATGTGTGCGTTTCGATGAATGGTTCGATGTGGTGAAGCAAAATGCCAACATACAGATGCATTCGTAGTGCTTTTATATTCAAGTGTTGCATATTCCCCGACGTAGACACGATATATCTTAAAAGTCTCACATACTATCTTTTGTGCAGTCTTTTTATTTTTTTCTGTTTCACAAAAGCAATAGAATGTACAGCGCTGTATTTGAGAAAAAAAATTAAGGACATGGTGAAAAGGTATATTTTGTGATTAAAGTGGACATTTTGGCTTTAATCTCGAAATGTTCACTTGACCTCGTAGTTTACTTTATCATTAAAGCAGACCATCGTAAACGTCATTCCAGTTGTTAATCGCTATGAGCTTCTGGGGCTTCCTACTGACCTGACAACAGTGGCAAACAGCAATAGATCACCACACAGAACACATTAAATGTATAATATTCCAGCTCTCTGCAAATTTAGAATCCTTAGATTTATACTTGACATCACTTTCATGATGAAATGCTTTAAAGCAGGGGTGCCCAATGCGTCGATCGTGATCGACCGGTAGATTGGAAAGGTAGTGCAGGTAGGTCACGTTGCATTCAAAACATTTTTTTTTAAATGTTAGTCTATCATATATCCTTTCTATGGCATTTGCCACTTGATTGACATACAGGGCGGCCAGTCTGAGATCTCTTTTCTTCTAACACACTGGTCATCCCGCACGCCCGATCAAACACGCAAGCTACTGCAAAACTCCGGCTATCTAAGTGATCTAGTTAGCCTTCCAATTTATATGGACTAAAGAAGGGATTTAAAAAAAAATTGGTGTTTATGGGCTGGATGTGGAATTGGAAGAGGATTTGTTTCTCTCACAATGTCACAATCGAAGTGCGTTTATCTGATTTGTCAATCTATCATTGCTATTCCAAAGAAGGAAAATATTGAAAGGCACTTTCGAACTGTTCATAAAAACTACAAAACTGATTTCCTTCTGATAAGCGATCTGAGAAAGAGAAAGGAGAGGGAACTAAAATCGCAGTTAATCGGACAGCCGTCATTTTTCACTCGGCTGAATTCAAAAGCAAAGGCAGACACACAGAAGCATCGTTCCGAGTGAGTCACTCGATCATTAAGCATAAGAAGTCATTCCAAGATGGAGAGATGATAAACGAGTGTATTAGCCAGCCTAACGTGGTCGGCTAACACCGTTGCTAAATGTGGTAACGCCGTTGTCAACTTCGGTCTGCTGAACAATCGCTCACTCATGAGCAAGGGGCCTCTCATCCACGATCTCCTCACTGATCGTAAGTTTGACTTTTTTTGTCTAACTGAGACATGGCAACAACCTCATGATTTTTCCCAACTTAACGAATCCACTCACCCGGGGTTTGTTTACATCTCTCAACCCTGTGGCTCTGGCCGGGGAGGAGGTCTCGCGTTAATGTATTGTGAGAAATGTAAAGTCTTGCCGTTGTCTGTTCCTCCCTTCAGTTCTTTTGAATCTGTTGTGTATCAATTAAAAGGACCTATTCCTAAACCAAATAATGACTTTCTGAATGACTTTGCTGTTTTCCTTACACACTTATCTACTGTTTCATCAAACATAATACTTCTGGGGGATTTCAGTATACATATGGATAATATCAATGTCCCTATTACTAGAGACTTTACAGTACATCCTGCCTTAAGAGTTTTGGATTCCAGCAGCATACTGATGTTCCCACTCATTCCAAAGGACATATCTTGGACTTGACTTGCTGTTCTAAAGTGACCCCGCTTGATTGTACTGCAGATGAACTCCCCATAACTAATCATTTTCTTATTTCATTCAATGTTAATCTTGCACTTTCCAACACTAAACACTCCTGTCTCATGTTTTTCCATAATATTAAAAATATTAATTTAGACTCTCTTTCCTCTAGCATTGATTCCCTTATGGACATTCATAATTTATCCACTCCTGAAGAACTGGTCTCACACTAAAACACTGGACTTAATAGTATTCTTAACTCTGTCACTCCATTAAAAACTAGATCTGTTTCTTTCTCCTTTTCTGCTCCCTGGTTCATGCCTGAACTTCAGCTTTTGAACGCCAAAGGCCGGCAACTTGAACGGTTATATAAAAAAACTGCACTCTTTATTCACAAATAGACGTATAAAATCTATATACTTTATTACAAGGACTGTATTGCCCAAACTAAATCTAACTATTATACTCACATTATTTCTTCCAATGAAGGCAATACCAAGTCATTGTTTTCACTGCTTAATAATATCACACAACCCAAGGATTCTTTTCCTTCTCACCTTTACTCAACTGAATTTTGCAATTCCCTTATGTCCTTTATTAATGAAGAAATCCAGAAGATTCATCAGTCTCTGTGTACGGATTCCTCCAGTACTTCATTTGAATTTCACCCACCAACTCACTCATTTTCTTCTTTTCAGCTTCCTACTTTCTCAGAAATCTCAGATCTCATCTGTAAGTCTCAGCCATCCACTTGTCAACTGGACTTCCTCCCTACAGTTCTGGTCAAAGCCTGTCTCCCCTCTCTGTTCCCTCTTATTTCTGCTATAATCCACTCTTCTCTCACTACTGGTATTGTTCCTTCATCTTTTAAAACTGCTGCAATAACCCCAATGCTGAAAAAACCTGGTGCCGATATGACTAATTTCATTAATTGTTGTCCTATTTCTAATCTACTCTTCATTTCCAAAATTCTTGAAAAATTCTAGTGGGCATTCAACTTCACTCCAGTTCCAGTCTGGTTCTCATCCCCTCCATAGTACAGAAACGGCACTTATAAAAATTACTAATGACCTCCTTATGACAGCTGATTGTGGTTTAGTTACTATTCTCATCCTCCTTGATCTGAGTGCAGTCACACTACTGTTCTCAATAGATTATCTTCGATTGGCATTACCCACACTCCACTAGATTGGTTTAGATCCTACCTCTCAGGCCGCACTCAGTTTGTTCATCTTAAAACTTTCATATCCCAACCCACCGCTGTTATTTCAGGTGGGTTCTGTCCTGGGGCCCCTCCTTTTCATTATTTACCTCCTTCCCTTTGGTAATATCTTTCATAAATATAACATTAGCTTCCACTGTTAAGCTGATGACACTCACCTCTATCTCACTAGCAAACCTACTTTTTCCTTTTCTGCCTCACTTATTGACTGCATAACAGAAATCAAATGCTGTTTTTCTTCAAATTTCCTTAAATTTCTTAAATTAAATAGTGAGAAAACGGAGGTTCTCCTCATTGGTACAAAATTCCCCACAGGTTAAGAGTCTGGGAGTCATCCTTGATAGTACTTTATCCTTCCACATCAATAACATTATCGCGGTCTCCCTATTTAACAAAGGCGCCTGATCTGACACAGATGGACACGGAGGCACGTATAAAAACACAAAGACTTTACTTTTTCTCTTCAGCTGTGGGACACGTCTTCCCCGTGCCACACAGCCCAAACACAGTCCCAAAGCACAAACACAATAGCACAACACACTTTTCTTCTTCTTCTACCACCACTCCTTCCCAAGCTTCGTCTCCTTCCTCCCAACTCTGGCTCCTTGAGTGGTGGTGGCTGGGCCCTTTTATAGCCCACCCGGAAGCGTTCCAGGTGATTAACCACCTGGTCCTATTTGCACTTTTGGGTGGGGCTGAAGACTCGTCCAGCCGGGCTGTTGGAAGGAGACCGCCCCCCCCCCCTAGCGGCCACCCCGGGCCCCAACCAAGCTGTGGAGGACTCGATCTCCCCTGCGGGTGGTTGGGGAATCACCGTGGGCCAGGGAGGCTGCCACCAAGCGTCCCGGGGGAGGTATTGGACTGCCCATGGCGGCTCCCCCGAAACATAAGCAGCAGGGGTGTCCCTGCCGGGCATGGGACCCGGCTGTCCTTCACACCACTTGCGTAACATTAATCGTATTGGCCCCCCCCCCCCCCAACTCCCCACACCACTGCTATCCTTGTTCATAGCCTTGTCACTTCTCGTCTGGATTATTGCAATTCCCTTTTCCTTGGTCTTTCTCACAAATCTCTTTATAAGCTTCAACTGGTCCAGAATTCAGCTGCCCGCATCATTACTAGAACCCCCTCTGTTCACCATATCACTCCCGTTTTGCAGCAGCTTCACTGGCTTCCAGTTAAGTTCCGCATTCAATTCAAAATTCTTCTTTAACTTTTAACGCTCTCCACAACCTTGCCCCTCCATATCTGCCTGACCTCTCCATGTTGCCATTCCCTCCTGTACCCTTAGATCATCTCCCTCCATCCACTTGGACGTCCCCTTCGTCCTTCTTACCACCATGGAGAGCAGAGCATTCAGTTGCTCTGCTTCCAGGCTCTGGAACTCACTACCAACTGAGCTTAGAAATATTGAATAATTTTCACTTTTCAAATCTAAATTTAAAACTCATTGGTTTAAGACTACTTTTTCTCTTTGATTACAATTGCTCTGTCTGATTTTAATTTTTGTATTTTAGTTTTGTTAATAATCTATGTTTTATCTATTGTTCAGTGTCCTTGAGTGTTTAGAAAGGCTCCTACAAATAAAATGTATTCTTCTTCTTATTATTATTACTTCCTGTATAAAATATTGTAGGAATGACATTTTAGAGAGCCATTCAAGTCATGATGTAACATCCTAGACCAATCAGAGGCTAAGATATACAAGTGTAAGTAAGAGGTGCTCCCAATCTCAGAGTCGTCAGGTAAAATCAGCATGTGTGTAGCTCTGCCTCGTGCTCTGTTTCTTTTGTTTGTTTTAAAGATCAGGAAAAGGGTTTGGATTACAACATTATAAGCAGATCATCAGGAATAGGAAGTGAATTACTACAGAGTAAACAGATTGTCATTAATTTACATGGAGAGACTGATAAGGTGCCCAGCAATATTGAAACAGCAAGGTCAAAAACATTTACCACAAGCAAGAAGTGCTATTTGATAATGATAGTGATGCTGACAGTTCGTCCCAGCTAGATATTTAGGCATTGAACAAATTACTACCTTTTCAGGACAGTTTGGATCTATGTGAAGATACAGTAAGTAAACACCCTAAATATTTTGTTTTCATTTACACATATTCATCTGCATTTTTACATGAGTGCCATTCATGGGACGCAGTGGAAAGAAGAGTGAAGGGTAATGGGCAGTAACCTATAAGAGACATTCCATGTCAGAAACTAAAATTCAGCACAATATACAAATGAAAGGGGTTGATCTTTCTAATAAACATATTTAGTATTACACCTGCCACCATGTAATTCTAATATGCACATTATTTGCACATTTTATTGATATTTCATAAGACAAACCGTTACATTCTTCATGATGAGATCTGCAAAGCAAAGGACACAGAGCCAATGAAACACAAAAACTGTGCGGAGGACTCAGCAGCTCAATGAACGTTGTGTGTCTTTGCAGGTTCCTCCTACTCAGGCACATTCTGTTCATATATTTGTTGGAGTTTCAACTATCACTGGTCCCAGCACTAAGGTCACATCTGAGGGAAGAAAATGTGTGAACTGCTGGCAGGGAACAGCTTGGCAGTGCAAGAAATGTAATGTGCCACTTTATCTCATTCTGGACGGGGACTGTTGTGAACAGTGGGACGTGTATGGTAAACAATTTTCTGATTTTCTGATATAAGAAATAAATGTATATAATTCATTCAGTATTGAGTGGAAATGTTGAGTGATATTGAAGAACATGCTGAAGGCATGTCTTTGAAATTTTCTAAAACTGTTGCATCTGTCAATGTTTTCTATTTTTTTGCAGTCGAGAACTGAACATTTGAATGGTGTTTCACCAATTTTTGGCCATTTATACCAGTTGTTTAGCAATACTGTAGGTTTAATTTGTTCTATCAGCCATTTTTTAAAATGACAACTTCTGTTGAAAAAGCATGAAATGTAACACTTAGGCTAAAAAAAATAATATAATGCAATAAACAGACACACTTCAGAAACACTGCAAAAACACTACAAAATGAATTAGACCTTGAGGAGGTTAATAAGCAAGTCAATGAAAAGCAAAGTATGTTCCATTAACATCAACTAATTAAGAAAAGGACTGGAATGAAAACATCAGGCAGAAAAAGAATTTAAGACCCTTGGTCTACAGCAGTGGTTCTCAAACTTTCGTATTTCCCGCCCCCCCTTTTCTACCTGGAATATTTCTGCGCCCCCTGCATAATATAAGATACTTTAGATGAGAATAACCCATGATACAACTAACAAAGGTATAATGCTCGTGCGGTGTCGCAGTATCCTATCATTTTTACTTCCATAAGATTTGCATGTGTTCGGTTAACTTCGATGAAATATTTGCAATTTTTTTTTTAAAGTGCTTTAATAACTGTTAAAATGCCTTGTGTGGTTTTTGGTAGTAATTCTAATCCCAAAAACAAAGTATACATTCTTATTTAATTATTTTTTTATGTAAAGAAACAATTAAATATGTTTTAATTTTTAAAAATCGCATAAACGAGGACACCAATGAAGTCAATCTGCGCGAGATGAACGTATTTTCGTCTGACAAATATTATACAGCTGTTAGTTTTATCATGAAAACAACCCAATACGCAGTAAATTATTTAACTCAATTTGGCAATATTGGCTACCCTGCCAATGTGGTGCAGTCGCGCCGCATTATCACCTGATCTACTGTTACTCGAATGTTCGCGACAGATACCGATACGTCTCGAACTTTCTGGATTGAAAATACACGACTATAAAAGCAGCAGCAGTGGCGCCGCTCGTCAGTTAATCATTAGATCTATGCCTTAGAAATGTTTTATTTTAATTTTAGTTATGCATTCATTATGATTATATGCTTGAAAAATTAAATTTGAAATAAAAATGTAAAAAATTAATTTTGATGTCTTGTTCATTTATTCGACGCCCCCCAGGGGGGAGGGCCCCACAGTTTGAGAACCGCTGATCTACAGAATGGCTTAAATCTCAATTCCAAGTGGATCATTCCACGCACCAACAATGACATTTGTTGTGAGCAAAAGATGTATGAAAACAGGTCCATCATATGTGATAAAGCCTGCTTTTTCTTCTTCTTTGTCCTCCTCATTATTTTCCCCACTTCAATGTGGGGCCAATGTGCTTAATCAACCTTCTCCAAACAGCTCTGTCCTGCACCTCATCGCCAGTCAAGGCCTTTTCCTTCAGAACTTCATTTACTTTCTCTAGCCAACAAAGTATTCACTCAAAAACAAATCTTAGGAAGACCTTAAGATTAAGATAGTCATGTAGATTGTAGAAAAAGGTGTGATGCGGCCAAATAAGGAAAAACAGAGAATGATAAAGAGTTGGGGACCAGATGGGTACCCCCTTTAATGCAAATAACTGAAACAAAAAGGTTCAACAAAATGGCCTTTGTGTTTTCCTTCTGGAGAAAAGCTCTTCGCACTTAATGGAGTCTTGTTTGCTAAGTGAGCGTGGTCCAAATGGGCACCAACCTCATTGTTTAAATAGCTCCTAGGATGGAAGAGTTGGAATGCCTGGAGCTATACTGGAAGTTACATCACAGCCCATTCCATGGCTCATCCTCTGGTCTATGAGGAAGAAAGAAAAGATGCTAGCAGTCACTTTCACCCGGACACTGTGGATGTCACTGAGCCATGGAGACGCTCCCTAAACGCTCATGTGCGACAAGAGATAGATTACTGGAGGGGCACCAAAAGTTATGGATGGTGCCAGAGGTGACTAAATCACCAATGGCATTAGCTGGTATAATCGACTGATTGTGTTTCTAGAGCCAGAACACATTATTAAAAACAAATGTATCATTTTACTGTAAATTAATCTTTACTTCTTGTTCATTTTGTGAATAACACACAAGTGAGGTCTTAAATATCATCATCTCTAAAATAATAATTTATTTTTAAAAAATTATTTGAAGAAAATAACAAATGCAATCAAGTAAGACTTCCAAAACAAATGATTTCATAGTCAAACTAGAAAAGAAAAACAAAACATCAGAGCAAAAAGAGACATCATCTAACGAAACAGATTCAACCCTGACAAAAAAATAATAATTTAAAAGAGGAGTGTTTCCATATTGCTTTCATAATTACAATAATTTACTCATAAATTAGATTTTAAAAATGAACTGAAGGATGATTTATAATGTAACGTAAACTATTGCCATGTCTCATTGAAATTTACAACCTGCAGAATAAAAGGTGTTGTGGTTGTTGAGTTGAATAAGTTTCAATGAAGTTAAATAATAATTAAAACAATAAAGTAAATGAAAAACAACAGGCTAGTGTCATTATCTAAAAAACTGAAAAACAAGAAAGAACAGCAAGGCCTTCCACAGATTTCTAGTGACAAAGCAATTATATGCGCCCTTAGATATACTTGCCAACTAGCATCTGTTGGCAAAACAATTACAACAGTGAGAACTTGTGTTTTAGAACACTGCAGTAACATCAGAAACAAAGGAAATTAAATAAACAATATTTTCATAAAAGATAATTATAGTTTTTAGGACTTGACATTCACCATGCAACAGATCGTTCTGCCTTTTTGTGAGAATGAACGTATTAAAAAAAAAGTAGTATAAACCATTAAATGTTTTCAGACTTAAAGTATTTAGTTCATCTGGCTTTAAAAACAATACAAGTTAGACTTTATTATTATCAAGCTATTATTTCCATCAAATGGCACTGAAGTTTCTGTTTTTACACATTTCTGGATTATAGCTTGTAGAGTATTACTTCAGTATTTTTTAAAAGACTGACCTCTTTACATATTTTTCAGTGAAATTTAGATGCTGTTGTTTCAAATATTAAATAAGGTCCTCAGTAATTAGTGCTGTGGCCTTACAAAGCCAGGAGGCTGTCTGAATACTAACACTGTCCACATGGAGTTTCCATCTTCTTCTAGTGTCTTCATGGGATATTCTCCAGCTGTTCTGTTTTTCTTACATCCCTGTTAGATTTACTGGCATCTCTAAATTGGTCTGGATGACTGTGCCATCCCATCAGAATTTTGTTGCTGCTGCTGGGCTGGTTTTTGGTCTTCCAATACCCTCTCAGGTGATTAAATGACCTTAGAAAAAATGGATTGGCGGATAATACACACAATGAGCGATATTTTGAACTAATTCTCTTGCATTGTCTTATACCTATTACATTACTGAAGGTTTTGTGATAAATCACAGTTTTATGATTGGGAATTTCATAAATGTCAGACGTGTGATTTTCTATGCTGTGGTGTGCTGGTCTGGTAACATCACCTCAAGAGAGGTCCAATAAATCAACAAGCTGGTTAAGAAGGCAGACTCAGTTATGGGATGCCTTCTGGCTCCTCTGGCGGTAGCAGTGGAATTGACAACAAAGAGTAAACCGATCGCCATTATGAACAATACTGCACATCCTCTCTGTGGCACACTAGCACTGAGGAATTTGTGCATTGAGAAGTGTCTCAAAAAACACTATACTTGGGCTATTTGTACTTACAGAAATACAGGTATGCCTTTATAATACCTCAGTGTGACTACTCGCTTATCTTTAGTCAAGTCAGAAGCTTTAATAAAATACACCATAAAGCAAATGGCTTTGTTTACCTAATTTGAAATTTGGTAGCCACAAGTAATAGACTCAGTTATGATAAAGATTCAGGAACATGGTGCAACTAACTTCTTTAGAGTAGTGCAATGTCTGTGATCCCCACCATCTTTGTGAGGTAATTATTTAACAAGGTATGATCACATCCTCAACCAAAATCAACAGGATAATGTACTCATGCACCTACACTCAAGCAAATAGTGTGTGGTATCAGTCAGGACCTGCAAAGTATAGGTAAAGAGTGTGATTTATCATGCCCACCCAGAGGGAGACCAATAAATGTAGAAATTGTAAAGTTTAATTTTAAGTTGGTTAATTATTAGTTTTGCCTTCAGCAATAGCAGCGTTAATCAAATAATTCAGCAAAGCTGCTACTTAATTTTTATTACTTTTCTCTGTTGTAGGAGGTGGTCTCTGGCCTTTAGACTGACATCATCGTAACTGAAGCCTGCCCATTTTAAGAAACAGAATAATACAATTTATTGATAGACACAAGGATTATAGAAATAAGATAACTGCATATGTGTATTTGACTTACAAGATCTCATGCAGACAGACTAGACAGACAAACACATAATATAGAATAGGTTGGCTGTTAGCTGGTGACTTAGAGTTCTAATTTACAGTATCTTGGCATAGATTAATAGTTCTACAGTACCAAGTCTTTAAAGGTGATGTCCAATGTTGTGTGGAATTGTTGCTCTTATTACTGCTCCAGGTTCAAGTGAAGGATTCTTCATGAATTGGAGTGCACTCTCTCTTTCCTGTATGATTCTTTGTCCATGGTGTGCATTGCTTTCCTCAGTTAGGCCCTTTGCTGTGTTATCTGCAACTTCACAGGGAAATACGTTACAATTTCAGGCACAAAAGTTCAGATGCTCATGTTCCATTCTTCAGGCTGGCTCAATATTTAGCGTGACAAACTGGATCTTAGTTCTCAGATTTACAAAGCGGATAGTTTATTGGTTTTGGTTCTCCAAGGAAGAGCGACTCATAGCTTTTTAGTTTCAGAGTACAAGTTTCAGAGGTTTTCAGTCATTTTGGAGAAAGAGAGCAAAGATCCTATGGGAGTTCCCTTGAGAACGCCATTTGAGAGACCCAGAGGGACTCTACTGTATAATCCAATCAGGAGATGTTATATGTTACCTTAAAGTCACTTCCAGTTACAAAATCAATGTCTTCTTATAGGCATGTTCTTCTGTCATTTCTTGAATTATAGGTCTTTGTTCTGTCTTGAGTCCACTTTGTGCCTTCCAGCTCCAGAAGTCTCTGCAAAGATTTTATGTAAACTCTGATTTACACCTGGGGTGGCATGGTGGCGCAGTGGGTAGCGCTGCTGCCTCACAGTTAGGAGACCCGGGTTTGCTTCCCGGGTCCTCCCTGCGTGGAGTTTGCATGTTCTCTGCGTGGGTTTCCTCCAGGTACTCCGGTTTCCTCCCACGGTCCAAAGACATGCAGGTTCGGTGGATTGGCGATTTTAAATTGTCCCTAGTGTGTGTGTGTGTGCCCTGCCCAGAGTTTGTTTCCTGCCTTACACCCTGTGTTGGCTGAGATTGGCTCCAGCAGACACCTGTGACCCTGTAGTTAGGATGTAGCGGGGTGGATGATGGATGATTTACACCTTTGTTATCAGATGAAGTACAAGCCAGTCCTAGTGTGACGGGTTTACTCACTTACTTTGCAATGCAAGCTGGGGAAAGGTGCAGCTGGATTTCTTCTAAATCTCCTGGTGTGCCACTAAAGCCTAGAAGAATGGGCAATACCCACTTTGTCCTAAAGCAGTAGAGAGGCTGTTGGGTGACAGGGGAAACCAGCTGACGTCAAAATGAAGCACTCCACTTCACTTACAGCTTGTCCTTGTGTCTAGAGATAAAAGGGCCTGCAATAGATTAAAACACTGACAAGGAAGCTGATTTAGAGAGCTGTTAGAATCCAGATGCTATGGATTTGGAGCTGGCATCCAGCAGTTTCCAGAGCGTAAATCTGTGAGCTGAGAAGGCTTATGTTGTGTGCATGTGAATCCATGATGGAACAATTGGCGTAGTCAGCAGCCTTTGCACTGTGTTGAGGATGAAGTGTGGTGTTAGGGTGGAGATGCACAGTAAGTCATGGTGAGAGGGAATACCCAGCTGACACTACCACAATGTGCTCTGCATATAGCCTGTCCTTGTGTCTAGAGATAGGAGTCTCCTTCAGTTTAAAATGCTGAATATTATGCCAAGCAGGCACAAGATTTCAGAGGGCAACCGGAAGACAAGGAAATAAAAAAAAAAAAAACGCAAAGTCACAACTTTGGAGGACAGGCCCACTCCAGGACTGGCCTAGCAAAAGGGAATCAACAATAGCACTGACAAAATGACTGCAATATAATTGTCCAAATCAAAATCAAACCCATGAGTATATTTAGAATATAAATGAAACCAGTGGATTTCATACAGTATAAAACCCCCCAGCAGATGTAAAAGACATACAAAATAGGAGACCCTGACAGCTGACAAGGAGGTTGAATAATGGCGCGGTTAGTAGCTTAAGGACAACTACAGCAAATGTATCTGAAATGTCAGTCAAAACAGGGCAAAATTTCATCATTGCAAAGTCCTCAGAGGAAAAATGTCTTAGAATCGAAGGAATTTCACAGAAACAATACTGATGATGTGATATTTTGAAGAAAGGATCTAATCAAAAGATTAAATGAAAGCAAAACATTAAAGAGAAACAGTTTCTATCCACTGTTCAAGGTTAATGAACAGCCAGTCACAATAAAAAGCCAAATCCTCTTTTTCTCTAACCTTTAATGCCTTTAAAGGCAGATTTATTTTAGCCTTCTCCTAAAAATGTATCAAAAAACTCTTAAGCTGAGTTGTATTATTTTGGCTTTGGTGTTATGTTCAGCATATTGTTTTAGTTTATACCTGTAATCCCAAAACGGTTTATAAAGTCCCACATCTTTTCATTATGTATGCTTAGAACGTTAGTGTGAATTTGTATATATTTTATGTTTGTTGTTGTTGTAATGTAAGATTTTGCATATAACTTGATAAATATTTTTTTTGTCTTTATTTGTAATTTAGGCAAAGCAATGTAATTTAGTGTTTACCCCCCCCCCCCTTTAGAAATGGGTCTCTTTGAATTTTATGACAGAGTTGGGGGAGGAGGTGCCTTAAACCAGTTTGGTGAGTATTTCTCTGCTAAAGTCTTTCAACCCCCCACAAGGGAGCCAGGATGCTGAACATATGTTCTTGGGGGTTGGCAGGTGTTAAGATGTTCTATTCCCCCATTGGTCTGAGGTATGGCTGTTTGGAATTGGCTTCTCTCAGAGGCCTTTAAGTACCATGATGTCTTATTGGCTGTAGGGGTTGGACAGAACATCTATACATCTGTTTGCTCAACCACATTCTCTCTCTTGCTAACCTGTGATGATAAAGAAGTATCTCTCTCTCTTACTAACATCTGAAAGAAGCATCTCTTACTAACCTGATGATGAAGACAACACATTGAAGAGCACAGCTCAGCCGCTATATTGGCTAGGCTTGCGGCTTGTTCTGAAGAAAGCTGAGCACCAGTGATGCCTTAACTAGAGACATTAAGTAACTAACAAGTCTGTGTGCCACCTGAACTACACATCACCATTTAATCAGGTTGTATGGTTTCACTTTGCATATTGTTATTATTTATGAATATTATCAATAATACATTATTTTGTGTGTAACTTAACTCCTGCTTGTCTTTTTACTATACCTAATTGTCTGAGGTTATAGATATAGAAGGGAAGGTGGGGATAAGATATATACTATAATAGCTTATAAACAGTGGTAAGTCTGTGAGATTAGACATTCTGACAAAGGCTACTTATTAATAATACAAAAGGGGAAAATAGAGCAAAATATATTACTCAACCGAGATAAAACAGTTGTATTCAAATTGTTTTTTATTTTTTTGTCTGTTGTTGGTATTTATTTACTGCTACTACAGTATAAGAACATTAGACCATTAGAAAAATTATGACAAGAACATGCCATCCAGCCCAATACGCTCATCCATTCTATTCACTTGATTGTCTAAAAAAAACATCAAGTCGAGGTTTGAAGGTCCCTAAAATCCTGCTCTCCACCACATTCTCATGATTTCCATTTTTATTTAACTTCTGTGCCTTATCCTGAATGAATACTGGGGTTTTCATACCGTACTTTAATGCAGTTTTGAAGAACTTATTATTTTGTAGCATTTTTCCCCAATGCCGTTTTGCGTTTTGTTGGGCATGCCATTTTCTGAATCCTGTCATCATGTATCAAGTCCTGGTTGCCCGGGATGTGACTTTAGAGGTCACAACTTTGAGGGGTCAGTTTGTGAAAGGATTAAAGGTTGTCTCAACAGTCATTTTGTGGAAAAATCACAAAAGAATAGTGCGTGTTCATTTAGTTAGTGCCCTTGGTAATGTTTATCATTTTGGATTTTTGTTTTGGCTTCACTATTGTGCTTCATTGGCTTCCTGATTACACTTCTTTTCTTGTTTTTCTGCCTCTTGTCTCTCTTTCTGGTCCTTTATTTTAAAATTCTCTGTCACCTTCTCGTGTTAGAACATACAGTACTTGTTAATATATTCTATGTGTGAGTTCTTCGCATGAAGAAAAAAATTTCAAACATTTCTGCAAAATTAGCCCTTAACAAGATTTCCAACCATGTCCCAGTGATCTTGTTGCAGAATTATGTTTAAATTTACTCATCTTTAGAATGCCATTGTACAATATGCGCATGACAATATACTTACCATTAAGGTGGGAAAAAAGCTTAACTAATTTGACTAATGACAGGTGAATTGGACCTCTCGTAACAGCAATGGACAGATTTGTTATTTCTGAGTCAATTAATTTTTCAGAATCTTTTATAATTCTTTTTATATACATATTTATTTAAATTTGCCTCTCTCAGTGGCTGATGATGGTAGTATTACAGAATACATCCACTTTGAAGTTAAGAATGCTTCTTAGCATTGATTCACATCTTGAGATTATATACTGTACACATTGGCTTCCATGTCATTTGAATAAAAAAATTCTTTATTTTTATCAGACTACAGCTTTTTTAAAGATGTCCAGCTATCTTCTTTACTTCTTCCCATTCCCAGCAACCCAGGGGCATTGTTTCTTTCAGCTTGCTTCATGAATGCTGCAGTTGCAAATGAACTTTGATAGATGTTCTGTGGTCTGTTGCTCTGACTGTCGGTGGCAACTCCCCAAGGGACCGAGTCTCAAAGACAACAAGGACAGCAAGATTGTGTTGTGAGAAAAAAAAAGATTAAGAAACACTGAGCACAATTGTACAAATAATCTTCCAAGTCATATCATCAAAATGTCTGACTATGAAGACATAAATCTTTAAATTGACCCAGTGAATCAGCAAGCTGATTGAAAGGCAGGCTCACCCATTGGACACACTCTGGACCCCCTGGAGGTAGTAGAGGAGGAGAGAATTAAACTAAGTGCCATTATGAACCATGTTACACATCTTCTCTGTGACATACTAACAACTGAGGACTTTCAGCCAACGAATAATTAAGCAGAAGTGTGTCAGGAAACACGACAGAGGCTCCTTTATACCAACAGCAATACACCTGCATGATGCCTCACTGGAAAGTTTTCTTTGTTTTTTAATTTTCTTCTTTTTAGTCATTCTGGTGTATGTTTGTATATATATTTAGTCATAACTTGGTTAACAACGTTCTGACTAATGATGTTGCACTTTAATGACAGAGGTTCCATTGAGATAGATTAAATAAAATGACACAAAAGTATGTCTCTGTTTTCTGACCTCAGCTGTTTCCAGTCTTAACCTTAACAAATTTCCAAGTTCATGTCCATATGTTCTTGTTGCAGAATTATGTTTAAATTTACTCATGTTTAGAATTCCATTGTACAATATACACATGACAATACGTTTACCGTTAAGATGGGAAAAAAAGCTTAATTAACTTGACTAATGGCAGGTGAATTACTAGGAAAACACTTTTTTATAAGAAATACAATCGCAGGATGGCAATTGTCAGTTCGGCAGCTGCTCTGCCCTGTAAAGCACTTATCACATGTTATTACAAGTCTATAAAGCCAGTTTACTCTTCTGTTGTCTGTTGTCCTGTGCAGACAGCCTCTGCTGCTCCTCTGTGTCTACAGCCGAGTCCTCTTATGGAAGACTCCTTTTAAACTCAAGAATTGGAGTTGCAGTAACAGGGACAACTAGGGAATTGTCTACTTCCCTCTGCATTTGAATTAAGGTGCTATTGTTGAATACAGGTTGAGTATTGTTCCTGAAAGTGCCAAAATCAAAGTTCTATTTGCTCAGTCCCATCCAACCTGTCTTTTGTGTAACTTACCAACTTAAGCAGCCAAGACTCGACAATATACAACAACAAACAACATTTATTTATATAGCACATTTTCATACAAACAGTAGCTCAAAGTGCTTTACATAATAAGGAATAGAAAAATAAAAGACACAATAAGAAAACAAAATAAATCAGCATTAATTAACACCGAATAGGAGTAAGGTCCAATGGCCAGGGGGGACAGAAAAAACAAAAAAAACTCCAGACGACTGGAGAAAAAATAAAATCTGTAGGGATTCCAGACCACGAGACCGCCCAGTCCCCTCTGGGCATTCTACCTAACATAAATGAAACAGTCCTCTTTGGATTTAGGGTTCTCACGGAAGGGCTTGATGATGATGGTCACGTAGACTTCTGTCTTTTAATCCATCCATCATTGTTGGAGCATCATGAGGCTTTGAGTAGGTGGAGGTGGCGCAGGCCGCCACCACAAAGAAACCGGAAAAAGAAACAGAAAAGAGAGTAGGGGTCAGTACGGATTTTATATCATAATATATCATAAGTGCTTAAATCATCAAGTAAATACACACTGAATCACATATAAATAATGTAGAATCAATACAAAGGAATTAAAAAAAATAATGGGATAGTTTAAACCTAAACAATGATCTTAAACCTTAAATTTTAACAAAGTACTACTTGACCAAGTTGAACCTGAATTTGAATGCCTTCCTAAAAGATAAGTTGAAAAAAAGGTAATAAGAAAATGAGGCCAATGTATTATAAGAACCTACGGATATAACAACAAAACATATTGTGTTAATTCTTAAATTGGCATATATAAAACACAAACGTATCAAAGTAAAACTAAACAATCGAAATGACTGTAGATTTTTACTTCACTGCTAAAGACTGATTTAATTATAAGTACAGTGGTACCTTGAGATACGAGTGCCCCAACATACGAGTTTTTTGAAATACGAGCCATCACTAGGTCGATTTTTTGCCTTGAGTTACAAGCCAAAATTCGAAATATGAGCCATCAAAGAGCATTCCAAGGAACTGACGACGGAGGAGTTGACGGAACTACAGACGCGGACAACATAAGTTCTGCTGGAGATTGGTATCATGGAAGAGGTTATCTCTTAAATTGAGATAAAGGAAGTGTTTGCAATGTGGGAAAAAGATTTGAACTTTAAAGAAAAGAAACACCCTGAAAAAGTTACAACTGATTGTGCAGCGGTGCTATTTAATGACACTTGCCTAACACTTGGCTTTATTGAAAAGAAACACCAGCTGCAACTGATCATGCAGCGGCACTATTTAATGATACTTGTTTAACACTTGACTTTATTGAAAAGAAACACCAGTTGCAAATGATCGTGCAGCGGCGCTATTTAATGACACTTGCCTAACTCATTTCAGAAACATTCTAAAGGGGAGGACTAAACAAAGCTCCTTGGACAGGTTTCTATTGAAACGCCTTGTGAATGAAAGTGACGAAAGTGTGGCAAAAAAGAAAAAAACTAGTGAAGAAGAAAATTAAGTGAAGCAAAAGTAAACAACATTACAATATGCTAAGCGGCTTTGCCAACATCTGTTTGTGTATTAGGTTTTATTTTGTTTGTATACAATATCTGTTCATTATAAATACATTTTTCTTATGTTGAAAACATTTAACAAAAAATTGGGGTGGTTTTTTGGGGGCTGGCACGAATTAATCTCATTTCAATGAATTTCAATGGGGAAAATTGATTTGAGATACGAGTATTTTGACTTACGAGCTCGGTCACTGAACGAATTAACCTCGTATTTCAAGGTATCACTGTATAAGCATCTCCTAAATTGTGTTAAAACTGCGAAAATACTGTCCTCAACTATTTATCATTATCAGCGACTTGATAATTATACACTACATAAGTGTTTTTCAACTGCTGACCTGAAAGAAACACACTCCTCAGATGGCCAACACCTGTCTGAAAAGAACGGGACTACCTGGAAAGGCCAACATAAAAGCAGCTTAGTGACCACTGTTTTGCAGGCACAGCACTTAGAGTGCACTGTTGCAGCCGGGAGACGTGTTGGAGTTCTAGCTGCCAGGGTGTGTGTTGACAGCATGCTCACCAAGTGCTGTGTCTGTGAGTGGCAATCTCCAAACTAATTCTTTTGATGGCATCTCCAGTAGTCGAGACCCTTTGGACAGGACAGTTTAGAACATGTATGACAGTTAATGTTTTTGCAGTTGGCAGAATCGTGGTGTGCCTTGGAATTTTTTGGGTTACAAAAAGTGTCCTATACCTTTGCTTCTGGCACACTAATAAGTTCTCCGTAGCAGCTATCTCACTTAAAAACTGACACTGTGCATTACTTGGATGGATATGTTGCCTAAATTAGTGAAAATATTGCAAACTGGAATAATGGGTAGGGATAATTATTACACTTCTATTTTGTAGAATTTTTACATTATGTTAAGGCAGTCAGCACTGCAAGCTACTTGACGGACTGGCGAGTTAAATACAGAGGTACAGGAGACTTGTTATGGTTTTAGTGTCACTCAAAAATAACTTTGCACTTAGTTGGTATGACATTGATTCGATGTTCTTACAGAAACATGAAATAAAAATTGTGCTTTTTTTTCATCTTTGAAACTGCCATAACCCCTCTACACCTCCCCACTTTTTCCCACTTCCCTGCATCTATGTGGGTATGCATAAACTGGCCACATTAATTGCAAAAATGATCATGTTAACTTTCCCATGCCTAATATATTGTGGTCAGGTTCAGAAATGACAGTTCGGAGATTTCCAGAAATTTTGGGGTGCCAACTAGGTCATCCCTTTTATTGTCCGAAGATACAACCAAAAAACAAAAGAAAACAAAACACTCTTTGCCTCATGTCTCGTTATGCGTGAAAACTGTGACAGTTGTTCACAAGAGGTGGGCTGGGTAGCCTAGTCATAGCTAGCGCAGCTCCATTAAATGACCACATCCCTTCAGGAGGGGTTTATTGCAGCTGAAACGGAAGATGGAGGGGTCAAATGCCCTCACTGGGCAGCTTCTTGGAACTGAGGACAAAGAAGGAGATGACAATGTCAGCATTAGAATCTCTCGTCTCAGCGGGGTATTATGTACCTCAACTGAGCCTGCGAGGAGGTCCTCCGATGCACATGCATGACAATACATAATGACCGGGAAGCAGATCAGAGCACTCAGATAAATTGTAATACCAAATGAGTCAACCTATTTACTCAAAACAAGAAACACATCCTTTAGGCCCCAAAAATATTAAAGAAAACAGCTTTGTTTAGCCTTAAAAATAACCAAAAGCGCTCTGTCCTCTCCAAATGCCAGGTGAAAGTGTGATGCCACCCTCCAGTGATGGCTCCTTTTTATATTGTCTGTTCCAAAAGAGGCAGTACCTTTTAGAGGCAATGCAGATATGGCTTTGTGTCCTCTTTGGGTGTCTGTTCAATGCTGCAAGGAAAGAAGAAGATAATGTTAGCATCAGCATACCCTTTTGTTCAGGGGTGGTAGTGCCTACTTATTCAGAGCCAGGAAGATGATTGATATATATATATATATATATATATATATATATATTGTCACACATGTGCGATATGGAGACAGCTGAAGGACCTAAATGATAGTAATTCCATGGCAGACCAGGGGGTATGTTGACTGTCTCTCTCAATCTCTTGCAAACCATCCACGGAAAATCCCATAGGGTACCGGCACCGATGATGACGTCACTTCCGGTCCTAACAATGCCACTGCTGGCTCCGCCCCCGATGATGAAGTCACTTCCGGTCCAGACAATGACATTTCTGTTTCTGGGCCTGGCAATGTCACTTCCAGTTCTGGCCCCGATGACGTTATTTCCTTTACTGGCCTTTAATGCCGCCATTTTACCTCAATGCAATCAGTTCTATTGTGGACTCGAATATGTGAACATCTCGGCTCAAAATAACTCATTTTGTAGCCATGGAACAATATACGGGTGACCCCAAGCCTTCATTATGTCTAAGTCTCATTCTTCTGACAATATACATATATCTATATATATAAAATTCTTTTTGCGTTTGAAACGGAAATTATGTATGACCACGCAAAATGTAAATTACGTATGACCACAGAACATATTATAATACAGGAACTAATCACTTTGTTTGTGGACGCCATTTTTATATCGTCTTTATGAATTGTTATTATTTGTGTGAGAGTTATTTTACTGATATTGAAAAGAAGAAAACACAAACATGCCAATCTATCCCATAGAAGTGCATCCCGTGTTGCCCTCTCCCAGCTCTCCTCTCTGGACTCCAGCGCTGAGCAGTTCGCCTCCAGGTGCGTTCTGACAGAGAAGTTTTATTTATTCATCCACGCGACTGTCGCGGAAACTGCCACATTATAACTTTTTTTTAATTGCCAGTACTTGATAGTAGAAGAGATGAGAAAAACAGCTTTGCGTCTTTCTACTTTTTAACTGCGCCGAGTTGTAAACAATGTGTAGACGACACCGCCTTCAGCGGCGATGGGTCGTGAGAACAAAGTGGATGCTCGGAGGCGCAGAATGTCGGGCTGCTCTGCCGGGTCGAGAGCTTTGCAGTTTCGGGCGGCGTCCTCTCTTCTCACACTGTTTGTGACACTTCGAGTGCCTGGTCAGCTCCTGGGAGAATGGAAATCATTGCGAATGAGTGTAATCGGTGCAATCGAAGCAAAACTCTCTTTGTAAATTGCGCTTCACGACTACTTACTGTCCCTTAAGGTGAGTATAGGTCACTAAAACCCTGCAACATTCAAGGTTGCTTTTGTGATAAATTCTTTTAAGAAGATGGAGGATTTACATCTAAGAAGTTGTACCGACCTCTTCATGTTAAGTTTTGGACTTGGGAATTGTTTGGACCTTCTGCACGTTAAGCACGGAAGGGCAGCGTCCACATTTCTCAGAATAATTTTTCTCTTAAATCACAGACACGTAGTACAAGGTTGTCAGGCAGAAATTTGCAGGATCGCATAGAAAATGTAATTTCTATACCATAGTGGTCGTGTAGCGCCTTTCACAAGGGATCTCCTACCGAGAGATGATCCAAATACATTTAAGCTGCTGTTAGTGCTACTTACCTGTTGTGTTATAGCGCCTTTAAAATGTACTTTACCTGAAAGCACTCCAGTACTGCTCAATGTATCTTTACTTCTTACATGTTAATGTTTTACTGTTTAATAATTTATATGCTACATTTTATTTTTTTCCCTTGCACTCAGTGAGTGAAGCCACTTGCATATTGTAATCTTTTTAGTTAGCCAATAAAAGGTGTCATTTTGCTTGGCTCTTCTCTATATATTTTTTGTAACATTACATGATGTTTTTCTCTTTATCTTTCAAGATTATGCACTACTTTTAGTGTGCTGGGCTAGTACTGTATGTGCAAGTGCATTTACTAACAATAGATTTTGAATTGAATATGTTTGGACTTTCTGCAGCCTGTGTTCTGATTTCAGTGTCACAGCATGGTGCCCGTAGTTAAATCTAGGATGAGATGTAAAGAGTGAAGCTTTAGCTCTGGATGAGTGTTTACTGGAACTGCTAATTTGAAAAGCTCTGAGCAAATTACTTTACATTGTTGGCAAAAGAAGTCTTTAGTTCTTCATTTTATCTCCTTCATTTCTGGTAAAATCTTTCTTTCCATTGTGGATTACCTACACTACAGATAAGTGTCGTGTGAGTCTACTGAGCTGCACACAGGCTTAGGCTATAAATTAATTTTTATATGCTTCTTCATAGCTCTGGTAGTACAACAAAAGCCCACGCAGACTAATCAGAGTTTTTTTTTTCATTCAGTTTTTTTTTTCCTCTAGAAATTTTCATGGAGAATTAAAGGATTAACAATTCTTTTAGAATTTCTGTGTTTGAGAATGCATTTTTATTGGCTTTTCTAATTATTATACATGTAGCACTTTGTTATAATCCCTTGAATTGAAACAGAAAGCTGTAGTACTTCATTCATTTTTATCTTTCTGCCAGCAGTTCATGGCTGTTGCAGCGTTAACAGTGTTAGTCTGAGAAAAACAATATGACAGAGCTGTTGATTTTTAATGTGAGTAGATTTGCTTAATTTACTTTTCAGAGAATTTAGTCTCAAAGGGGAGAGAAGGTCAGTTTTTACAGATTAAGGTAATTTAGCACTCCAGTGTTAATGGCCCCAGAATTCTCCAGATGAACTGAGCTAGTAAATCAAAGGGAAAAGCAAAGAATTGCACATTGCAGTTTTATTTCTATTGGATAGTTATGAAAAGGGAAGCAATACTTTCATTTTAAAACTCAATCCACATCTAATTTGGAAACAATGTTTTGAAATCTTGCTGACAGAAATATGTGTTATGAGGACCCCCTTGAATGACACACAGAAGGGGTTGGACCGAAAGGATGGAAGTTTTTCTCTCCTTGATGAATTTCTAACTTCGGAGGGCTGGCCCTGTCATATGTTCTGTGTGGAGAAAGAGATGAGTGAAGGGGTGATGAAGAAGACTTCTAGGGCCAAACTGCTTCAATAGCTCTGCAGCATGAAGAGCCAGTCTGCTTAGCGTCTCTTGGCACATCACTTTTCATTCTGTCAGTAGTACAATGTACAGTAACTGGAGATGAGGGGTTCCATAATCCTGAATGAATAAAGATTATTAACACAATTGTCTTATGTTTCTGTTATCCAACTTCAAGGAATACTCCGGCTAAAAGACATATTTTTTTACATATTATTTACACCATTGATTGTAGTGACTGCGGTGGGCTTGCGCCCTGCCCGGGGTTTGTTTCTTGCCTTGCACCCTGTATTGGCTGGGATTGGCTCCAGCAGACCCCCGTGATCTTGTAGTTAGGATATAGCGGGTTGGATAATGGATGGATGGATGATTGTAGCAACGGACAAGAAAACATTTTAATGCTATGTTTTCATACAGAGTGGAGAGAAAAACGTTATGATATAACAGATGCCAGTAGAGACCAATGCTATTCAACGACAAACAATGTGAAAAATCTCATAATC
>JANRMT010028174.1:37797771-37818136 GCA_026402145.1 Polypterus bichir lapradei | reverse complement strand
ATATATATATATATATATGTATTTACTGAATGATATTTAGTTACCTTGGGTGCCCAGGGTTTGTTTCCTGCCTTGTGCCCTGTGCTGGCTGGGATTGACTCCAGCAGAGCCCCGTGACCCTGTAGTTAGGATATAGCAGGTTGGATAATGGATGGATGGATATTTAGTTACATTTAATTATTTAATAAACTTAGTACATTCTTTTGAGTTTGGGGAGAGTTTTGCGATGTTGGCCTTCATGCTTAGGGCTAAATTGTAAAAACGTGCCAAGCCAAGATTGCACCCCAACTATCTGGTGCTGTGAAACAGACGGTCTAACCACCATGCCACTGTGTTTCCCCTTCATTTCATTAAATATTTACCCTTTTTTTTCAAATCAGAATGACTACAAGTGACATGCATAGTCTATAACTTCCAAAGATACAAGATTAAACTGTAAAAGTGGCTTAATAAATGTAACAATGACTCCAGCACTGGCCTAATACGAAAGAAGCCCTTACTGAATGTTTTACTGCCAATCTTTTACCGATTAATAATTCAGGTCAGCTCTATAAAGATTAATGAGGAGAATAATTCATTTCTCTAAGCAGGACAGAAGCACTCATACAATACAAGGTTTAAAGGATTTGAGCTTTGTGTTTTATCGATGAATTCTCTGGTGCAACTAACTTTCAGTTGTGAACTTTTTTTATTTGTATTCCTTCCTTCTCTTCTATGGTCCAGATCTTCCACTAGCCTTTTGCCCTTTAATGATAAAAGTTTACTTGGAGTCTTTCTGCTTGACCCTGAATAATAAAGAGAAAAATAAACAATGCAGACTCGCTCTAAATTACAATCTGAATCCCATTTTAAGATGCACATATTCTACAATTGAGAGACTGGTAGAGTCAGCAAGGGAAACGACTCAAGGCTAGAGAGGCACATGAATTTCCCTTCACCTGTCATATTCTATTGTCATTGCGATCAATCAAACTGCTGAGGCAGATGGACCATGTGAAACTTGGGGATTTATTTTGTGTCGACTGACTTCCAAAAGTAAAGAGTACTTTTTTAGTAAGATTTCTTTTGCATCGGCATCCACCATTATACTCACTTGTACCACTTCTCCTAGTTGCCTGAGTGTCAACAGGATAAAGACGCTGATTGTGGAATTTGGGAGAACACAGCAGAGGCACAACAACCCCCTCAAAATTAACAGTGCTCTGGTGGAGAGGGTGGACTCTTGCAAATACTTCAGTGTTCACATTTCAGAAGACCTGACCTGGTCCAAGCACATTGACACCTGGTAAGGAAGGCATGAGAACATTTTTACCACCTTAGGTGCCACAAAGATTTTTTTGGTTTCCATCCCAGATAAAACAACAAGTTATTTCTTGTATTGCCCAAAATCACATAAGGAATGCCTCAATGGGCTTTAACAGGCCCTGTTTTTTGACAGCGCCCCTAGTCTTGACTATCTAAGAAGACAGGAAAAATCTCACAAAAAAACTCTTGTAGGGAAAACAAATTGAAGAAATCTTGGAAAAAGTAATTCAGAGAGAGAGAGAGAGACGCCCTTCCTGGTAGGCTGGGCTTGTATTGGGTGTCAAAAAATGGGGTACATACAACACACAAAACAGAACACAAGTAAATCCTCTTCACAGAGCTAGATGGCCAATCCATCATGGCCACCTCAGAAATAAAACACAAGAGTGCAATCTACTTTGTTCTTGCCCAGAGCTCCTTATCAAGTGCAGGCACAAAGCACCGTGACAGCTCTCAAGGGAAAATGCAAGAAGAGTTTACACCACTCACTAAATACAAAGCTGTCATGTTTAAGGAAACAGATTTGTTAAAGTATAAAACAAATTAACATGAATGAAAAAAACAATATCTATTCATCAGTTGATTTTAAAACCATGGCCAGGTTGTAGAAAAGGAGTCAGACAAGCCAGACACAGAGTTCTGAAGACCTTGGCCAACAAGCCACCTCCCCACTGTTGGCCATTCTACAGTTGAGTCAGTGCTGGGCTGGCCAATCAGATGAAAGGACCTTTCTACCTGGTGATTCCAGTGCTACTTTATCTTTAATTTGACTTTATCATGGCAGGCAAACAACTTGGCAGTAGAGCAGTGGCACCAAGTGCCACACAAGGATACCGGGAAGAAAAACAGATTAGGTGAGTATTAGTAACAGTTTATAAATATCATATTTCTTATGTTTTAGTACTATACAATACAATATAATTTATTTTTGTATAGCCCAAAATCACCCAAGAAGTGCCACAATGGACTTTATCAGGCCCTGCCTCTTGACAGCCCCCCAGCCTTGACTCTCTAATAAGACAAGAAAAAACTCCCAGAAAAAAAAACCCTTGTAGGGAAAAAAATGGAAGAAACCTTGAGAAAGGCAGTTCAAAGAGAGACCCATTTCCAGGTAGGTTAGGCGTGCAGTGGGTGTCAAAAAAAGGGGGTCAATACAATACAATACACAGAACAGAACACAACTAATCCTCAATACAATATAATAGTGCAATTGAAATATTACAAGTACAGAACAGAATTCAACAGGAGATGATATCACATAATACGATTTGGATTTGTTCATCCATCAAGCTGCCTCCTTCTATTGGCCATTCCACAGCTGAGTCAGTGCTGGGTCTGCCAATGTGATGAAAGGACCCAATGATTCCTGTGATCCTCCATCAGAGAGGAATTTTCCTAAGTCAGGCAAAACAACTTGGCAGGTGGGCAGTGGCACCAAGTGCCACCTTTGAGTACCGAGAAGAGAAACAGAATAGGTGAGGATTAGTAACAAATTATAACTATCTAATTACTTATGTTTTACTGTCAATGACCAACAACAGAGATGCAGTCAGCACAGTTAATCTGCAGCTCTAGTCATGGTGTGCTAAACTGAAGTAGTGAGTCTTCAGCCGGGATATAAAAGCTGAGACCAAAGGGGCACCTCTTATAGTAGCAGGCAGACCATTCCACAGTTTAGGGGCCCTGTAACTAAAAGCTCGACCTCCTGCTGTTATTTTATTAATTCTTGGAATCATAAGCAGACCGGCATCTTGCGATCTTAATGTGCACTATGGTTTGTAAGTCATGATAAGTTCAGACAAGTAAGCCGGACCTTGGCCATTTAAGGCTTTAAATGTTAAACAGAGGAATTTGAAATCTGGTCTAAACTTAACAGGGAGCCAGTGTAAGGATTTAAGAACCGGAGTTATGTCTAATAACTAACAACAGAGATACAGCAGCTCTAATCAGAGTATGCTAAACTAAAGTTGTAAGTCTTCAGCCGGGATTTAAAAGCAAAGACTGAAGGGACACTTCTTAGGCAGACCATTACACAGCTTCGGGACCCTGTAACTAAAACCTCGATCTCCCTCAGTTATTTTGTTAATCCTTGGAATCATAAGTATGCTGGCATCTTGAAATCTTAATGTGTGCTCAGGTTTGTAAGGAATGATAAGTCCAGATAAGTAAGCCGGGTCTTGGCCATTTAAGGCTTTATAAGTAGTAGTAGTAGGGTGTTATACTATGTTAGCCATGATGGATACAATGAGAAATCAAACAAAATTACACCTTTTATTGGCTTACTGAACAGATTACAATATTGTAATCAACCTGAGAAGGGACCTCAGTTGCCTCCAAAGTTTGCATATTGTAACCTGTTCAGTTATTTAGGTGTCATTTAGCTTGACTTCAGGTTTTATAAGTTAAAAGGAGAATTTTGAAATCACCCCGAAACTGAACTGGTTGGCGGTGTAAGAACTTAAGAAATATATATATGTAAAATTGCCCCTTGCTACTCAATTATGTGGTTACGCATAGTAAATGTCATAAGGACAGAACAAATTTTAAAGGCAAAAACCCAAACCATTCCTGACACACTGGCTGTTTTATCATGATATCAGATCACCTAACATGAAACGTTTCAACTAACCTCTTAGGTCCTTTTCTCAATGGGAGATAGGAAGAGATGTCAAAAAACAACTATGTAACTGTCACCTGCAACCTTTCACTGTCCATGCTGCACCCAGAATATTTTGCCCTTGGCTGTCTACTTTGCTGACTTGGCCTATCTTTACTTTCACTCTTTTTCTTCAACCCATCTTACCACCAGCTGAGGGGTTCACAAAAGTGACCCCTTGAGCCTATAAGGGACTGCAGCAGGACAAGGGATGAATAATCTAATATCCCATCAATGGCTGTAGCAATTGGACATAGAAACTGGTTTTGCATCAAAACCAATAACAGCAAATATAAACAATTTAAAGAATTGTGTAACCTTGGTGGATTAGGTCTTCCCAGCATGCTTCTTTTCTTTAGTTGCAGATTATGTGTTTTCAAGCAAAACATGCAGTATATATATACTGTATATACTTGCGTATAAGTTGGGTCATGAAACCCGAAAAATCTATCATAAAATCAGACCCCAACTTATATGCCTGTTCAAAAATGTGACACTTAAATTCTTTATTTATTTATTTTTTACATCTTCTTGCCTCCTCCAATCTCGCACCAGTTTCTCCGACAAATCGAATTTTGTTGCAGCAGTGCAGTTTCCAATTTCTTTCGCCACGTCAATGACTTTTAATTTAAAGCCAGCTTCATATTTTCTTCTGATCGAATGTTCCATCGTAGATAAGGGATGCTCTTACGATAAAGGTGTATGAGGGTGTGAGATACAGAAAACATAAAACAGTGTGAATTTTCCGCATTGGACTTATACTACAGACATTATAAAATACTGGAAATTATACAGTAAAATCAAGCCCTGACTTATCTGTGGGAAAACTTATCTGTAAATTTATACAGTATATATATAGTAAGAGAGTAGACAGGCTTCGATAAAAAGTCGTGACCCCATATGACAACAAAAAAAAGCACACAATAATGAATGAATTCTCAATCAAACAGGCCTCAAGATGTTGCATCTCTTAGTCTTAAGTCCTTCCTGCAGAAAGAGGCAGGTCCAGGTGACATTAATAGCAGAAGAGATGTCAGTGGTGCTATAGACCACTTCTGGTCTGCAGAGGGAAGAAGAGAATAGATATCAGGACACAGCGCCAACCGCTGGAGTGGCGGGGAATTACAATCATCAGAGTCCTTAAGCACATCCTATATGTATATAGTACTGTACAGGGTTCGCACAAAGTCCGTATACCCCTATCTTTTGGAGGATTTTGAAAACACGTTTCGATTGCGGGAGCTGCGATAAACCGCGCACTCGTCAGAGAACATAACCTTTTTCTTCTCAGCATTTGATGGAAATTGGTGCAGCATCAGATCACAAGCTTCCTGTCCAAGTCAGCATCTGATAACTCGTTAACGTGCAATGGACGCCAACATTTCATTTGCAAGTCCTGTTTGATGTGTTTTCGCATTGTCGATTCTGCTATTCCCAACTCAGCAGCACGTTTACGAGTGGATTTCATTGGGAATCGTTGGACAGGGTCTGCCACATCTGCACACGTTTCATGCCTTGTGGATGGTCTTCCACTTCGCAGGGCATCTCGGATACTGCCTGTTGCAAAAGCCTTCTTCTCTCACTGCAACAACGTCCTCTTTGTCGGTGATGCCTTCCCACAATGCACAACAAATGATCGATTTCCCAGTAACAGGCCGCTCATGACCCACACAGTGGCCACCAAACGCTCCTCGATCGTGAAAACACTTGTGTCACTTTTGTCACTTGTGTCATCGCTTCGTCTTGGAACGCCCGCCACGTTGTTGCGATTTCTTGAGCGGCAGCAGGTGGCAGCACCAGACAGGATGTCGGAAACACACCTCGAAATACCGGGAAGATTTGAGCTGATGTCCACAGGAACCAAATTGTCATGGTTATTCCTGTAAATGCTCCTAAAGATAGGGGTATACAGACTTTGTGCGCACCCTGTATATAAAGAAAGAGAGATTGCTGGATTCATGAATAAAGCTAACTTTTCCATTTCTACATCTAGTTAAACAGGTTTTCCTAAAACTAGCATCACTCTCTTTTGTATGTTGTAAATAAAAGTGGGTCACCTTTACCGTGTGGGACACCGACTCCCTCCCGCTTTTACAACATGAAGCAAACCTAGCAGACACCTTAGCGGCTGAGATAACTATACTAAAGATTTCCAGCATCCTGAGCTACTGTGCTGTAGCAAACTCATAATTCAAGCTCTGCTACATCCTTCTCTAGTTGATTTCCCTGAGTTTGGTGAATGGCCCTTCCAACCCTTGACAGTAGCGTAACCAAAATCAGAATCTTTCTTTAAGATTCCTAAAGATAAGCCAGTAGTGGATCCTTTGCTGACGGCTTAATAGTGATGTTTGTAGGATTTAATTGCATGGCAAACAAGTTATATGCATTCAGATGTAGGGACCTTCAGAATCATACTATAATCTGTACTTTATATGATTTTGAGTACTTTATGCCTGGGAAAGGGGCCATACAAATGAAATATACATATTATTATTATTATTATTATTATTATTATTATTATTATTATTATTATTATTATTATTATTAAGACCATGAACAATGAGCAGTGTACTATTTTACTATATTTGTAAATGTGTATAGAGCTGTGGCCTTGTAAGAACAAGTGTTTTATGAAAGAATCATTCAAATTTTACAAAAGAAAATGTAAAATAAATATATAAATGCAAAGTAGAACTGCTTTAATTGCTGTATTCTGTACTTTCTTTGTTGGTGACCTGACCCTGATTATTCCCTCAATCCTGTAGCAGCAGTATGGTTTGGGTTATTATCGTTTAGCAAAACAGAAATGTAGGTTAATTACTGCAATTTCAAACACAGCAGTATTGTTTGTTTTAGAGACGTTCAGTCAAATCAGCATTAATGTATGTTAAATGAAGCAGTCTTGAAAGAACCTACTGTATGCAGTCCCAGAGATTCCTTGTGTTACAAACTGACACCCCAAGATGCTTTCTTCAAAGTGCTGGCAGTGCATTATTCCTAACAATAAAATAAGGACAGATTAAGTTTGAGATGTAAAATCAACATTAAAACAGAAAATCTCAAACAGTCAATAGAGTACCCTACAGCCAATTTCATTATTTTTGCCAGAGAATAAACAAGGAGAGAGAGGGAAAGAGACTGTCATTAATTGTCTCCTGTCAGCTCCTAATGGAGGCAGTTTAATTGTATGGCTGAGAAATGCCTGCTAACTTTTTAAAGTTTTTGTTTATCTAGAGTGGCAAGAAAAAGTATATGAACCCCATGGAAGAACCTGGTTTTCTGCATAAATTGGTCATAAAATATGATGTGATCTTCATGTAAGTCACAAGTATGGAGAAACACAATACACTTATGCTAATAACACACACATAATTTTAACAAAAACAATAAAAACATAGAATACATACAAATTCACAATGATACATAACAATGGCAAGTATAGCAGTTTAACACCTGGCTTTGTATATGGATGTTTTAAGTATAATGCAGTAGCTTTGGCACAGTTTTACTTTATTTCAATAACTACATTTTAAGTCTACAGTGCATTAATGGCATTATTGTAATACCCTTTTTAGCTGCATGCAATAGTAGTAGATTAAACACCAGAAGGGTCACTCAAAACATTTCATGCCCATGTTTAATTTTTTATTTTGAAATTTATTTTTATTTTGCATTGCACTGAACGTTATGTTCAGCATTTTGTGTTGGGTAGTCTGTATGCTGTGCCCATGTGCTTATGGGTGCCCCCTTACATGTGTTTGCTTGATAGAATTACTGCTTTGCTTTTGGGCTTACAGTTCACTAACCTGCGACTTTGATTTGTGTAGGATGAAGTTATGTTCTAATCTGTTGCATATGCACTCTCAGGTATATTTGTTATAAAGCTAAAATGCTGTGGATTTTATTTAAATCACACACTGCCCCCCTTACAGTGAAAACTCAATGCCCCCTGCTAAATTTGTTGTCCCACCAACCACATTGCCAGAACACACATTGAACAGAAGCCTCATTTCAAATTACTAAGATCTTATTAGACACATTTCAGAAAGAGATGAATAACCACTTTATTGATGTTTTTTTAAGTCTTCTAAGGATCAGTCAAAAAATGAGAATTTGTTCATAGCCAAAATGATGTGAAGGAATGTAGGACTGCCAGGGGAAAAGGGAATCACCAAGGAAGCAAAGGACTGAGGAAGGTCTTGCAAAAATCCACCACTAGAATCATACACATGTAAAATAGAGTAGGTAATATAAGAAGGCCAGAGTTAATGGGACCAGTAGACCCTGCTGTGTGTGCTGTCTTGAATGTGCAATGATGCACGGTCACCAGTGACAGACAGAAAGGGGAACACCTGAACAGGAGTCTGAAGACTTGGCAAGATGTGACTAGCAATTAGACGTCATCCTTGTGAGTTGAAGTGGAGGGAGTTCTGACTGTTTTTGTAGTACTGCTATGTGAGAGATCATTAAAATATAAATTTTACTTCTAAAAACTTGGCTTTTTTCCCTTTAGAAGGTTTTTTTTTTGCTTTAATTTTGACTGCACGGGAGCAAAGGCAAGTTGAGTGTTTGGAAAAAGTACTTTCATTCAAAACTGTAGTGTACATAAGGTGCACGGCGGAGAGGAAAGTGAAGAAAACAGTTGCGGGGTGCTTCACCGACAAAAGCGCGATAGACATATGAGCGCTGACAAAACCGCGATGGACAAATGAGCGGCGACAAACTCGCTAAATGGTTTTCAACAAATGCGCGCCAACAAAATCGCCACGACAAAATCGCGAGAGAGGCCAAGAGAGTGGGACACGTACGTGCGCATTATGTACACATTATATGCTAGGTTATAACTGTATTCAAAGATGCTAATTGCACTGAGTTTCGTTCCTCCGGAAGATGTTGGGTCCGCTTTCGATGTACTGAGCAAGAGTGGACCCGACAATCTCCAGAATGTTTATGATTACTGGGAGGACAATTACGTTGGACGATTGAGACGCAATCGACGAGCCAACCCGTTGTTTCCTATCACCATGTGGAACATGCAAGAACGTGTTGCTGATGGCATGCCACGTCGTATACAAAGCGGAATTACCAGCAGTCAGGCAGCCAGCAAGTCTAAATATGCTCAACTATCAAGACGTCTTGCTGCAATTCTTCCTACATATGCAGGGCTTGATCTTACGGACTATCTGCGTGCCATGTCTCATAATATTGACTTCTAAAATAAACATTATTATATATGCTTTAAACTACTAATTCATACTTAATGAAACTTTCGCGATTTTGTCGGCGCGATTTTGTCTGCGCGATTTTGTTGGTGCGATTTTGACGCCTCGTTTTAATGGCCGCTATTTTGTCGCCGCTCATATGTCTATCGCGCAAATGTTGGGTCACTGCAGGGGTCAGGAAATTTGTGAGTAAATAACTAGTGTTGTAGCTATGCATGTTTTAATTACTTCTGGCATTTTGCAGCCTAACCAGTATCTATCCCTGAGTGTGGTGAGTTTATTTGTGCTTTATTGTACTTTTTGTGATTTATGGATTATTTGACCTTCTGCTTTGTTCCTTTTGATTACGTCTTTGTAAGACTTTGTTTGCTCAGAATGCCTTGTGTTTCAAGTAATTCCATTTTGGCATTGCACTACACATCGATTGAAATACTTTTTGTAAAGAATAAATCTCTTATTTTATAAAGATTCAGTTCTTGCCCTTATTACTAGCCGGGATTTAAAAGTGGAAGTGTTTATTGGGATTTATTTCCTTTGGACTCCTAGTCTGTGCTAGATATTAATTAATATTTTTAATAATTAAAGTTAAACAATTTAAATTTTATCAAAAGGGGTTGGGCAGTTTAGCAATCCAAATCCGAATTTTAAAAAATCAGGCTAGTACAATGTAATCTTGTTGGATATTGATCTTTTTAGAGAGTGGCTTAGATGAGTCAGTCCTCCTTGAAGGCTACATCTGCAAGAAATGCCAACTGACCAAGCATCTTAAGGAAAGGGTCGTTGAACTGGAGGAGGAGGTTGCTGGCCTGCATTTTAGGAGAGAGCTGTTGGAGCTGGACCAGATAACCTTCAGAGGGATGGTGTGCACCCCTAAGGTGGTGCAGAGGAGGCTCCTGTCCAGGTAGACAGAAACAGGTGGGTCACAGTTGGACATAGGAGCAAGGCAAAGGGTGCACACTGTCTGGGGGTATCGACCCCAGAACTGGAGGTGTCAAACTCTTTTCAGGACCTTGTAGAGCTGGAAAGTGACTCTGAAACCTCTAAAGTGGAAGGCAGGCTTAACAAACAGCAAAACTAGTTCCTAGAAAAAGAGAGGTTGTGAAACTTGGGGACTCAGTCATTGGGGCAGGGAGTTTACGACAGGCAGGTTCAGAACTGTACATGAGGATCATGAACAATGAGATAAAAAATGTGCACAGTAACATAAATTCTAACTCAATTTTTAAGTGCAAAAGTTAAGTAGGTAACACATTAAAAATAGTTTGTCTTAATGATAGAAGCATCAAAAATAAAACAAATGAGTTGGAGTTGAAAGTAGCTGAGTATTATTATAATACTATAGCAATAACAGAAACCTGGCTAAATAACAAATATGGTGATGAGTATAACATAGAGGGGTACACACTTTTAGGAAGGATAGACAGAACAGAAAAGGAGTGGGGGTTGCCTATACTGTCCAACAGAATTTAAATACAAGTCTACTTCAAATGGATAATGATCTACATCTTAGTGAGGACGCCTGAATTCATCTGGAAAGAATTAGCGAAAGAGGCTTTATTTTAGGAGTGTTCTATAGTCCCCCCTTTTTACTAATGCTAAAAAGGCAATTTTATAGGAGGGTATTATTGTCATGGTGAACTTTAACTATCCAAATATTAACTGGGCTAACCAGTGGCGCACAAGGGCAGGAGTTTTTAGAAGAAATCAGTGAATGTTTTGTATTTTGTAGTCATCAGGATGGAACCACTAGGGTGAAGTGACCATAATATAATATAATACATCCATCCATTATCCAACCCTCTATATCCTAACTACAGGGTCACGGGGGTCTACTGGAGCCAATCCCAGCCACCACAGGGTGCAAGCCGGGAAACAGACCCCAGGCAGGGTGCCAGCCCACTGCATGGCACACACACACCAAAGACAATTTTGGATCATCAATCCACCTAACCTGCATGTTTTTGGACTGTGGGAGGAAATCGGAGTACACGGAGGAAACCCACACAGATACGGGGAGAACATGCAAACTCCACACAGAGAAGACCTGGGAAGCGAACCCAGGTCTCCTAACTGTGAGGCAGCAGCGCTACCCACTGCGCCACCCATAATATAATACAGTTCTCTGCATTTTTGAAGAGTGCAATACAAAAACAAAAACTGTTAAGTTTAACTTTGAAAGGGCAGATGTAGAAATATCTTAAAGGGATAAACTGGGATAAGCTTTTAAGTGCAGAAATTGTTGTGAAGCAGTGGAACAGGTTTAAAAACATTCTAAATATAATGCAGGGCAGGTACATAACAAAATTTGGAATTAGTGTGAAATAAAAAAAAATTGAATGCTAGGTAAGTAAGGAGAAAAAATGAAGCTGCAAAGGATAAAAACAGCTGTATAAATTTTGTAAGATTAATAAAAATAACACTCAAGGAGGAGGGGACGTGCATCAGGAATAATAAAGAGAAATGAAAATACAGACTGTGAAACTTGTCAAATGTAAGAAAATTAATACCTTTCTCAGCGGTAACAGGGACTACTAAATTGTTACTGAGTGATTTGGAAATTGTAGAGGGAAAGGTGCTGCTCAGACTAAATAGGCTGATTTAAAATAAATCATTAGGACAAGATAATATTTTTCTTTGATTTCTTAAGGAGGTTAGCAAGCACATATAATAAACCATTGAAACATATTTTTAGTGCATCACTGCACACTGGGGAAATTCTGAAGGACTGGAAAAATGGCAAATATTATCCCATTATATAAAAAAGGTGATCAGGCAGATCGAAGTAACTATAAGCTAGTAAGCCCAATGTGCTTCAGAAATAAATCGATGGAAGGAATTATTGAGGAGAAGATTGAGCAACATATGACAAGAACAGCATTGGTTCAGAGAAGAGAGGTCGTGTTTTACTAACATGCTGGAATTCTATGAGGAGGCAACAAAAGGATAAGATCAAAGTGGAGCTTATGATATTATTTATATTGATAAAGTATCACATGAGAGACTGGGCATCAAACTAAAAGAAGAGGGAGATCAGAGTGTAGATCGGCTAATACACAGGAAGCATTATGGTGAGGAGCCTTATCAAAATTTGGTGATGTTAAGACTGGTGTCCCACAAGGGAAAGTACTCAATGTGCAACGGTGTTATTTAGATTTTCTTCACACAGAGAACCATAGAAACATGGAACAAGTTATCAAGTAATGTGTTAGACAGTAGGACTTTAGGGACTTTCAAAACTCAACTGTTATTTTAGAGAAGTTAAGCCGGTAGGACTGGTAAGCTTTGTTGGGCTGAATAGCCTGTTCTCATCTAGATTGTTCTAATGTACTTATTTTTCATTGTATCTCAGTTATGGGTCTGCTCAGGAAGCCTACTGCTCTATAATAGTGATGGTCTGAGGTCTGTCTGTAAGATAGTCCATGATCCATGACACCAGGTGTGAATCTACTCCCATCTCTGTCAGCTTGTCCTTAAGGAGCAGAGGTTGGATGGTGTTGAAGGCGCTAGAGAAGTCCGGAAACATAATTCTTACAGCACCACTGCCCCTGTTCAAGTGTGAGTGGGATCAGTGTAGCATAAAGATGATGGCATCCTCCGCTCCCACCTTCTCCTGGTATGCGAACTGCAGAGGGTCGAGGGCGTGGCGGACCTGTTGCCTCAGGTGGTGAAGCAGCAGCCGCTCTATGGTCTTCATCACATGTGACGTCAGAGTAACAGGCCGGAAGTCATTCAGCTCACTAGGACATGGTACCTTTGGGACTGGGGTGATACAAGATGTTTTCCAAAGCCTCTGCACTCTCCCCTGTTCCAGGCTCAGGTTGAAGATGCGCTGTAGAGGACTCCCCAGTTCCAACGCACAGGCCTTCACCAGTCGTGGCGATACTCCATCTGGACCCGCTGCTTTGCTGGCACGAAGTCTCCTCAGCTCTCTGCTCACCTGCGCTGCTGTAATTGTGGGTGAGGATGTCTCTACTATGCTGGTATCAGCAGAAGGATGGTTGGAGGATGCAGTACTCCGAGATGAGAGTGGGTTAGGGTGGTCAAACCTGTTAAAGAAGTTGTTCATTTGGTTTGCTCTCTCCATGTCTCTCTCGATGGTGGCATCCCGCTTCGAGCTGCAGCCAGTGATGATCTTCATCCCATCCCACACTTCCTTCATGCTGTTATTCTGCAACTTCTACTCCAGCTTTCTCCTGTACTGCTCCTTCTCCCCCCTGAACTGGACTCGGAGTTCCTTCTGCACGCACTTGAGCTCATGCTGATCACCGCCTTTAAAAGCCCTTTTCTTCTGGTTCAAAAGGCCCTTGACGTCACTTGTAATCCATGGCTTGTTGTTAGCATAGCAGCGTACTGTTCTTACTGGAACTACAATGTCCATACAGAGTTGATGTAATCAGTAGTGCAGTCAACAGCCTCTTCAATGTTCTCACTATGTGACCCCTGCAGGATATCCCAGTCAGTGGTTCCAAAGCCGTCTCTCAGAGCCTGCTCTGCCTCAGGGGACCACTTCCTGAATGAGCGTGTGGTTGTAGGTAGCTCTCTCACTCTTGGTTTGTAGTGAGGCTGAAGCAGAACCAGGTTATGATCTGCTTTCCCAAGCACAGGCAGCGGGGTGGCGCTGTATGCGTCTTTAACGTTTGCATACAGTAGGTCGATAGTCCTATTTCCCCGGGTGTTACAATCCACATACTGGAAGAAGGCAGGTAATATTTTGTCCAGTGTCACTTGGTTAAAGTCACCAGCAATTGCTGTAGCACAAGCGCCTCGGGGTGCTGCATTTGTAACTTAGCAACTGCGGAATGGATGACGTCACTCTCTATCTCCGTGTTTGCCCAAGGAGGGATGTAAACAATAACAAGAATAACGTATCCAAACTCTCTAGGCAAGTAATAGGGACGCAGACTTACGGCCAACAGTTCGATGTCCCTGCAGCAAGTTGAGATTTTAATGTTTACATGTCCTGAGTTGCACCACTTTGTATTGACATAAGAGAGCGAGTCCTCCTCCTTTCTTCTTACCACAGGTATTTGTGTCTCTGTCTGCTCTAACTGTGCTAAACCCAGGTAGCTCCACATTAGCATCTGGGATAGTAGTTGTTAGCCAAGTTTCACTAAAACACAGCAAACTGCATTCTCTGTAGGTTCTGTCATTTTTCACCAGTGCAGCCAGTTTGTCGATCTTATTTGGTAGTGAATTCACATTTCCCAGGATCACAGAAGGCACCGAAGGTTTATAGCGCCACTTTCTTGCAAGCCGCTTGGCTTTTATCTTAGTGCCGGCTCGGCTGCCCCTATATCGTCTTCTTACCTCGTCAGATAAATAGGGAACCACACTGCCGCGGGCATTTCTTCTCAGCGCTTGAAGTTGACAACTTCAATAGGCGAGTCTTGGCGTGTAAAAATCCATGTCAAGTAGTGAAAGCAGTAAAAAGTGTCCAGGGAGCGATTCCACATAAAAGAAAGTGGTAGAAGTGATCAGTGAAGTAGAGAATAAAAGAGAAAAAAGGTAAAAAGATAAAGTCATACACGGAGCTGCTGGAATGGCTAGCACTCTTGGCGGCGCCGGATGTAACATGATCCCAGAAGACCTCTTAATTAGAAAGTGACAACAGAGTGGGACTGTGCAGTACAAGACAGAAAACAAGTAGGATGGACAGTACCTTAAAATCTTTTAAGATGGACAGTCCCTTTCTAGTCGCGCAGAGCCAGATGTACAGTATTATACATACATCTGGAGACAACCATTAATGAATTAGGCATGAGGTGGTTGGGAACAATTACGTTATTTACTGATTTTGTCATTTCTAAACTAATCTAAGTCTGGATAAACATTTAACAACAACAACAACATTTATTTATATAGCACATTTTCATCCAAATGATGTAGCTCAAAGTGCTTTACAAGTTGAAGAAGAAGAAGAAAAACATAAAAATAAGATTAGGCAATGCTAATTAACAAAGAATAAAGTAAGATCCAATGGCCAGGAGGACAGAAAAAAAAAAACTCCAGGGGACTGGAGAAAAAAAAAAAAAAAATCTGCAGGGGTTCAGAGGCCATGAGACCACCCAGCCCCCACTGGGCATTCTACCTAACATATATGATCTCAGTCAGTCCTCATGGTTTTTAGGTTTCATGTGGAAGAATCTGATGGCGATAGTCGTGTGGACATCTGGCCTTCCATCCATCAATGTAGGGACTGCATGGTGCCCTGATCAGATGGTCGTGATGCAGAAAACCAGAAAAGAACAGCAGAGAAAGTAGGGGTTAGTATGGATTGTGGAGCCATGATAAAAATGATAATTCAATGCATACAGTATAAAGAATATCAGGGTTACACTAAAATGAAGCTAGAAGAAGCCATGTTAAAATAATGAGTTTTTAGCAATTTTTTAAACTGCTCCACCATGGTAGCCTGGCAAATTTCTAACAGTAAGCCATTCCAGATTTTAGGTGCATAACAGCAGAACGCTGCCTCACCACTTCTTTTAAGTTTAGCTCTTGGAATTATCAGCAGACAATCATTTAAAGATTCAAGGTTACGATTTGGAGTGTAAGGTGAGAGGCATTAATTGATAAAACTTTAATAGTTTAATGGTCTCCCCAAAAATCCCCATTTACATGTATAAATGTGTGTCATGTGTGTGGAGGATACATTACATCTGTTAAAATAAATATAACCTGTTGAAAGGGATAAACATTCTTTAAAACCAGATTATACTTTGCCATTTGAAGACATAATTGGGATACTGGTGTCTGTCTCTCTAAGTTATGACCATTTGGTCAGAAGAATTGTTCACGAAAAGTAAAGTATGCATTTGAGTTAAACAGTGTGTTGTCACACCAAGCTGAAAAGAACTGCTGAGTTGTCAGTGAAAAGCCACGGGAGATGCAGATTATGGTAATTAATACCCCCGAAACAGAAAATGTGCCTAACAACACTGACACCACTCTGGCAGGAGCAGCAGTATTTAACTGCCTAACTGCAAATGCCAAACAGGCCAGAGCACAACATAGTCACAGCGTGGCTCTGATCTACCTGTAGGTCAACTGCAGTTCCCTTTCTAACCCCATCCTATGACTATACTAAGCTGCACCTGTCCCGTGTAATTATTTAGCAGAAACACTGTTTTATAGCAGCTCAGTAATGTCTGTTCTTTATAATAATAATGGGATGATAATGCAGCCGTGAAGTTGTTTTAATTTAATGGAAATACTGAGTACATACACTCACCTAAAGGATTATTAGGAACACCATACTAATACGGTGTTTGACCCCCTTTCGCCTTCAGAACTGCCTTAATTCTGCGTGGCATTGATTCAACAAGGTGCTGAAAGCATTCTTTAGAAATGTTGGCCCATATTGATAGGATAGCATCTTGCACTTGATGGAGATTTGTGGGATGCACATCCAGGGCACGAAGCTCCCGTTCCACCACATCCCAAAGATGCTCTATTGGGTTGAGATCTGGTGACTGTGGGGGCCATTTTAGTACAGTGAACTCATTGTCATGTTCAAGAAACCAGTTTGAAATGATTCAAGCTTTGTGACATGGTGCATTATCCTGCTGGAAGTAGCCATCAGAGGATGGGTACATGGTGGTCATGAAGGGATGGACATGGTCAGAAACAATGCTCAGGTAGCCCGTGGCATTTAAATGATGCCCAATTGGCACTAAGGGGCCTAAAGTGTGCCAAGAAAACATCCCCCACACCATTACACCACCACCACCAGCCTGCACAGTGGTAACAAGGCATGATGGATCCATGTTCTCATTCTGTTTACGCCAAATTCTGACTCTACCATTTGAATGTCTCAACAGAAATCGAGACTCATCAGACCAGGCAACATTTTTCCAGTCTTCAACTGTCCAATTTTGGTGAGCTCGTGCAAATTGTAGCCTCTTTTTCCTATTTGTAGTGGAGATGAGTGGTACCCGGTGGGGTCTTCTGCTGTTGTAGCCCATCCGCCTCAAGGTTGTGCGTGTTGTGGCTTCACAAATGCTTTGCTGCATACCTCGGTTGTAACGAGTGGTTATTTCAGTCAAAGTTGCTCTTCTATCAGCTTGAATCAGTCGGCCCATTCTCCTCTGACCTCTAGCATCAACAAGGCATTTTTGCCCACAGGACTGCCGCATACTGGATGTTTTTCCCTTTTCACACCATTCTTTGTAAACCCTAGAAATGGTTGTGTGTGAAAATCCCAGTAACTGAGCAGATTGTAAAATACTCAGACCAGCCCGTCTGGCACCAACAACCATGCCACTCTCAAAATTGCTTAAATCACCTTTCTTTCCCATTCTGACATTCAGTTTGGAGTTCAGGAGATTGTCTTGACTAGGACCACACCCCTAAATGCATTGAAGCAACTGCCATGTGATTGGTTGATTAGATAATTGCATTAATGAGAAATTGAACAGGTGTTCCTAATAATCCTTTAGGTGAGTGTATTTTTTCACTCTATTGTTTTATAGCAACCCTTACATCAGGGGTGCCCACACTTTTTCAGCCTGCGAGCTACTTTTAAAATGACCAGGTCGAAATGATCTACCTACATTAAAATGCTATCTATATACTGAGTATACTTTATACATAAAATGTACCTTGCATAACTGAATAACCTTTATGGCACAATAACAATTCAATACATTTATGGTCACTACAGTATTTGGATTTAATAATCTTCATGTGGGAAAAGGCTGACTCACATAAATAAGTAGAGCCGAATAATGCAGTCAAGGAGCTTTTGAATTCAGCCGAGTGAAAAATGACGGCTGTCCGATTTACTGCGATTTTAGTTCCCTCTCCTTCCTCTTTCTCAGATCACTGTTTAGAAGGAAGTCAGTTTTGTAGTTTTTATGAACAGTTCAAAAATGCCTTTCCATATTTTCCTTCTTTGAAATAGCAAGAATAGATTGACAGATCAGACAAATGCACTTCGATTGTGATATTGTGAGAAAAAAAATCCTCTTCCAATTCCACATCCAGCCCATAAACAACATTTTTTTTTAAATCCCTTCTTTAGTCGATATAAATTGGAAGGCTAACTGGATCACAGCCAGAGTTTTGCAGTAGCTGCCGCATTTGATCGTGCATGCGGGATGACCAGTGTGTTAGAAGAAAAGAGATCTCAAACTGGCCGCCCTGTATGTCAATCAAGTGGCAAATGCCATAGGGAGGATATATGATAGACTAATGTTTAAAAAAAAATTTTTGGAATACAACACAATCTACCTGCACTCCCTTTGCAATCTAACGGTCAATCGCGATCGACGCATTGGGCACCCCTGCCTTACATAATTCCTTATAGAAAAAGTGTGCAAAAATTTCAACAAATTTCACCGCTAGGGAGATGAATTGTTTCATGCAGGCAAACAGACAGATGGATGGACAGTCAGACAGAAAGACATGGCAATTGCAAAAGGTGCTTTTCAAATTACAGTGTTTGCACATGCACCTGAAAAAGATGACTCATTAAAAAAGGACCAAGTCAAGTTGGGGAGCATGCACTGGTACAGTGCGTTGCCGCACCCACTACACGACAAAACAGTTCAGGATCCCAGTTGGCAACCCCCCAGGCAGACACTCAGTCCAGTCTCATTCTCCGGAAATGACCCTCTATCTGCCCCAGCCAGGTGTTACGTGGGTCACCCCTTGGCCTGGTCCAGCCACTCGGGTCCCCAACAATGAGAATCTTATGAGGTGGATCATCCTCAGGGAAACGCACCACATAGCCATAGTGCCATAACTGACGCTCCCTCACAATGCCGGTAATGTGCCTCATTCAGGACTCCATGAGCAACACAAAGTCAAACCAGCGGTACCCAAGGATTTTCCGGAGAGACACAGTACCAAAGGTGTCCAGTCTTCATCTCAGGTCACCATATATCAAGACAGGCAGCGCCAGGACTCTAAAGACTGGGACCTTAGTCCTTTTGCATAGATATCGGGAGCACCACACATCACTTTCCAGAGACCTCATGACACCCCATGCTCTCCCAATCCATCTACTGACTTCATAGGAAGAGTCACCAGAGACATGAGTGTCACTGTTGAGGTAAGTAAACCTCTCGATAAGGTCGACACTCTCTCCGCAAACATACACACTGCTGATGGCCATGCCCAACAGGTCATTAAAGGCCTGGATCTTTGGTTTTTATCAGGACACTCGCAAGCCCAGACACTCAGACTCCTCACTTAGTCTCTTGAGCGCTCTGATCAGAGCCTCCATTGACTCCGCGAAGATCACAGATCATCAGCAAAGACAAGATCTGTCCAGTCCATACAAGCATTGAACAGAGTAGGAGCAGAACACACCCCTGACGAACCCTAGAATCACAGAGGTTCTGCCTTCACTCTGCAGAGCACTCAAAATACCACTGTATAGGCCATGATATCCTGCAACCTCAAGGGGATCCCGCGAATCCTCAGGATGTCCCTCAGGGCAGCTCAATCAACTGAGTCGAACGCTTTATGAAAATTGACAAAGGCTGCAAAGAAACTCTGGCTACATTTGTGTTTGTGCTCCATGAGAACCATCAGTGCCAGGATGCAGTCGATGGTGGACTTCTTAGGTGTAAAACCAGACTGTTCTGGTCGCTGGTAGGTGAGCAAGTGATCACGGATCCTATTGAGGATGACCCTAGCAAGGACCTTACCTGGCACAGAGAGCAGTGTTATCCCCCTGTAGTTGCCGCAATCCAGGCAATCACCCTTCTCTTTCCAGTTAGGGTTGGCAAGTCCCGTTTTCCAGTCAGTTGGTATGATGCCAATCTTCCAAATGGAAGCAAAGATTGTTTGCAATGCCAGGAGGACAGCCTTACCACCAGCCTGGAGAAGTTCACCCTGGATACCACAGATCCCTGCAGCCCCTCTCCCCCTCAGCTGGTTCACTACCTGTGCAATCTCAGTGAGATTGGATGGGTCACAACTAATTGGAGGATCAGCCTCAAGGACCGTGGACCCAGAGGTATCGAACATCCTAGCCGGAGGATCAGTTTTGAACAACTGCTCAAAGTAGCCAGCCCAGCGGGTCACAACTGCAGTATCATCCTTAAGGACCGTTCCATCAGCCTCCCTGACTGTGACTCTCCGAGGAAGAGATTCGGATGTGGGTAATACTTTGATTCCTTTGTAAGTGTGGAAGACGAATGTTCTCTTCGTTCCCTTGTACTAATTCATGTCT
>JANRMT010028174.1:37787534-37797761 GCA_026402145.1 Polypterus bichir lapradei | reverse complement strand
GTTATGCCTCAGGGATATACTGTAGCCCTTGTGTATTGGATAAGCTCTTGCTCAAAATTTAGAAGGCCAGATAAAGACAGTGTATTGATACAGTATGTAGATGATATAATGTGTAGTACTACAGAAGAAGATTGTGCACGTGATACTCAGAAATTGTTATTAATTTTAGCAGCAAATGGCCATAAAGTTTCTAAACAAAACTGCAGTTAATTCAAACAACTGTGAAATATTCAGGTCATGACATTTCTTGTGAAACAAGAGCTCTCTCTCTCTAGCGATCGTATAAACACCATTCAAAATCTTCCTAGACCTGTTACAAAGCAACAGGTTGTGTCTGTATTAGGCATTATAGGATACTGCCGGCAATGGATTTTAAACGTCACTGAAAGAGCACAGCTTTTGCAAACAAGTGCCCTACTGTTTGCGCATGCGTTGGGACTGTTGACTATCTCGTCCATTCACTCTATTCGTGGACGAAAAAGGGGGATATATGAATGCAGTTCTTATACAACTCCATGGAGAAAAAAACAAAGGCTTAGCCTATTTTTTGAAAAAAAATTGGATCCAGTGGCTGCGGGACTTCCAACCTGTCTCAGAGCTGTAAAAGCCACAACAGAGGCCGTGCTAGCCAGTACAGATATAGTGCTCATGAGCCCCCTAGTGGTAAAAGTGCCTCACGCCGTACACTCCATTTTAGTACAGGCTAAAACCTCACATCTCACTACTGCTAGGGCAATACACTATCAAAGTGTACTCTGTACTTTGTCAAACGTTACCATCGAAAGGTGCTCCACCTTAAATCCAGCCACATTGCTTCCAACTGAAAATCAAGGGGAGCCCCACAATTCTCATGACAAAATAACTAAGGTTATAAAACCTAGACCAGACCTACAGGAAACACCTTTAGGAACAGGAGAGATAATTTTTGTGGATGGATGTTCTTTATGATTGGAAAATGGAACACCTTCAACCAGCTATGCAGTGGTCAAAGGTGACCACCTGCTGGAACAACCGAATTTCTTCAAGTTTAAGCGCGCAGGCAGCTGAGTTGATAGCTCTCACCTGAGCTTGTCAGTTGTCAGAGGGAAAAATTTGTAACTATCTATACTGATTCTAGATATGCTTTTGGAGTCTGCCATGATCATGGGGCATTATGAAAACTCAGGGGATTCAAGACCAGTACTGTCAAGCCCATTCAGCATCAAAAACTAATAGAATCCCTCTTAGAGACCATAACGAAACCATCAAAGCTAGCGATCATTAAATGTCAAGCTCACACAGGACACGGGATCCTGTCAGCAAAGGAAACAAATTAGCTGAACATTTTGCTAAACGGGCTGCGTATAATAACACACCAATCTCTTTATTCCAACAGAGAAATGACCAGGACACTGATAATCAAATTATTTCTTTACAGACTGCAGCCACGGACACAGAGAAGAGAAAATAGTCCAAAGAAGGGTCCCTCTCTGATGGAATCTGGACCCATAAGCAAACTAACAAACCTTTCCTTCCTAAAGCTTCTTTTCCAGGTATGGAAAAAATCGCCCATGGCCTAGACCATGCTGGAAAAGATGCCATGGTTCAAGATGTTGAAAAACATTGTGAAGCTGTAGGTTTCTCTACATATGCAGAGCAGTTCTGCAGGTGCTGTGCATCATGTCAAAAATTTAATGTAGGAAAGGGCACCCAGGTAAGTCCCGCCGTTACACCTAACCCAATGAGTCCATTCAAACACCTTCAAATGGACTTCATTGAATTAAGACCATCAAAGGGGTACCGATACTGTTTAGTAATTGTTGATGTGTTCTCCCGATGGGTGGAAGCTTTCCCTTCCAAACATGCAGATGCCAAAACTGTGGCAAAAACTTTGATAAAGGAAATCATTCCAAGATGGGGCATACCGCAGAAATTACAAACTGATAATGGCACACACTTTGTAAATTCCGCTATAAATGAATTAACCACCTGGCTCCAGATAAATGTGCATCATTATTGCAAATACCACCCCCAGAGTGGAGGTATTGTGGAACGATGCAATGGTACCTTGCAATCTAAATTGGCTAAAATCTGTGAGCAAACAAATTTAACTTGGCCTGATGCTCTGCCTCTGGCCTTGATGGGATTAAGGGGAAGAACACATCGGCAGTTAGGGCTGTTGCCATTCAAAATTCTGACCGGATGGCCCATGCCAGTCGGCATGGTCATAAGTAATGTTACACTGCATACTGTGGACAATGATCTTCTTTCCAGTCTTACAGGTCTCTGAGCTTCTCTGAAGGAAGTCCACGAGCAGGTGAATCAGGCCTGGAGAACTAGTCCTCCATCAAAGGACTCCCCGATTCCGTTAGGAACCTGGATTCTGGTTAGAGATACTTGAAGGAAACATTGGCATCAACCTCGGTTGAGAGGACCGTTTCAAGTTCTGCTGTCGACACCACACGCTGTTAAAGTTGAGGGACTGCCTGCTTGGATTCACATCTCACATTGCAAAAGATGGCACCCTTGATTGTGGTCCTACTATGTCTTTCCATCCCCTTGTCAACTGCTCTGGTCACCTCGACTTTTCCTTTCGGAATCACCACATCAGTTCAGGTGGATTTCTGTTCTATTATTGACTGTGGGACTGATCGACAAATCCAGTGGACCTGACAAATATGTGTGTGTAACTATTACAAACTCTGGATTCGGAAGTAACTGTGACAAGCGGGACTGGGTTTTTGCTAATACTGGAACTGATGACTGGGATTATCAACCCTATAAGGCCTAGACGTATGGTCTGAAATATTGTTTTTCTATTATAAAAGGACATGCCCCTCATAAATGTGCCGAATACCATTGTAACCCTTTGATAATTACTCTGAAGAACCCTTCTTTACATGATTCAGGAACCTATATTTTAGGGGCATGTGTATCTGGAATAGATCCTCTAGGGAAATTTCACATTAAGGTTGAGAACCCTGTTACTAACACCTCCTATTTCCCCACACACACACCCCTCTCTCCTACCCCTGGTCCAAACCCGCCCCCTGTCAAGTCATGAATATTTCCACCTTTTCTTCCACTTTTTCGACTGAAACTGGGTATGGGGATCAGAACCGTTGGCTGCAATGGGTATTATATTCGGCTAGACAAGTCAATCAATCTGATTGCTATGCATGTGCTACAGCTAGGCCACATTTGGCCACTGTCCCTTTTCCTCTTTCTAACATATCTGATCCTACTGGCCTTCCTTGCCTACTTGCCCTTTTTATCTCTACCTCTATTACAATCAACAACGATTCTTAAATTTTACTAAGAAGCTGTTGAAGGTATCTATGAGCAACTTGATAAAACATCCCTCATGACCTGGCAAAATCGATTGGCTTTAGATATGCTCTTGGCTGAGAAAGGAGGCGTTTGTGCTATGTTTGGTGATGCATGCTGTACTTATATCCTTAATAATACAGCTCCTGATCGATCAATCACCCGTGCTTTAGCTGATTTGACTGCTCTCTCTAATGAACTAGCTACTAATTCTGGCATTTCTAATCCTTGGGACAAATAGTTTATGTCCACTTTTGGGTCCTGGGGCCAATGGCTTAAGTCTGTTTTCATCTCTTTTACGGTTGTTTTAATGATTCTCCTGTTTGTAGCTTGCTGTATTGTTCCCTTGATAAGATACATTGTATCCAAGTATTTTACTGCCTCTATGGCAAAGGCTTACTTTTTACACGAAGAAAAAATGCTTCAGATCAGCACAACCACCCCACACTCCTCCGCCCACTCCACTCCATCCCCCTCTCCTACCCTTTTCTACTCAACTCTCCCTGATCAAATATTTTTTGTTTGCTAAAAAAGGGGGGAATGTGGAAGACGAATGTTCTCTTCGTTCCCTTGTACTAATTCATGTCTGAGAAGTAAGCTTTACAAAACCATGTAATAGCATGCTTTGTTTTAGCAAACAGAAAAATATTTGTGCAAAGGACTCAAGGTCTGAGCATTCCACACATGAGTCTGCCTTATCACGTTTTCCCTTAGTTTACATCTGAACGCCATAAAAAAAGGAGCCAAGAAATCAAGTTTTACAAGGGACGTTAAAGGGGCTCAAGGATTGTGTATAATAAAGTGTTGACTGTTAAATTTCATAATGGTATTAAATCACGCATTCTAGGGGTATAAAACGGGACCCCACCCAACAGACGGGGTTCAGAAGAGCCCTGACGCTGTCATGTATATTTGATTGTCTGCTTTTCTGAAACTCTTCTCACCGTGACTCTGAAAAATAAAGCTGCTTTATAACCGCACCTGCTGTCTGGTCTGAGGTTTCGTCCACATAAGCAGGACGTGGGTCGCTAGACCACAGATGATGTGTCACTTGTTCACAGATTCCTCTAACAAACGCCTCTTTATCTGCCCTCAGAGCCCTTGCAGTCGTCCTTCTCAGTTCTCGGTACAGACCAGAGTTGCCTTTGAGCCGTGCGCTGTGACTCCTCTCAAAGATATCCAGGGTGCCCTGCAAGATGAAACACCTCCTTCTGGGAACACCGGTAACACCAACACAACCCTCAGCAGCCTTTAGGGTCCTGTCGCGGAAGGTCTTCCACATCACATTAGGATCAGCTGTTGTAACCCAAATCTTCAAGTTCCTCACACAAACTGTGTGCAAACTCATTGGAAGATTCTAATTAGTTCTAAAAAAGACCGACGTCTCTAAAAGTGAAAGGAAGCAGCTGTATTGTTTTTCTATTATTCGTAGAATCTCTCTAGAATTTAATGATTTATGATTATTTATCTGATTCAGATTGCATTTTATTTTCTCTTCAACATCATTTAACATGCAGGAATTACCAGAAGGCACTGCTAGGAATTCTTTGCCTTACATTTTTCTTATTAGAAGTGTTGTCTTTAGGGTTTCCAAATGCTTTGGTTCATTAGACTGTGTGCCATTTACAATGCTGCAATCCTTCGTGAACATTCCCCTGTCCATTTTGTTTACAGATTAACATTCTGCTCAGATATCTAATATCCATACCATTAATATTAGCACTAAATTGCACTAAATAGGCAAACTATTCTGAAATATTTCTTGTTTTTTAGGGGGCAAGTCTACTTCTGAATTCTGATTCACAAATATTTGTATTATATTACCGTATTAACTTTGTCACAGTTGTTTTGTTAATAAAGCTGCATATATTTTAAAACTATTACATTTTCTGTGATATTTAAAACTCTGCACCACCAGGAGGGTGTAGTTAGTGGACTGGATTTGGCACTTAATTATATTTTTACTGACTGTTTCATTGGTTTCTGCCAAAAAATTTTTTACTGACTCTTTCATTGGTTTCTTTGAATAGACAATAGGTGGTCGGAAATCGAGAGTACACATTATGAGAAGGATTTAGGAATCTTAGTGGACTGTAAACTATCAACTTCAAGACAGTGTTTAGAAGCCATTAAGAAGGCAAACAGAATGTCAGGTAATATAGCGCCCTGATGTGTGGAGTACAAGTCACAGGAGGTTCTGCTCATCCTTTACAATGCACTGGTGAGGCCTCATCTGGAGTCCTGGGTGCAGTTTGGGTCTCCAGGCTACAAAAAGGACACAGCAGCACTAGAAAAGGTCCAGAGAAGAGCGACTAGGCTGATTCTATTTCTACAGGGGATGAATTATGAAGAAAGATTAAAAGAGCTGAGCCTTTACAGTTTAAACAAAATAAGATTATGAGGAGACATGATTGAAGTGCTTAAAATTATAAAGTGCATTAGTGCAGTGGATCGAGACTGGGACTTTAAAATGAGTTTATCAAGAACACAGGGACACAGTTGGAAACTTCTGAAGGGTAAATGTCACGCAAACTTTGGGAAGTTTTTCTTTACACAAAGAACGATAGACACTTGGAATAAGCCAGTGTGGGACTTTCAAAACTTGATTTGATGTTTTTTTGGAAGAAATAAGTAGATAGGCCTAGCGAGCTTTGTTGGGCTGAATGGTATGTTCTCATCTAGATTGTTCTAATGTTCTAAAATAATTAAAAGAAAAATAATTTTGAATATTCATTTTTGTAGCAGGGTGGCAAGGTGGTTCAATAAGGAGGCCAGGGTTCGCGTCCCGAGTCCTCCCTATGTGGAGTTTGCATGATCTCTCAGTGTCTGCATGGGTTTCCTCCCACAGTCACAGTTGGGAGATTTGGCAACGCTACTTTGCCCTTAGGGTGTGTGTGTGTGTGTTCACCCTGCGATGATCTGGTGCCCTGTCCAAGGTTTGCTGTTGCTTTGTGCTCTAGGCTAGCTGGGATAGGCTTCAGCCCTAATACGACCCTGGTTTGGATTAAGCAAGTTAGAAAACGATACAACATTATTGTTGGTTCTCATCAGGCCTATAAAAGGTGTCAGTTATTTAAAGGTGTCTCACTCTTTTGGTGCTAACAGTCAATTTTAACTGGTTGGTGAAAAAATACTAATACCCTTGACTAGATGCCAGCCGCCATAAGACATACAATTTAATATTGAGAGAACAGAAAGATATTTGTTTTTTACATGTAGCATGCAGCTGTGTGTTTACTGTGCAATAAGAGCTTGGCGATGTTAAACGAATACTGATTTTCAGAGGTATTTCAAGACAACCCACTCTAATTTTGAGACCATCTTTCTACCAGGCTCTCATGCTCACCATCAAAAACTTTGAGGTAGGGCTGGGCGATATTTCAAAAATTTGCTGTTATTATTAATAAGAAGCTCTCACTCAAATAAGTTTGCTTATGTCAGTGTGTTTGGTGAAAGCTCTCACCTACTGTGTACTTTCAGCTGTTGTCATCTTAACCCTTAACTACTGTGAAAAGGCGCTATATAGCGCCCGACCCGGCACAGATTCCCACTGAGGTACGTGTAAAAAGACACATGCTTTTATTTTTCTTCACCTGTGGGACACGTCTTCCCCATGAACCCCACAGGCAATACACAGTCCAAAAAGCACTCCAAACACAAAACACAACCCTTCTTCTGGCACCACCAATCCTCCCTGGCAGCCTCACAACCTCATCCTCTTCCTCCCGATTCTGGCCACAGAGTGGTGGTGGCTGGCCCCTTTTATACCCCACCCGGAAGTGTTCCAGGTACTTGACCACCTGGTTCCAATTGCACTTCTGGGTGGGACTGAGGAGTTGTCCAGCTGGGCTGTGGAATCCATGCAGCACCCTCTGGTGGCCACCCCAACTCCCAACCGGTCTATTGAGGACTCCATCTCCCATGGATTCCTGCGGGAGGTTGAGGCATCACCACAAGCCAGGGAGGCTGCCACCAAGCATCCCGAGGGAGGTACTGAGTTGCCCATGGTTGATCCCCTGGAACATGTGCAGCAGGGGCATCCCGGCCGGGCATGGAACCCGGCTGCCTGCCACACTACTCACACTGGTGTATTTTGTACACCAATCTCAGTTATTTTTATCCAACGTTCTTTTACTTGAACTTACCGACAGCATCTGTCATCTCTCCTCAGCTTGATTCTCTACAAGTACAGCGTCCCAGTGGTTTCCCTCCAGTGCTCCCCCAGCCAGTTTTATGAGTGGATACGCAGTCGCAAGTTCCCATGGTGCATTTGGTGGGTACTTGCGTGTGTATGACAACAATGCAATGATCTCCCAGAGGGGACTGGGCGGTCTAATGGTCTGGAATCCCTACAGATTTTATGTTTTTTTTTCTCCAGCCGTCTGGAGTTTTTTTTTGTTTTTTCTGTCCCCCCTGGCCATTGGACCTTACTCTTCTTCAATGTTAATTAATGCTGATTTATTTTGTTTTCTTATTGTGTCTTTTATTTTTCTATTCTTTATTATGTAAAGCACTTTGAGCTACATTTTTTGTATGAAAATTCGCTATATAAATAAATGTTGTTGTTGTTGTTGTTATCTTCTTGCAATTACTTTGTCTGCAAAGAACATTCAACAACTGAAGTGAAATGTAATCCATGTGCGAATCCTACAGTGAATGAAAGTGTGACCGGTGACGAATGAGCACTGGAGAAGTGGGTCAGGTTTATCTTTGGATAGCCCTAGACTTTGTCATACTATTCAGTAATATGGCATTAAATTACATTAAAAACATTTAAATTATTACAATATACAGTATTTTATATTATAACCTCGCAGCGTGCATATAAATAGCGATTTTAACACTAGTGCATAAAGTACACCGCATAATTACTTATGAGATGAGAAATGACGCGAGTAGTTAAGGGTTAAAATAAATGGCAGCACCCAGTCCCAGTCATGTGCTTCTGTCTCATCTAGCCTTCATTCCACATTCTAAACAAAAGCGGTTTGTCATGTGTGAGATGAGTCGGCTACAGAAGAGGACAAGCTGGTATCTAAATTGAACTGATCATGATATTTTGACAGATGCAAACAGGACACTGAACAAACAAATGTTGCTAAACATAACATTGGCTGCTTGTTTCGTCACTTGAGAACACAACCGAGTCGCGGAATATGAGAATTGTGTAGCAAAAACTGACAAGCCACCTCATGGTTTCCCAGAGCTCTGTTCTGTTATTAGCTTTTGTTAATATGACGCAGAAGATCCATGTAAGATGGAACAACATAACTAATGCTATTGCGTACTTTGTTTTGTGAGTTCACAACGGTTTTTTTTATTTTTGATAGTAAATTGAGCAATTTTAATTTGATTTTGCTCAAAATAATGTTAAATAGGGAACTTTTTTAGCAATATGCATATTATTTATAGCATAACATTATTCAAAAATAATAAGATGTGGTATCTATTTTGTAGAGACTCCTTGGGAGTTTTTAGAGGAAAAGAAAATTAAGTTTTAAAAAAGAAAAGTCTGAAATTTTATTAACAAAAAAAAAAACCTCCAACTAAGTCAATATCATATTAGACGACTTTTCCTGTGATTTTCGGTCATAGCCATCATTTACATAACCTTAGTAAGTCAGCAGCAGTCGGCGGCACACTTTCACAAGACTGATCATCCAGTTTGGCCTACCGAGCGACTCACTTCAACTGGACCGCAGCTCACCCCAACAGATACAGTATTTAGTGACAGCGGAAAGCTCTGTGTGCATGAGAACTGACAAGCAATGATTTCTCAAGGAATAAGGGACGTACGTGTCTGGGATGCCCACAAACAGCAGAGAAGCTCGTCTCTCTGATGTTTCATGTTATGTACCATGACAAAATGGAAAAAAAGAGAAACAAAAAACGGACAGCGATTGACCTCACCATACCTGTTAATCTTTCGTACTGCAATGGTTCTGTCAGACACCACTCCATTAGTTGTTAGAAAAGGGGAGAGCATGACTGTGCTGGAAAGATGCCATTGCTGAATTTGACATGCTTAAGAATTTTCTGTCATTTAAATTGACATCACCTAGCGAAGAGATCGACAAGCATAGTTGGCAGGGCTTACATACCCAACAACTAGAATTGCAGTGTACTCTGTACACGTAACAGTAATGACTCTATACAGCTCTGTTCTGTTCTATTCCAGCTTGGGTTGCTGCTGGAAGAGGTGTTGGTGAGGCCAGTAGGGGGCGCTTTCCCTGTGATCTGAATGCGAATCCCAATGGCCCAATGCAGTGAAGGGGACACTGTGCTGTAAATATGGTGCCGTCCTTCAGATGAGACATAAAATGGAGATCCTAACTCTCTGTAGTCATTAAAGACCCCTGGGCACCCTTTGTAAAAAGCCCCATGTCCATGCTAAATTACCCACCTTGGCCTATTCATTATGGCCCCTTAATCATCCCATGTCTCTAAATGGCTATCTCTCTTACCACTTCACCACCAAATAGCTAATGTTTGGTAAGCGTAGTGGCACTAAAATGTCTGCCATCGCATCATCCTTGTGCATGCTGCACATTAGTGGTGGTTGAAGTGGCTTCCCATTCACTGAAGTGCTTTGAGTAATGCGAAAACTGCTATATACATGTAAAGAATTATTATTATCATTATTATGGTCTATCCTATTCTTCATTTTCTTTTTGTTTAATGTGGTCTGCATTGCACTATTCTATCCTATTCTGTTCTGTTTTATTCTATTGTGGGTCTATTACACTGACAAAGACAATCACCTTAATTAAATTAAAAAGTCAGTTGGTCAAATGAAATCAAATCCTTCTATTATATCATGTGATTAGCTTTACAAATAAGAATTTTACTTTACTCTGTACATGTGACATTAATGACCCTATAAAGCTCAAAACAATATTTAGTTTCCATTCCATGAATGTT
>JANRMT010028174.1:37759655-37772534 GCA_026402145.1 Polypterus bichir lapradei | reverse complement strand
ACATCTATGTGTGGAAGTGTGTCTGTCAATCTGTCCAGCCTGGAAGTGCAAGGCTACAGCATGAAGCTGGAAGAAAGTGACTTTGTCACCAAAGTGAAACCGCAAAGAAAAGAAAAAATCTTTCTTAGACGGTAATACACAAGCACATGGTATCCCTTTTACTTTTCATCCTGGCGCTCATACAAAAGCGAGGCAAGCATGTTGACAAAACGAAAACTCCAAGGAGAAAGATGCCCAGAGTAGCTCCTTTCAATAACCTGACATCTCTACATTTCAATAGTTTCTAGGACCCCGGGCCTTTTATAGCACGGGATTACACAGCTTACAGTATATACAGTCATATGAAAAAATTTGGGAACCCCTCTCAGCCTGCATAATACTTTCAACAAAAAAGATAACAGTGGTATGTCTTTCATTTCCTAGGAACATCGGAGTACTGGGGTGTTTTCAGAGCAAAGATTTTTAGTGAAGCAGTATTTAGTTGTATGAAATTAAATCAAATGTGAAAAACTGGATGTGCAAAAATTTGGGCACCCTTGTAATTTTGCTGATTTGAATGCCTGTCACTACTCAAAACCGATTACTTGCAACACCAAATTGGTTGGATGAGCTCGTTAAGACTTGAACTTCATAGACCGATGTGTCCAATCATGAGAAAAGGGATTTAAGGTGGTCAATTGCAAGTTGTTCTTCCCTTTGACTCTCCTCTGAAGAGTGACAGACAGCATGGGATCCTCAAAGCAACTCTCAAAAGATCTGAAAACAAAGATTGTTCAGTCTCATGGTTTAGAGGAAGGCTACAAAAAGCTATCTCAGAGGTTTAAACTGTCAGTTTCAACTGTATGAAATGTAATCAGGAAAATACAGGAGTGGCATATGCGCAGGATTGTGAGAATGGTTACAGACAACCCACAGATCACCTCCAAAGACCTGCAAGAACATCTTGCTGCAGATGGTGTATCTGTACATCGTTCTACAATTCAGCGCAATTTGCTCAAATAACATCTGTATGGCAGGGTGATGAGAAAGAAGCCCTTTCTGCACTCACGCCACAAACAGAGTCGCTTGTTGTATGCAAATGCTCATTTAGACAAACCAGATTCATTTTGGAACAAAGTGCTTTGGACTGATGAGACAAAAATTGAGTTATTTGGTCATAACAAAAAGCTCTTTCCAGGCGGAAGAAGAACACCGCATTCCAAGAAAATCACCTGCAACCTACTGTCAAATTTGGTGGAGGTTCCATCATGCTGTGGGGCTGTGTGGCTAGTTCAGAGATTGGGGCCCTTATTAAAGTTGAGGGTCGGATGAATTCAACCCAATATCAACAAATTCTTCAGGATAATGTTCAAGTATCAGTCACAAAGTTGAAGTTACGCAGCGGTTGGATATTCCAACAAGACAATGACCCAAAACACAGTTCGAAATCTACAAAGGCATTCATGCAGAGGGAGAAGTACAATGTTCTGGAATGGCTGTCACAGTACCCTGACTTAAATGTCATTGAAAATCTATGGGATGATTTGAAGCAGGCTGTCCATGCTTGGCAGCCATCAAATTGAACTGAACTGCAGAGATTTTGTATTGAAGAATGGTCAGAAATACCTCCATACAGAATCCAGACACTCAAAGGCTATAGGAGGTGTCCAGAGGCAAAAGGAGGCTCAACTAAGTATTGATGTCATATCTCTGTTGGTGTGCCCAAATGTATGCACCTGTCAAATTTTGTTATGATGCATATTGCATATTTTCCGTTAATCCAATAAACTTAATGTCACTGCTGAAATACTACTGTTTCCATAAGGCATGTCATCTATTAAAAGGAAGTTGCCACTTTGAAAGCTCAGCCAATGATCAACAAAAATCTAAAGAATTAAGAGGGGTTCCCAATCTTTTTCATATGACTGTATATATTGTAATAAAGCACAAAAACTAACATAAAGGTTTGGGCAGTTGAGTGAAAGTGCTGCCCAAAACTGCAGATACTCTCCACTATGCTTCACTGTTGCCTGCAAACAACAACAACATTTATTTCTATAGCACATTTTCATATAAATAATGTAGCTCAAAGTGCTTTACATGATGAAGAAAAGAGAAATAAAAGACAGAGTAAAAATTAAAATAAGACAACACTAATTGACATACAATAAGAGTAAGGTCCGATTGCCATGGAGGACAGAAAAAACAAAAAAACTCCAGACAGCTGGAGAGAAGAAATAAAATCTGCAGGGGTTCCAGATCACGGGACCACCCAGTCCCCTCTGGGCATTCTACCTAACATAAATGAAACAGTCCTTTTTGTATTTAGGGTTCTCATAGAAGGACTTGATGATGATGGACATGTAGACATTCATCCATGTTTTGTTCTCCAGCCCTTCAGCAAAAACTACCTTCTCTTAGAGCCAATATCTTGAAATTCTGACTTGTCAGTTCAGAGCACCCACTGCCATTTTTCTGCAATCCAATCCTTGTGTTTTCATGCATCAGTGAGTGGTTTGATTTTATTTCTATTTCTCCACCTATTCCCTGGTTTCAGCCATTTGACACATAAAAAAACATAGGTATTATTACTTAATTAGTTAACTTTGATCAAAATTGTTACCTTGGGTTTTTCTGGATGCCGTTCAATAATCTGAAATTGGGTTCTTTTTTTTTTAATTCAAGATGGAGGATACAATACGGTGGACCAAAATCTTTCCACATGCAAAACGTAGGTACTTAAACTAATAAAGCTATTGCATAATATTGACCTACCAAAATTATGCAATGGAACAAGGCTATGTGTGAATAAGCCCATGCCAAATGTGATAGAAACCATTATTTTAAATGGCAATGCTGAAGGAGTTTATTCCACACATTCCTATGATACCCACTGACATGCCTTTTGATTTTAAGTGATTACCATAATGCGACTTGCATTTGCTATGACTATAAATAAAGCTCAAGGTCAGTCACTCAGGGTAACAGGCATTAACTTAGAAAGAACTTAAAATTACAAATCAAACACTTTAGACGTGATTAAATTGCACATTGATGGTATTTGCATACATTTCAGTCACATCACGTAGAAATGACAATACTTTTTCTACACGGTCCCTCTTTTTCAGGGCACCATAATCTTTGGAACAAAGCAAAGGCAGGTCTATTAAAGCCGACGTCATATTTAGGACTTTGTCACGTATCCTTTACATGCAATGACTGCTTGAAGTCTGCGCTTCATAGAAATCACCAAGTGCTGATGATCTTCTCTGGCAGTGCTCTGCTAAGCCTCTCATGCAACCATCTTCAGCTCCTACTTGTTTTGGGGGGTTGTCCTCTTAATTTTCCTCTTCAGCATATGGAAGGCCTGCTCAATTGGATTTAAATCAGGTGACCGGCCATTCCAGAATTTTCCATTTTTTTTTAACCTTTGAAAAATTCCTGTGTTGCCTTAGCAGTATGTTTGGATGATTATCTTGTTGCAGAATGAAGCCCCATCCAATGTGTTTGGAGGTATTTACTGGAACCTGAGCAGATCAGATGTTTCTCTACACCTCAGAATTCATTGAGCCACTGCCGTCAGCAGTTCTAATATTATCGAAGAGAAGTGTGGCAGCCATACATGCCCAAGTCAAAACACCCCCATCACCATGTTTAACAGATGAGGTGGTCTGCTTTGGATCTTGGGCAGTTCCTTTTTGTCTCCACACTTTACTCTTGCCATCACTCTGATCAGGTTCATCTTTGATTCGTCTGTCCATAAGATCTTTTCCCAGAATTCTGCAGGCTCTTTGAAGTTCTTTTTCACAAACTGTAATCTGGCCATACTGTTTTTGTGGCTAACTAGTGGTGTTCATCTTGCAGTGTGGCCTCTGTATTTGCGTTCATGAAGTCTTCTGCTGATAGCCACCTATGGCACATCCACATCGACCTCCTGAAGACTGCTTCTATCTGTTGGGGAGGCATTTGGGGGCTTTTTCTTTGTCATAGGTAAGATTCCTCCATTATCAGCAGTGTTGGTCTTCCTTTGCCTACCAGACCCCTTTGTGATTACTGAGCTCACCAGGGCATTATTTCTTCTCAATGCTATTCTTTAAGATTTTGGTAATCCTAATGTTTTACCAATGTCTCTAATGGCCTTATTCTTGTTTTTCAGCCTCATAATGACTGAACAATGGCAACTACAGATTTCAAAGTGTAGAAGCAAGTCGTGGTATCTTATGAAGCAATGAAACACACCTGAAGAGTCACAAACACCTATAACACCAATTCTCCCAAACATTTCGGTGCCCTGAAATGGGGGGACCCTGTAGAAAAAGTGTCCTCATTCCTACAGGTTATGACTGAAATGTGTGCAAATCTCCTTAAATGAAAGTCTCTTAAATCACGTTGGAATTGTTTGATTTGTAATTTGTAACTGTGGACCAGAGGGGTAAATCAAAGAAAATGCAAATATATATGCAGTATATCATATATAGGGATGCTTTAAGTCCAAACTGAAGTATTCCTTGTGTTTGCTCAAGCAGGCCTTTCACTTCATGTGGTTCTCTGTAATTGAATCAGCATGAAAAATAACATTAAGTGTTTGAGTCTTATTTTTATTGCCACTGAATCTGAGGCTCATGATAAAGGTAAAGCTACAAAGAGTTCACCTTATTTAGATTTGCAACCTTAGGATAGGATAGAATTCGTGAAAAAAAACAATTTTAAATATGAAAAGAGAGTCATTTGCCTTGAAGGTCAAAACTATTCAATAGATTTGACCCTTACAGCAATAATATGCCCACCTATGTGCTACACCATGCTCATTTCACACTCATTTCTTGTTTACAAGGGAATAAATTTACAGTCTGTGCATACTGACAACACTATTTTCCATTTAATGTCGTGTATTGGAGTTATTCTGAAACACCATAATAATGGGAAAAAATGCAGCTCCCGCTTGTTTCGGGGGGTTGTCTTCTTACAATTCCTCTTCAGCAGATGGAAGGCCTGCTCAAATGGATTTAAATCGGGTGACTGGACTTTCCAGAATTTTCCATTTTTTTAGCTTTGAAAAATTTCTGTGTTGCCTTAGCCGTATGTTTGGATCATTACCTTGTTGCAGAATGAAGCCCCATCCAATGTGTTTGGAGGCATTTACTGGAACTTGAGCAGATCAGATGTTTCTCTACACCTCAGAATTCATTGTGCCACTGCCGTCAGCAGTTCTAGTATTATTGAAGAGAAGTGTGGCAGCCATACATGCCAAGCCAAAACACCCCCATCGCCATGTTTAACAGATGAGGTGGTCTGCTTTGGATCTTGGGTAGTACCTTTTCATCTCCACACTTTGCTGTTGCCATCACTCTGATCAGGTTCATCTTTGTCTCGTCTGTCCACAATGCAAATATATACGCAGTATATCATATATAGGGATGCTTTAAGTCCAAACTGAAGTCTTCCTTGTGTTTGCTCAAGCAGACCTTTCACTTCATGTGGTTCTCTGTAATTGAATCAGCATGAAAAATAACATTAAGTGTTTGAGTCTTATTTTGATTGCCACTCAATTGGAGGCTCATGATAAAGATAAAGCTACAAAGAGTTCACCTTATTTAGATTTGCAGCCTTAGGATAGGATAGAATTTGTAAAAAAAAAAAGCAATTTTAAATATGAAAAGAGAGTCATTTGCCTTGAAGGTCAAAACTATTCAATAGATTTGACCCTTACAGCAATAATAAGCCCACCTAAATGCTACACCATGCTCATTTCACACTCATTTCTTGTTTACAAGGGAATAAATTTACAGTCTGTGCATACTGACAACACTATTTACCATGCAATATCGTGTATTGGAGTTATTCTGAAACGGCATAATAAAGGAAAATGATACAGTAGTGATACGTAATGAAAAGTGTAGGTGTAATCTGCACTAATTTTCAAACCGAAATTTAAAGGGACAGAACATTGAGAGAATTCTGAAAACAGTTAATGCATTATAGTATTAAGACCTCCAACTTTGAAAGGTTTTATGTAAAGTTACAAAAAGATCAATAAAGTAAATGGTAAAGATTGTTCAGATTCCTCATTTAACGCAGCACTGCGCGGCTTTAATGGCACAGCTGCAAACAACCGTATATCTAATTTTAACTTCAATTATAACACCCAGCAATTTACTTGAATACGTCATTGTACTTTGTCACCATTTACCCTTGTATATCACCTTGGATAGAGGAATCAATCAAATGAATAAATAATAAAAATAATCACCTCATTTGCTTCTTGACTGGCGTGTTATTAAAGCGACAGTGATTGGTAGGCTTGTGTTATTCGTAGCTGGTCATTACATTTTGATATTAAAAAGTGCTCCCAGGTATACATGCATTTGTTCTTGGAAACCTACCAGGTCATTCTTATAAAAATTAAGTGCTTTTGTGAAATGCTTCCATATTCAGACAAATCAGTGCCTGTCATTCTCTTCAACCTTTTGATTAAATCGCTCCAAAGTTCTTAAACTTTTAACAAATTTAACAAGCAAGGAACATTTTTCTCTTAAGTTGAAAACCATTCAGCGCCACATTGTGGCTGTGACATTATCCATAATCATGTACTGTAATATGAAAGGAAGTAATTCACAAGTAATATATTATATTTTGTTCTTTTATACCAGACTAGCGATTACAAACTTGATGTGCAGGCTGTAGTTTTGATCTGAGGCATGGATTTAAGTACACAGTTTACAAAATTCTTTCTACGAAGGCAGAAAGACCCAACAGTGTGTTTTATCATTTTAAAAAGCTTTGCATTTGTCATATTTTTCAAACAATGGAGTGTATTCTTTCTCGTTGTGCAGTTTTATTCTTCACAAGCTTATTTGTTAGAAGTCAATTTGTTGAAATGTTTTTACAGAATTTGTTTTTTATAAGTAACCAATTAACAATGTGCAGGCACTGATGCAAAAAATAATGTTAGCAGTTAATTTAAAGTCATTGGCACATGTGTTGGTGATGATAATAAATGTTTTGGTCTAAAAACATATTCTAGGAAGAAATAGGAGAAAGAGTTGAACTAGTCAAACAAATGAAGGCAGATAATTTAAAAATAATGAAGGAAGACAATTAGTATAATTATCTATAGTAATAACTATGGCTACCATATTAAACAATTCATGTGTATAATTGCATTGAATAAATAAAATTTGAATTGATAGGAACGTCTGAATTGACAAAAAGAGCGTAGAAGCAGGAAAACATCGTCTCCAGTGAAGGATTTATTTTAGAAATAAATGCAGTTCTCTTTTCGAAGGCCATCACATTTAGTGCGAGAGTATTAGGGTGGAGTGGGTTCTACACAAGAATGGCCCTCAAAAGATGGGTCTTGTGGCTACGAGTTCTTGTCATAATCAGTGAATCATTTTGACCCCAAATGATCTCATTATTTCATTGAAGTATCTATCTATCTATCTATCTATCTATCTATCTATCTATCTGTTATATAGTGCCTTTCACATCTATCTATCTATCTATCTATCTAGTATATAGTGCCTTTCACATCTATCTATTATTATTATTATTATTATTATTATTATTATTATGCATTTGGAAATGATATTTCTGTGAAATTTACTTTTACATTGCCACAGGTAGACCTCTTATAACATTGCAAGATGCAGAGAAATTAATCCACACTTTTGTTTTTACAAAACTAGATTACTGTAATGCACTCCTAACAGGACCTCCTAAGTAAGACATCAATCAGGTGCAATTAGTGCAAAATACAACAGCAAGAGTATGACGTTGAAAAAGAAAATCTGAGCACATCTCAACAGTTTTAGCATCATTACACTGGTTACCTGTGTCCTTAGAATTCATTTTAAAATACTATTAATGGCATATAAAAATTTAAATAATCTTGCCCCTTCTACATTTTGGAATGCCTGTCCCTCCACATTCCATATGTCATACATTTATACATGTCACACACCCATGAATGTGGGTACATCTTCAGGGCTTGTATATTAACTGCAATACCACTCCGAGCCCTTTGATTGAAAGAATGAGGGCTTGAGGAACACCACATCACTTCTGTGTCCACTGGAACTGCCGCCTGTTCCTGTTCCGAAACCAGATAAGAAGCACCACCACTGGACATTGTCGTTAGTCTGTAGACTTTCATCTGAGAAGGTGTATCATTGTGTGGTAATGTGACTAGCTAGCCATTACTAAGACAAAATAAAAATAACCTGTTATGTAACTTTGAAATAAAGTAAGAGTCAAGAAGAGGAGAAAAAATCAAAATAGAGGTGCTTACCTTTTTGTTCAATAATAGTGAAGGCAAAAAAATGCTTTTGCTAGCATTTTGGTGGTGCTAGCAGTTTGGCACCTGTGGAGTTTTGGAGGCCTGCATAGCTTCACACTCTGTCCAGATTCAACACTAGCGAGTCATGGCCACTACTGGAGTAAGAAAACAAAGAAAAACATCTGAAGTACTTAGTTTAGTTTACAGAGGAAAGTAAAAAGGACCCCAAATGTTTATATAATGGGAGGTTTAGAAAGCAGGTATTAACTTACAAGTCCAAAGCCACAGTGAATGTGATGTTGCCATGCTGGGAGATGTGCTCAAGTCATCAGCAATTGGCTGGGAGGCACAGCATGCATCATGATAGGTCAGCAAAAACAACGCTGAGTGTAAAAGGCACTTCCTGACTTCAGTGGTGATTTTTTCAACTGACTTGTAATGTTGAGAGTTTGGTGTCGCTTAGCTCTTAAAGTACATTAAGCATAACGGCTCGTAAATATTTTTGTATATATTTTCTTACTATTACAGATATTTTCTAGTTATAGTTTTTGTTTGGTGGAGATATTTACTGTATATAGTTTGGGTTTTAGTGCATGTTTTTGTCTTTTTGCATATACACTTTGTCACAAACGTGCGCTTAGGAGGCAGTCAACAGGCCCAAAGGTGAGCGATAACGTAACAGATGGGGGGTTGAATTGTGGTAAGAATGCCTCTCTCTCTACCTTTATAGAAGTAAAGAAGGAAAATAAACAGACCCATTCACTATCAAACAAAATCACCGAAGAAAATGGCGTCACTTCCGGCCAGCCCTGATGATGTATCTACCGGTCCAGCTCTGATGACATCACTCCCGGTCCAGCTCTGATGACGTCACTTCCGTTAAACACAATTTCCTGCAGCCATTTTCTACACTTTAAAAACGACTTGCAACTAACCATTATTGTTAAACGTCTTTATTTTCATCATTATTTTGACCAATTTGCTACCAAGCAATATATGCGGCAATTCCCCAACACTTTATTTTTTTGTGTGGATATTATTTTCATCACAACTTATATTTCCTTTGTAAATATTTTTGCGAATCATATTTTTTTTTTGGCATTGCATTATTGTAGAGTATCTTCCAGCATTTTCATTAAGTAAGACTGCCATTTATTCTTGTATATACTTTTGTTTTTCCTCTTTGTTTTTCTTTTGGGACTTGCCACACTCACTGTAAATATTGTGCAACTTCACTATTTTTGGCACCCATGAAACCCAGCAGGGCTGTGAAGCCAAACTCCATCTCCCATGGTGCCCTGCGGGGAAGTCTCCATCTAGCGGCCTGGATGTGTCGATTCTTTACGTGATTTGTGTGTCATTTGTGGTACGAACTGTGTAAAAAGCTTGCACAGCACTGTTATGCACCTATAAATAGAATAAAAACTTTTTTGTATTTGTGCCTCCCTGTTTCACATCTCTCATCTCCACATGTTGCCCAGAGTGTAGTCTAGTGCCCTCTTTTCAACTGCACGTGTTGTCACACAGTGCAGCACTGGCTAATACAAAGCAATTATTCATGTCATTTTTTGTGAATCATGTACCAATAACATGTAGTTCCCAAATCTTCATCTGTGTTTTTTGTATTTATTACATAGGATATTTATAAATATTGGTATTTAAAAAGACTTAAACAATTTGCATTGTTTTTTTCTTGACATCATCTTTATTAATTAACATTGTTTTTTTAAACAATCATAACATTATTATGGGGTAAATCCATTATATCGCTTTGAAGTCTTCAGTATCTTCCGTAACACTAGAAAGCTGATTGAGTGCTGTTTTTAGAACATTTTTAAGTGTATGCATCAGATTCATTGCTAAACATACTTCCTGCTGCTTCATTCTGACCTCAGGTGAGCCCATCATTATTAGAACATTAGAAAAATTATGACAAGAACAGGCCATTCAGCCCAACAAAGCCCACCGATCTTATCTACCTAATTCCTCCAAAAACATCAAGTCGAGTTTTGAAAGTCCCTAATGTCCTACCATCTATCACATTACTTGTTAACGCATTCCATATTTTTGTTAAGCTCATTTAAAGTAACATTCTTGTTCCACTGTACTAATTCTTTTCAGAATTTTAAACATTTTAATCAGGCCCCCTCTTAATCTACAGTATGTTTGCCTAAACTGAAAAGGTTTAATTCTTTTAATTTTTCCTCATAACTAAACCCCTGCGGTTCTAGGATCAGCCTAACTTTTCTTCTGCTAGCACTGCTGTGTTTTTCTTGTAGCCTGGATACCCAAACTGCACCCAGTACTCCAGATGAGGCCTCACCAGTGTGTTATAAAGCTTGAGCAGAACCTTCTCTGGCTTGTACTCCACACATCACGGTGCTATATAAATTGACATTCTGTTAGCCTTCTTAATGGCTTCTGAAAACTTTCAAGTTCACTGTGACTCCTAAATTCTTCTCATAAGGTATACTTTTGATTTTCAGACCTCCCATTGTGTATTCAAATTTAACAGTTTTATTTCTCCAGTGTGATACCTTACACTGATTTACATTAAACCACCACTTAACATTATTACATCTGTGCTGCTAGTATTTCTTGACAATAGCTTCTTAGGAACAGCTGCCTCACAAGTACAATGATTTTCCAATGATGAAAGCATAAGTCAAACTTCCGTTTTTCTTTAACCAATGACAGAAATAAGTGTTTGCAATGCCTTTATATAATCTATCACAGCTCCTTAATTTTTGGAGTTAGCGTCTTTTGCTTTCAATTCTGATCAGCCTTTTGCAGGCATAAACTAATAATCAAAGCAGTGCAGTAAATTTTTTAAGCGCTATTCTTTCCATTTTAAGTAGGCTTTGGCAGTTTTTTGACTTACAAGTCTTTGATCGGCAGTGTTGTGATTACAGATGTAGCTGCCTTTTCCAAGGATTCCAAAATTCTGCCACTACTGGAATGGGTTGAGCATTGAGACTGATGCAATTACAAAACATTCCACAATTCAAAGTATCTTTGTTTTAAAAGTTTTAGTCAAATTCAAAAACAGTTTATTCAAAAATGAAGAGGAACATTGAAGAACACACAAAATATAAGTTCTTGCTTATGATGTTCCTGTTTAAAGCTCTTAACTAAGTTAACTGTCTGTCTTGGCGGGACAAATGTCAGTATATGCGTTTATATGTACAGTCATAAAACGGTATCTTCTGTACCTTTCTATTTGTAAACATTTTCTAATCTGTCATCTAAACTGTTACATCAGAATTTAAAATGAGTTTCAGGACGCTTACATTAACACGTTATCTTATGTGGACGCTAGGGGTCGCTGTTGCCCCGTGAAACACACCAGACAGACATCCAGGACACACTTGTAAAAGCTCCAAGAAGAATCTTTTAATATTTTTCTTCAATAAAGTGCATAAAGCACCACACGCGCCACAATTCTCCAACAATAATCAATAATCAATACAAATAAACAAATCCTCCACTCCCAGCAGCTCTGTCACACTCCCTCCCAACTCCGGCTCAGCTTGCTGGGTTTCCCAAAGTCCTTTAAATAGTCCATGACCCGGAAGTGCCCCTGTCCTTCAGTCCACGTGATTCAATAGCACTTCTGGGTCAGATGAAGACTTATATTTTTTTTTCAGCCCGGAAGTACTTCTGTTCTTCCATCCCTGTGATTTGGGAGTACTTCCGGGCTATAGGAAAAATAAAAATCCTCCTGTCTCCCTCCAGCGTCACACGGTGGCACCCACGGCATCCAGCAGGGCTGTGAAGCCGAACTCCATCTCCTATGGTGCCCTGCGGGGAAGTCTCCATCTAGCGGCCTGGATGTGTCGGCTGGGATGAACTGCTGGCTGTCTGTCACACTTATAGGGCAGACTCTTGCATTATCTATGTAGCTATATAAATCTTACATTCAATTACAATCAAGTAAGTACTTACATAACTTTAAAATTACTTTAACATTCTTGGATTGGCTCTTACAGTCATTGCTTTTAATTAAAATTGCTTTTGTCGTGTTCCCATTTCTTTTCATTGAGTTTCCTCCTCCTAATAACAAACAATGATGAACAAGGTGGACTCTGAGATAAATGGCACTGTTAAGGAAACAGCAACACCAGCTATTAGAGCCAAGGGTAGACTTACTTTTTCCCCAGGAGGAAATGGCATATTTGTTTAATTCTTTCCATTGAATAAATTATTAAAAGTCATTTTTTTTAATTACATCAGATACTGTTTAACTGATGATCACCTCTTAATATGTCCACATATGTTAAAAAGGAACAAAAAATTTCATGGGATGTACTTACTTTTCCAAATAACTGTACATGAAAGCTTAAAACATCCCAATAAACATTTACCAAGCCCTTCTTTTGTAATTTCTGGATTAACATCAAATCACAGAAACTGTATTATAATAACTTGTTTAATTCAGGCAGGAGTCCAAGTAAAGGCAGAAGTCACTTGGAACAAAAACTGACAGCCACAATGTTTCTCAGAGTTCAACTTGAGAGCCATTACTGTACAGCAGAAGGTTTCCTGAGCAGACCCATAACTGAGACACAAAGATGAATAAGAACATTACAACATTAGGACAATCTAAACGAGAACAGGCCATC
>JANRMT010028174.1:37740217-37754655 GCA_026402145.1 Polypterus bichir lapradei | reverse complement strand
TACAGGGTGGGCCATTTATATGGATACACCTTAATAAAATGGGAATGGTTGGTGATATTAACTTCCTGTTTGTGGCACATTAGTATATGTGAGGGGGGAAACTTTTCAAGATGGGTGGTGACCATGGTGGCCATTTTGAAGTCGGCCATTTTGGATCCAACTTTTGTTTTTTCAATTGGAAGAGGGTCATGTGACACATCAAGCTTATTGGGAATTTCACAAGAAAAACAATGGTGTGCTTGGTTTTAACGTAACTTTATTCTTTCATGACTTATTTACAAGTTTCTGACCACAAAGGAATGCGTGTCAGGAGCAGGGAAGGGCAGAGAGAGAGACAAGCAAACAATCAATCCAAATCTGACAGGTGCTGTTTGGACTTTTAAGTCAGAGAAGTACCATGCAGATTGCACAATAGGTCACCCGCAAGCTCAGCAAGCAAGGTAGAATGTATAGGTAGTCTTTCAGCATCTTTTTTTTAACCTGTAGGGGTGCGATCAGCCCCCCAGCTCACAATATATACAGTCACATATGTAAAATTGGGAGATAGTTTACAGGCTCAAATAACTGTATGTTCCTGCCAGACCAGGGGTTGACACTGTACTCTAACTCCTTCTCCTCTTTTACCTGCAGAACAACTGAAGAACCAGTCCAATAATCACTTTCGGCTAAAGAACACCTTATGATGTCACTTCTGGTTCTACCTTTTAAGGTCCCACCTCCAGATGATGTCACTCTGATCCCAGAAGGCCACTTTCTTGTTACATCACTTCCTGCTGTTCCATTATATATATTGTGAGCAGGAGGGCTGAATGCACCCCTAAAAGACATGGACGCTCCTCAAAAAACCCCTCTTAAACGCTGGCAGTCTACTTTCACATTGCTCCCTTACTTGCTGGACTGGTGCGGCTACTCTGTCACGTAATATGCTTCTTGCACGGCGCTTCACATACGTAAAAGCCTAAACAGCACCTGTCCTTTTTGGCTGATTGCTTTCCTCTCTCTCTTTCTCTCCTCGTCCAGACATCCACTGCTCCTGTTGGGGGTCCCGCTCCTGACGCGCACCCCTTTTGAAAGAGAGAAATGTTTGTTTGAAGTGTTTGAATAAAGTTCCTGTCTCTACAATCTCCTGTGTTTCTGTGCAAATCTGTGACCCAACCATGACAATATGTCAACCATTTCTGTATTAGTCAGTTCTATTCTGGACTCAAGTCTGTAAAGACCTATTCATTCTCTCAATCTGCACTACTAAACCCCCAACCCTTTGACTTTGTTTTTGTGTGTTTTGTTACAATATATATATATATATATATATATATATATATATATATATCCTGTTATAGCGAATACCGAAGTAACTACATTTTCAGAATAATAAATACTATTAGTAGGCATGGACAAACATTCCTATACAATCATGTTTAATAGGTTTCATTTTAATTAATTATAAATTTCAGTATAGCAAACATTTTTTCAGCCAAAAATGCCCACCAAAGATAATGTCATGCAAAAAATACCTAATGACATGCTTACACTTTTCACGGAGTCTTGAGATCCCTGCAACAAGTTGTCTCTTTCTTGTTAGACCAAAAGAAAGTGACAATCTGTTGCTAAATTTCCGGTCTCGGGCAGTCTCAGTGAGGCTCAGTGAGAGTGTAAGTGTGATATTATACAGATATAGCCGAATTCTGAGACAGTGTTCTACATTTTCTTTTTGTATTCATACCTGTATTTATATTAAAAAAAAGTTACATCTAAAGTCTCATTTTCATTCTGTATTTATACCTGTATTTCTATCAAATAAAATATTTTTTGCAGTTCAAGAAGCGCTGTTTTTGCAAGGTATTGTCAAACTTGGGTCACAGAGTTGCACGAGAGACAGGAAGATGATTCCAGGTTTCCAAGGAAAATACAGCTTCTTCATTACTGTATAGAGAAGGCAGGTACAGTCTCAAGACTTCATTCAAAATAGGAGCTGTTAGAAGCCACAACACAATTTTTTATGTTCTCCACAATGCTAGTTTTATTCTTTATCATATTTATAATGAATACACAAATTATCATGAAAATAAACAACATTTAGAGGTCATTCTTTGGCAGATTTTATGTAATCAGAACTGAACAGTAGACAGCTGTTCCACATTTATAGGTCTACAACATTAGCAACATTAGCTGGAAAACACTTACAAAGCTTTGTGACCAGCCAAAGAAGAAACTGTTTCTGTTCCTCGTCATTTGTCAGTACTTTTCAATGAGACTTATTTCTCTTTCAGCTGTGTCATTCACTACCGTCATGTGTCCACCATCCACTGCTTTCTTGAGAAATGACTGAGACCTCTCTTTGCCTTGATCCATAAGGACATCAAAGAAGAATGTTGTTCTTTCTGTTATCACATCCTTCAACTCCAGGTGTTCAGATTCATTTGTCAGTCTAAGACTACGAGGAATGTCTGGTAACGTTGGACGCTGCAGGCTTTGCTCCATCTTTTCCTTTGCTTCTGCTGATTCTGTCCTCAAAAAAGGCTAAGCCTGTCAAATGTTCAGACAAAATCCAGAGCTGCCTTGGAAATGACGCATATCATTAGCAGTAACAGTTTGCTTTGGTTACGTTTTAAGAACTGATAGAAATTTGATGTGTTTGAGAGAAGCTTAAATTGCAAATGGTGCTTCATTCCACTGTCTGACATAAACTAAACTAACAAATAGCACAATTTGTGATAATCTTGGATTCATGTTTGGTTATTCTGAAATGAGCCTTAAAAAGGAATATTTTCAACTCAGAAATATCTTTTCCCATCCACCTGGTGTGATGTGTACACCAACAAACAAAAGAGACAAAGGTAGAAATTCCTGATAATCTCCCTTGGCTGATGGGCTTCAAGAGCATGTGATAAGTAGTCAAGCACTTCACATCGCAGTTTGCGCATCACTGGATCCTCAAACAGGCCATCAGTAGCCGCAGCATATGCACATTGATATACTGATGGCTGTTGTTTCTGAAATCATTTGAACAGTGTAGCTGGCTGGCCTTCTGTTTGAACAAATAAACATGACAAGATGTTTGACAGCACTACTTCCATGACATGATGATGACATGCAATCCAGACCATTTCAGTTCCTAGAGCTTGTTCAGTTCTAATGCATGCTCTTTTATGAAGCCACGTGTTGCTGGCTGCCATACATGTAACAACTTGTCAGCTGTTGAGTTATTTTTAACAATTTAACTGTCATTACCAGACTCTTCTAAACAATTCTGTCTAGACAACAAGTTAACTATAAATAAAACAGAAACTCCTACTTAATGCTAGAATGTTGTTGAAACTTCCACAGTACTGGAACAGGGGTACTCAACTCCAGCCCGGGAGGTCCTCAGTGGGTGTAGGTTTTTGTTCCAACCAGTTTTATAATTAGAGGCCAAACCTAGCAGATAATGAGGCTTGTTAGTGCTTTCATTCTTGAAGAGAAATCTTTTATCACATTGTAGATTTTTCATTTTCTGAGAACATTATCCATATGTTTTGTGGTGTGGAACAGATTTGTACCTCTTGGTCCTTCCCTTGTCTCTCATTCATTTCAAAATATTGTATTAATACAGACATTTCATGATACATGTACACAGGTTTAACTGGAGGCACATCAGCTGGAAAGTCGGTGGTTCCTTTCTCATTATTAACCGATAGCTGGTTAAGAAAACAGGACACAATACCATTTTCAACAAGAATTAAGGTCAATTCTCTAATGTAACAAGGGTGAAAGCCAGATTATTATTTCACATAACAGTTGTTTCCTTTAAGATAAAATTTAAGTAATAATTCTCAATAAAGCTTTATAGGGACAGGATACATCTGGAAGACATGATCTTCTAGGGAGCCTCTTGAACCCACTACCACCGATAATGTTCCTGAAGGATAAGCCAGTGGATAAGGAGAACAACACACACAGAGCAAAGGAGTAAGTGCAAAAACTGCTTTAGTGCTTTTATTTAAAACAAGTCAAAAACAAAGTGAGCAATGCTCAAAATGTTCAATAAATGAATAATACATAAAACGAAGTGCCAGTATAGGTTAAAAACACTTCCAACCAATTCCATTAAAATCAAAGGTTAAAAACACAGTGCAGGAAGCTGTCGATAAAAACATGAGCCCTGATGCAACCCTTTAAAAAATGGATATCTCCTTAGCTTGCAGCCAAGGAGGCGCCTAACCAGCAGATCAGCACACCTTCAACACTGCTTCTAGGCTTGGACTCCTGTAGCCGTCTCTGGCTCCTGGCAGGGCACCATACCTGAGCCTCCCACTCCCGCTGCCAGGCTTGCATCCCTGTGGTCAATGGTGCCACCCTCATGATACCTCACTGAGCCTTTCATTCCCCTGCAGCCAAACAGCCACTCTCTGGCAAGTCGCTTCAACTGAGTGCCCTGTGTCAGTCACTCCAACTTCCTGGAGTGGCCATCAGCCCCTGGGCGTTGGCCACACACTCTCCAGGGACTTCCTCCTGGTGGTCTGCGTTCTCTCTCTTGTCCATCTGCTCTGGCTCTCTCTTGCTAATGCCGTCTCTCCCCATCTTTTAACCTCCTTTCTTTTATCTTTTGTTTCCTCTCTGATTCTTCTGATTCTCTTTTTCTTTCACTCCCCTGTATTTGTTTCTTCCCTTTTCACATGCCGGCTCTTTTTTATATGCTTCCCTGGGTGCAGCGTCTCAGTCACACACTGCAGGAAGTCAGTGAAACAACTGAGACAGACCATGAGACATCCTCATGTTTTTTCAAATGTTTTCTTCCTGATAAGATTTTCGTAATTATGATAGAAAGTTTCAAGCTGAACACAATTATAATTTCAGATTGACTGCATCAGTTTTTTGTTACTAAATCAGCTTATCAATCTTTACTCAACTTGTCTGTTACTATTTATTCTCTGTCTGCTATTTTTAAATATGTGCTTTGGTAGCTGGTCCTACTTAGTTGGTTAATACAGCCTAAAGGAATACTCCACCCAAACGTGATCAGGTTTCATCTTTTACTCCTTCTTGTTTGTAGTGATGGCTGAAAAATATATTAATCTCATGTTTTTATGGAGAACGGAAATAACAAAGTGCCTGATGCAACAGACTCCAATGGGGACCAACACTGAACAAAAACCAAACAATATCCAGAAGTATGCTCACAATGTCCTCAACATGGTTTATTTAACAATATTTTAACAAAAGAAAGTGTTTCAATTGTTGCAAGCACATAACTAGATATCTGACAAATGAGTAAATTGAGATTTTTTCCAAGGATATTTTGATATTATTTGCTGTTTGTTCTGCATTTCTCCTTACCCATTGAAGACTGTTGTTTTAGAATCCTTTTTATCTCCATCCTCCATAAAGACACGGTGATCACAACAAGCAACACAAGGTAAGTAACATATAAAATAAATATCATTTTTGGGTGGAGTATTCCATTAGGGTGCATTACCCTCGCATAACTCTTGGTGTGGTTAAACAGCATAATCGCATGAGGCTAGGGATCTGCACTGGCAATCGGAAGGTTGCCGTTTCGAATCCCGTAAATGGCAATAGGGACTCTGATCTTGAGCAAGGCCCTTAACCTGCAATTGCTGAGCGCTTCGAGTACTGAGAAAAGCACTATATAAATGCAAAGAATTTAATAAGGAGTACAAGACAAATACACCCAAGTCTGGCACTAGTACAAGTCGGACAAAATGCTGGGCTTTTGTTCCATAATAAGCCATGTCAGTATGTTGTATGTTACTGTTAAATGCAATGTACTTTATGTCACAGGCTCTGTTAACCAGCCAGTAACAATATTACTGAAAAAATGTTTGATGATTCTGACAGACAGCTTAAGCTGAACACAAATATAATGTCAGATTGACTTATCATATAGGAATTTGGAGAAACATGAAGTGAACCTTTATTGAATTTAGTGTGTTTAATCACTTAATGGTGCTGAAACCTTACATTAGTTCAATTAAGTTATATTTGTCTTGTTTGTACTCAGCATTGGATTCTTCTTGTTTGACACTAGTTGTCCAGCAATGATGGATTCCACTTCCCTGATACTGATTTTCCATTGTGACAAAGGCGTTATACCAGCGCTTGACCCGGCACAAACGGACACGGGAGGCACACTAATAAAAACAAAAGTGCTTTTATTTTTCTTTTCTTCTGCCTGTGGGCTATGCCTTCCCCGTTCCCACAGGCACAACACACTCCCACCAGCACAGTACCACAGTCACCACAATTATTCTTCTTTTTTCTCCTCCACTTCTCTCCAGAAAGCTTAGTCCCTCTCCTCCTGACTCTGGCTTCCGGAGTGGTGGCTGCTGGCTCCTTTTATAACCCACCCGGGAGTGTTCCAGGTGTCTGACGACCCACCTCCGGCTGCACCTCCAGGTGTTATGCAGAAGAACTGCCCACATGGGCTCAGAAACTACTGCGGTGCCCCCTGGTGGTGGCCATGGACCCCAACAGGCTTGAGTTCCAAAATCCCAATGCCCGTGGCCACGATGCAACCCAGGGGACTGCCATCTAACGTTCCAGGGAAGGTACTCTTCTGACCAGGCTTGCTCCCCCAGTCCATACAATGAAGAGGCATCTCGGCCAGACAAGAACCCCGGCCGTCGGTGACACCATCTTTGAAATTTCCGGGTGATTACTTACTGTGCTAAGATTATCAGGGAAGAACTTCAAGTGACAATGGGGAAAATGAATCTTTACTAGCATGTTGCACTTCACAGTTTTGTATTCTTGAAGCATGTTGTCAATCATCTAGACATAGTTTGGTGCTTTGTACTTGTCAGGAACAACCTTACCAACATAGATGAATGCCTTCCATGAGATTACCTCTGGCCCTACTAGCAAATCGTGGCATTGATTACGTGTCTGATTTGTGGACCAACAAAATTGCCTTCCTTAATATTAGTTATTCATTGAAACGTCTGTCTCAAATATCAAAATCTTTCATCTTCCTTGTTCATCATTTTTAAGAGGAGGCAAAAATCTCTTTGTTGAGTCAACAAGTGGTTTACATGCCACACTTTTCTGCCTTGCTTAAGTAAACGTGAGACTCTTTAGCATGGCTTTACCTGGTTTATCTAAGATTCCGTGCCACTACTTTAAGGTCAGCACAGATGTTCCAGTTTTACTTGTTGCACTTTATTTGTATGTTTATATGTATGTTTTGAAATCACAAAAATGGCCAATTACAATAAAATGGTATGTGATATGAAATGGTTAAAAATGATTTGTGTAATTAGCCTACCAAAATCTCTAAGATTCACCCAAAAATGTTCAGGAAGCAAAGTCTTTGTTGACCAGCGTTATTTACACCCTTGCACATTCATTTTTTTGCAGACTGTTGCCTGCCAAACCTCAAATGTGCTGTGATTGAACTGCTGACAATGGAAGAGTCTCTCTGATTGCAGAGCTAGCCTTCTCTTTTAAATCTATAATTCCAGGAATTCAAACATGCTTTCCATAAAAGCTTTTAGCAGCCCACTAAAAATGTGACCTTCACAAGAAAGCAGTAAATATTAACGCCAAACAAGATCTAGAAAAATGAAACTGAAAATTTAATATTCACCTCACCGGAGATTGCAGTGATTTCTGATCCAATTACATTCATCACCTTGTGATTGTGCCAAGTGTCCTTATTGAGTCTCTTTTTTTTTACTTTTTCTTCTTTTGATTGCCTTCGGTTTGAAATGTTCTCTTGCGTCTTCATTTTGATACCTAAGGTAACCTGTAGTGGAAATGTGACCCCTCACAATTGAAGATGGCCTTTTCACACAGAGACTCGAGTGGCAGAAGAAGAAGAGAGTTGTTTGGGAGGAGAGGTCACTGGTGGAGTAGGTGGCAACATTTCAGATCCAAATGAATTTCAGCAGTAAGTAGAAGAGTAGTCATGACTTGAAAATGGTAGTCAATAAATTTGACTGATTTAAAAGTAAAAATGTACTCTTGGACAGCCAAGTTTGTGAGTCCTGTGAAGATGTTGTTTGTTCAAAAAGTTGCCTATACAGTCTGAAGAAAGCTTCTAACTGGGACCACTTTTTAATATTCACACAATGATAGCATCTGATTCAATTACTAGCAATTTTTTTATCCTTTTTTAATTTCAACTGTTATATTTGGTAAATAAACAAAAGGGATGTGTTATGGAAAATGTCATACATATTTATAGCATGTGGTGGGTGGGCTGTCGCCCTGCCTGGGGTTTGTTTCCTGCCCTGCGCCCTGTGTTGGCTGGGATTGGCTCCAGCAGATCACCGTGACCCTGTAGTTAGGATATAGTGGGTCGGATAATGAATGGATGGATGGATATTTATAGCAGTATGCACCTCAGGAGCATCCATAGGTCTCTTAAAAGCTAAGCACCAGTGCTTAGGGATGTGCATTTATGAATACCTTCAAGTCAGGTGAATGATGTCACTTCCAGATTTGCTCTGGATGCCCTGCCTTTTCTGCCCAGTGGACTATTTAAAGAACCATAGCACAATAGATGAACTTGACTCAAGAAGGAATGGAGCAGTAATTGTTAAAGCCTAAGAGAAAGACAATTGGACACTTGATGTCCACAATACAGTTTTTTGGGCCTTTGGATTTACAATTTTCATTTTCTTATTAAATAGGTTAACTGACAAATCTTCAACACCTCACCATCTGCCTTTTATTATTAGACATATATAAACAAAAGACCTGTGTGTATGTATGTATGTATGGAGCAGTCCGCCCTGCTCACACTCAACCATAGCCACTAAATGACGCATGCATGCACTTTTAAGTTTTTTTGACACTTGCACGCACATCACTTCTGAATATGAAAAACCTGTGTGCAACGTAACAACAACAACATGCTTATGACACAGATGAAGATATACAACATCGAAATGAAGCAAACACCATAGGTATTGCCTGCCAGAGGCGACAAGGAAGGTTATACACGAAGAAGCTCAGCAGATGCTTCAGTTAGGCATTATTCGTCTGAGCAAAAGCAAGTGGCAGAGCCCAATCGTACTTGTCTCAATGCCCAACAGTTTGGTTCGGTTCTGTATTCATTTTAGGCATTTGAATAAGATTTCCAAGTTTTGTTTTTTTTTATATAATTTTATTGATTTTATTGTAATCACACAACATTCCATACAAATAGAATTTTTACAAAAATAGGATTGAAAACAAATCAACCCCCACCTCTGAGAAAGAGAGCCTGGCCAGTAGAGTAAAACTTAAAGCTTAACAATAAGTAAATAGATAAATTAATAAGTAAATAAAGATAAATGGAGAAGAAAAAGAAATGGGGAGAGAATCTGCTTCCTCAGTGCTTTAAAAGCTTATTCTAAAATGTTATTGATTAGATCCTGCCAGGTTTTGAAAAAGTTCTGCACAGATCCTCTAAGTGAGAATTTATTTTTTTCCAATTTCAAATAGTATATGACACCAGTTACCTGCTGACTTAACAGAGGAGAGTTAGGATTCTTCCAGTTGAGCAAGATAAGCCTACGGGCCAATTGTGTAGTGAAGACGATCACAGTTTGTTTGTCCTTCTCCACTTTAAGCCCCTCTGTGAGCCCACCAAACACGGCTGTTAGTGGATTAGGAGGGATTGTGACCCCAAGGCTGTCTGATAGGCATTTAAAGATTTTGGTCCAGAATGATGTTAATTTGGTGCAGACACAAAACATGTGACCCAGTGAGGCTGGAACTTGACTGCAGCGTTCGCAGGTTGAATCTTGCCCTGGGAAGATTTTGGACAATTTTAAAACGAGACAGATGTGCTTGATAGATAATTTGGAGTTGAATAATTGTATGCTTTGCACATATGGAGCTTGAGTGAATTCTCTGCATTGCTACCTTCCACTCCTTTTCTGATATGTTGAGTGAGAGATCCTTTTCCCATTGTCCTCTTGGATCTTTGAAAGGGAGGGACTGTAAAATGGTTTTATATATTACATAAATGCTGTCTGAGTCCTCCAGATTTCCATGTTTGATGCATACCCAATGCCACATGTGGATGAGCTGTTAGAGAAGTTCGGGCAAGCCTCATACATTTCCACCCTAGACCTCATAAAGGGATATTGACAAGTACCCTTGGAGGAGTCCAGCTGCGAGAAGACTGCATTCGCCACTCCCAATGGGCTATTTCTCCTATAATAATTTCTCCTATATAAGCACATGGTGTTTTTAAAATACACTTTACCTTTATTAAGCAATACCAAACATACAAATTAAATATATAAATTAAAACTGCTTTGCATACTTTCTATAAAAATTGTTATTACCTGGTTTACCCATGGTACCTTTGTCGAAAACGGTTAGTTTTTCTAAAAGCAAACGATTGCCCCAGAAAGTAGAACAGCTGTTCCAAATAACAAAAATACCAAGCTAAATTGTCTTGTAATTGTCAGCTCCATTGCGCTGCAAAAAGTCAAGGAAACCTTTTTCTAACATCAAATAATATATTATTAGATGACATGAGTTAATTACTGGTGTGACTTTGTCAGTCACTAAAATTTGAATGTGTGTGTCCTTCACCAATCAAGAAGAACATTGGACTATAAAATTAGGCTTGTAATCTCGATTGACAGGAGTGTATGAAACACGATGTGTGCCGAAATGAAATAAATAAAAAATGGAATTTTAAAGTAAATAAATCACATTAAAAAGTAGAATGATAAATAACACTGCACCGGATGTATGCAAAAGATTGATTGATGAAAAAACTAGCTTGACTAGAGACCTTTAGAAATAAATACAAAGCTATTTTGAAATATGCCTCTTCCTCTATGAAATATATCTTTGAGTAAAAAGTGCAGATGTCAAATTTAAAGTACATTAGTGAAACCGAATAAAAGGCTGATGTATTAAATAAGTATTATGAGTACTTGTTTTATTTTATAATTATTTTATAATGTTTAATTATTTATTTAGTTCACTTATAAACAAAAACATTGGTTGCATTGTGCTTTGAAATTAAAACTAATTTGGTACGGTTTTAAGAATTAGAATGGCGAACAAAGCTATGCTCTAAATAATAAATGTCATTGTTTCGATAGATCTGTCTTGTATCTCTGTTCATTTTAACCTTTTCATAAGAAATCCTTAGGCAAGAAAAATATATAATAGATTTTAAAAAATGAGCAAAAACTGTAAGCTAATTAAAACATAATTATTTTTTTGGGAAAACGACCGCACCCCCCTGGGAGGCTGCTTACACCCCAGCACCACAGAATAGCCTCATGATGAAAGTATTGAAAAACAGCAAAAAGGGCCGAGAAAAGGCCTGGCAAACTTTTTACAATAACATTATTGAGTTCCTGAGGTGGGCTGGTGCCCTGCCCGGGGTTTGTTTCCTGCCATGCGCCCTGTGTTGGCTGGGATTGGCTCCAGCAGACTCCCGTGACCCTGTAGTTAGGATATAGCGGGTCGGATAATGGATGGATGGATGGATTATTGAGTTCTTGCTAAGTTCCAAAAATTGTTAAACTGCTCCTTAGAGAGATAATTTCAGCTTTTGGAGTTTAAGATGATACAATGTTGGATACTGCTGTCCCATCGCGATAGCAGAGGTTGAATAGGATTCTTTCAATTAAACAAGTCCTCACATAAGCAGTGCAGTATAGGATACCACAATGTTTTTTTCGTATATAATGCCTCTGCTGGGGACAGAGGAGCTTTTTAATAATAAGGATGTGGTAAGAAAATGTGTTAAGCTTGTAACCAGGAAGTCAAAGCGATATTTCAAGCGAATCCAAAAAATCTAAATTTTTAAGCAAAATCTAAGAATTTTACCACAAGAATTATGCCAAAAGAAATAACACACTGAAATCTTTCAGTATTCATATCACATATAATATAAGGCCTGCACAATCTCACCTTTAACACTAGAATTACCGAAGCCTACGAAAAATCGTAATCCTGGCCTACCTTAAATCTCTTCACTGAGAACGATATACTGTATTTTTTGCCCTGTACAACTCCAGGAACCTCACACGCAGATAAGGAGCCTTGGCTTGATCTGGGAGATTTGAGCTTTGTCAAGGCGGGGGATGGGACAGCAGGCTGCTTGCTGCTTGTGCTGATCGACACATTTATAAAATAAAAGACGCTGATGGAGAGGTGCGAAGGGATTTAAGGTGGGATTACGAGTTTTGTCGTAGGCTTTGGTAATTCTAGTCTTAAATGGTCAAACCCGTGACATCACAAGCGTCTCATCTCTCAGTGCCTTCTGGGTAAAATCTGAATGAAAACTGCAATGCTAAATAACATAAAATGTCAGTTCCCAGTATTGTGTCACAAAATAATAATGAAAAAGTAATTAAATAAATTAATTTAAAAAAAAAAAAACTAGGAGACTTCAAACACAAACCTAACACCAGAGGTAAAACAAAAAAACATAAAAACAACATATAAACCCTAGACCTACCTCCAGAAGAGTGTTCTTGGTTTGGGTAAAAGTTGTGAAAGGTGTTATAATTTGCCAAGGACAGACTTCTGTGATCATCCAGCACAATTGTCTTCTGTGGTTTTCCAGACCTTCTGCTGTTTCTGAGCTCACCAGTGTGTTCATTCTTTTTAAGAATGTACCAAATGGCTGATTTGACCACTCCTGGTATTTCTGCTCTCTCTGATGGGCTTTGTTTTGTTTGCTCAGTCTAATGATGTCCTGTTTTTAACTTGCATGGACAGCTCTTTGGACCTCATTGAGAGTTCACAGTGACAGCTTCCAAATGCAAAATCCACACTTGGAATCAACTGCAGACCTTCTACCTGCTTAATAGGTAAAGAAATAATGACGGAATTGCTCCTATCAGGCTATGGAACAGCCGGTCAGTCAAATATCTGAATACTTCTGAGCCCCTGGAAATGGGAGGGGGACCATGTATAAAAATGGCTGTCATTCCTAAACAGCTCACACAATATTTTTGGCAAACCCCTTAAATTAAAGCTGAAAGTCTGTACTTCAATCACATAATAATTGTTTTAGTTCAAATCCATTGTGGTGGCGTACAGAATCAAAATTATGAAAATTGTGCCACTGTCCAAATGGACCTGACTGTAAGCTAAGGGATTTGACCATTAGGACATGGCTCCTGAAAATGGTGCTTTGTTGTCCTCTATGAATAATAAATTAAAAATCAGTCAGTAGTAGCCAAATATAAACACTACTGATGGCTTGGCTGTATTTACAAATCAATTTAATGGTATTTTGATAATAAAAGATACCAATTTCTATCAAAAGCATGACAATTTCTGGGTGACCTCAGGCTTTTGAACAGTAATGTAAGTACTGACTAATTTTTACTTATTCATTATTATCCTTGTCTACTTTTCTTTTCTTGTAACTATTTCTTTGACATCTTGTAGAGAGCAGTTTGAGCTACATTCTATGTATTAAAATGAGTTATGGAAATTAAGTTTTTGTTGTTATCCATTTCCTGGTCCACAATTCATTCTTCTCTTCAGCAAGTCAATCCAAACTCATCCAGAGTGACTTCACTGTCATAAAAATACAAATATTTACTGACAAGGAACGACTACACATAGGCTCACAATTATGACATTGTGGATGCATTTGGGAAGTTTTATACAAAACAGTGTGTTTAATGGGAAGGTGAAAATTTGGAAGCAGGTTGGGTGAGAGAATGTGACACTAAAGACAATTTAATAGTTATCTGGCTTGTATTGGAACTCAATGAGGCCACAATGAGGTGATATCCTCTTAACTGCCAACTGGCTTCTGTTTTCGCCAAGATCTGAACATGGAGGGTCCATGTACACTCACCTAAAGGATTAATAGGAACACCTGTTCAATTTCTCATTAATGCAATTATCTAATCAACCAATCACATGGCAGTTGCTTCAATACATTTAGGGGTGTGGTCCTGGTCAAGACAATCTCCTGAACTCCAAACTGAATGTCAGAATGGGAAAGAAAGGTGATTTAAGCAATTTTGAGCGTGGCATGGTTGTTGGTGCCAGACGGGCCGGTCTGAGTATTTCACAATCTGCTCAGTTACTGGGATTTTCACGCACAACCATTTCTAGGGTTTACAAAGAATGGTGTGAAAAGGGAAAAACATCCAGTATGCGGCAGTCCAGTGGGTGAAAATGCCTTGTTGATGCTAGAGGTCGGAGGAGAATGGGCCGACTGATTCAAGCTGATAGAAGAGCAACTTTGACTGAAATAACCACTCGTTACAACCGAGGTATGCAGCAAAGCATTTGTAAAGCCACAACACGCACAACCTTGAGGCGGATGGGCTACAACAGCAGAAGACCCCACCGGGTACCACTCATCTCCACTACAAATAGGAAAAAGAGGCTACAATTTGCACAAGCTCACCAAAATTGGACAGTTGAAGACTGGAAAAATGTTGTCTGGTCTGATGAGTCTCGATTTCTGTTGAGACATTCAAATGGTAGAGTCAGAATTTGGC
>JANRMT010028174.1:37705216-37730285 GCA_026402145.1 Polypterus bichir lapradei | reverse complement strand
TTCTTTCTTTCTTTCTTTCTTTCTTTCTTTCTTTCTTTCTTTCTTTCCTTGTGGCCGTCTCTGTTCTTCACAGTTTGTATGTATTGTATGCAACTAACAAATCACTACAATAAATTCAGTCTGATTTTGCTAAAGTGAGTTGCAAAGCGCTATTACTGAGTCAGTGGGGGTTTCACTTCATGCAATTGAGGTCCACTCAGTTGGGCGGAGCAGGCAATCATAACCATAATGCAATATGTAACCAATAATTGTCTTTATTATATCTAAAATTATGGAATTTCAAGCAGTGTGTGAAATACATGGTGGTACTAAGAGGTCCCAATACTGCTCATTATTGGCTGAACACTGAAATCTTATTCTGGTACAATGAAATTTACAGTGAATTAGCTAGGGTGAATGCTGTTACTTAGGATATGCATATCTTAAGACATGCGGTGGGCTGGCGCCCTGCCCGGGGTTTGTCTCCTGTCTTGCTCCCTGTATTGGCTGGGATTGGCTCCAGCAGACCCCTGTGAACCTGTAGTTAGGATATAGCAGGTTGAATAATGGATGGATGGATGGATATCTTAAGACAGTTTGAATTGCACCATACACAAGCACCCTGCAAACAAAACCCACACCACCTTGAGCTTCTGATGATCAAACAGAGCATTCACTTCTTGTAAAACACGCACAGTGAGACATTGTGTGGAAAAGACCATAGCAGCTCCGCTCAAATTTTTCCTCCTGCTCAACACAATTAGTTAATTGCCCAGCAGGGTCTTACTCCCATGTACCCTGGCACCCTCATACTGGCTGCTGGGAACTGAAGTCCTCCGAGTAAACTGCAATAATGGGTTTGTACTTATACAGATAGAATGTCCTCAAATAAACTTTGCCACTTGAGTGGCCAAGGTTGTTCTCTTCACTGTCCTAATCTAATATTTTTTTGTGCTGCTGATTGGTTAATGAAAAGTCGAGAAGTGGGAACGGTTCCCCACAGGGTGCTGTTACAAGATGCACCACAGCCCCAACAGGTAATCTAGTACAGGTATCCTATACTTTTCGAAAGTTCACTTTATGCCACTTTATGTTTATGAAAGACTTACATCAGGTACCTGTTATCACTAAATGAAGTGAATTTTCACTTTGATGTAAAAAGTAAGCCATTATAGAGGCAGCAGCAGTCAGAGTGGCATCAAGCTCTTTTCCTGGAAGTACACTCAATATATCAGCATCAATGCTCCGTGGCATTGAATTGTGTTTTTGAGCATCTGTTTCTCTATTTATTTTTTGGAAGTTGATGAAGATAATGTTGAAGAGGTTTTTGCATCCCATGACCAAGACAAATGAAGAGATGATTGCTGGATGGAGATGCCGAGGAGTGAGAGGAAAGAGAGGGCAGCATCAGTCAAGCTGTCCATGCAATGAAGAGCCAGACAAAGGCCTTCAAAAAGGCTCTATGAAGTGGCCATGTTCCTGTCTCTTGAGTAGTGGAACAGATGGGACTGAAAGAGAGAGAGACCACAGCAGCCACAACTGGCAGAAGCAAAGCACGGTGGCATCCAGTGAAGGGCAAGATGCCCTGGGAGCTGCAGCAGCTGTTGCAATGAGATCTGCATGGTGGATCAGGATGGGTGGGCTGTGTTGTAGGAATCCGAGCGGCTGCAGTAAAAATCTTGCCTGAGTGTGTTGGCAGGTCAGCCGGAGCTGGGCAGAGCCTTCCAGGTGAAGGAGGAGCAAAAACAGTAGAGGAGCATGGTACAGGAAGGCTTGGATTTTGAGGCTCAGGTAGATTTGAATTTTGAGTAATCATATTTCTGTCCTCCAGACATGGATGAAAAATTGAAACAGCTGTTTGTGAAGATGGTGGCATGGGTGAAAGAACTTTCCTGAGGCAGCTAGCATGCCATCTGGAACCATCCTCCAGTAAAAAACTTGAAGGGCCTAAACAGCTCATAACACGAATTGGTGCCGACCAAAAGGGCAACAACTTATTATGTCATTGGGGTCATCTAACACATACCCAGTCAGGCAAATGTATGTGTTGAGAACGGGCACGGTGAGTTTTATCCGCTCTCTGTTTCATTCTGGCTTGTTTACTGCTAACTGAGGCTTGTAAAGCTGAGGGATGGTTGGTCATGGTTCAAGGGCTCAATATGTCCAAAGGAAGCTGCAGCTCCCGTCATAGGATCAGGAAAGCTGGGGAAACGCCTGTGGTAGAATGCTGGTTTGCTCGATAATGAAGAAGAGTTTCCAGTAGTGCCGTGTGGAAGGGAAATCCCTGAGTCAGGTGTGTACGAATACCATTTTTTAAAGTCTGATTGAAGCGTTCTACATCACCATTAGCCTGTGGGTGATAGAAAGCAGTACGAATATGTTTCAATCCTCTTTCTGATAGGAATGATTGGAACTCATGTGAGATAAACTGTGGGCCACTGTCTGTAGTGATAACACGAGGCAGTCCCCATCGAACAAACAAATTACATAGAATGTCTATTACAACTTTTGATGTAATGGAGCCCACAGGAAAAACTTCAGGCCACTTCGAATGTAAATTACAGACCACAATCAGAAACCTATGGTGATGTGGAACATCATACAGTTTTCCACAAATGTCAAGATGGAGATGTTCTAATGGATGAGAAGGCCAAACCAAAGGCTGAAGAGAAGGGGTGGTTGGCAAAACTGTCTCACCACTTAAAAGGCAGGCTTCACAGTCACGGACAAGGGCTTCAATGTCCCGATCAATACCTGGCCACCATACCCATTCGCGAAATTGCTGCTTCACTTTGACAATGCCAAGATGACCCTCATGTGCCATTGACAAGACACGGCCCCGGAGTGGTTCTGGAATGACAGCAATGTTTCCTCTTGCAATGCAGTGATTATTGCAAATAGACAACTCGTTTTCATTCTAAAGTAAGGCTCCAGTTCAGAGGACACTCTGGATGGCCATCCATTAGTGATGTAGGCATGAAGGGTTGTGAAAAGGGGATCATGTTTGGAGATTTCTTGCAGTTCCTGAAGGGACACAATATCTTGAAGGGGAGAGTGCAGCAGCTGTACCAGATCTGCCTCCATGTCTTGGTGTAGTTCTACAACTGTTTGCACAGTCATTGTGCGTGACAGCATGTCAGCGACTGCATTTTCTCTTCCTGGGGTAAACTGGAGAGCGAAGTTATAATGGCGCAGACGATCTGCCCATAGAAAAATCCGCAAAGGTGGTCAACAAAGTTGTAAGAGCCTGATGGTCAGTACGAAGTGTGAAGTGTCTGCCATACAAATAAACATGCCAACGCTCAAAGGCCCAGACACATGCTAAGGCTTCCCGCTCCCCTACTGAATACCTTTGCTCTGTGGGTGTCAGAGCACGAGAAGCAAAAGCAACAGGACGTTCATGTCCGTCTTGTACTTGTGAGAGCGCAGCACCAATACCAGAAGAAGAGGCATCACAAGTCACAAAGGTGGAGTTGTTGATATCGAAGTGTGCCAGCACTGTGTGCCAGCAGTGAATGAACTGCTTGGTGGCAGGAAGGGGATCCAGGCATATGGTGTACTTTTCTGCAGCAGTTGCTGTAGTGGCGCAGTTGTTGAAGAGTAGTTGGGCGAAAAACAGAGATAGTATGCCGTCATTCCCAGGAATGAAGCTAACTCAGATGCAGTGGATGGTTCATACATATTGTGTATAGCATCTACGTTTGACTGTAATGGTGAGATTCCATGTGCTGAAAGGTGAAAACCAACAAAGTCTACCTGTGAGGCAGCAAAAAGGCACTTTTCTGCATTCACAGTGAGTCCATTCTGGGCCAGAGCAGCAAACGCTAAATTGAGGCGTCTATCATGAGTTGCACTATCTGAGCCATGCACTACTATGTCATCCAGGTGCACTACAACACCAGGGATGTTTTGCAAGATGGTGTGCATGATTTTTTGAAAACAGCTAGGCACCGAAGAGAGTCCAAAAGGCATCCTCGTATAACGTGTCATGCACGAGCGTATCGGGAGCAACTTGAAGACCCGGCGTGTGTCGCGACAACTCGTGCCAGGGGAAGATGACGGTTTACTAACCTTTCTCTTTCTCTTCCCGTAGAAAAGATGAACCGCCATAGCCATAATCCTGCCCGGACAACCAAAACAACAACACTTATGGGTTCCTTTTTTCCCACTGGTCCCCCATTGATTTCGTCCTCTACCCATCCACCACCACGCCTTCCCAGCATTCCACACAGCTAATTTCTGGTCCGTCTCCTTATAATGTCCGTCCTCCCATTCCTTTGGTGTCTGATGATATTTATCTTTTGTTGTATGAAAATAAGTTGGACCTTTTTGTTGCAGTATACGGGGGCCACAAACCCCAAATCTTGACCTCTATTGTGTCTTTTTATTACAAACGGAAACGCCCATGTGGGTCACAAAAGCAGTTAAATTCCTGCTGTCCAGATGCAGAGGAACCTCTAGGTTGCCTTGACGTAAATCAAGCTTGGAAAGCACTGTAGAATCGTTAAAAACTGTAGTAAGTTCCTCTGTAGTCAGCAACGGATATTTATCTGGCACCACAGCTTTGTTCACAGCTCGAAGATCCACACAGACATGAAGACCACCAGATTTCTTTTTTGCAATGACTAGATTTGAGACCCATGGAGATGCATCCACAGGTTCTGTTATGCCAGTCTCCAACATCTGCTTCAGTTCTGAAAGCACATCCCCACGAAGAGCTAAAGGCACCCAGCACAGTGGCTGTATAACAGGAGGAACAGAGGGATTAATCAGTGGCTGGTGTGTAAAGGAGAACAGACAGCCAAGGCCATTAAAAACAGCAGGCCATTTTTGTGCCCAGGATGGAGAGACCAACAGAATGTCAATGCCTCTGCAGCCAACAAGTGAAAAGTCAAGGCCCAAAAATAGATCCAAGCCCATAAGGTTGATCCTGTAGCAGAGATGTGAAATGGAAAAGAGGCAAGGGACTTCATGCCATAGTGTACAGCCAAATGAAGAATTCCACAAATTATAATATCAGTGTTCCAATATCCTCAGAGTGGCATGGTTGGGGTCTTAAGAGAAAGATGTGAGAAAAAGGTCTGATATGTATCCAAGTTCAATAAAGAAACTTTAGCACCAGTGTCAATTAGCAAAGGTAGGCAGATGTCTTCCAAATAAACATGACATACTTTGAAATTATTCTGTTTGCAGTTGACTGTGTGGATTACTGTAGAAGGCTGACTGGATGAAGATTGAGCATGCTGAACTCTTTGCTGTGATGCAGGTGCAGAACGGCAGCATCTGGAGAGGTGATTCATTTTGTGACATTTTCTACACCTCTGACCTCGTGCTGGACAAGCAGGCGCTCTTGTCGTATGTGTATTTGCACCACAGTTACCACAACTAGACTGTGTATTATTTCCTGCCGGCCACATGTACTGGACTGGGAAAATAGCATCAAGGCTTGCAGATCCTGCTTGCACATTCAATGACGACGATGCGGCCAGAGGATTGTTTATTCCAGCTTCACGAATGCTGACGCTACAGCGCTCTGCATTTTCAACTTGAACTGCTATGTCAACTGCGCGATTTAATGCGAGGTTGTCCAGAAAGTAGTCTGTCCCGAATCCGAGGGTTATTAGTCTTTTCGATCAATAGATCTCGGATCATCCCGTCTTGTAAATTGCCGAATCTGCGAAAAATGAATCGGCGCAGAAGGATGGTGCGCAAGTCTGAAAAATGAGCATCTAAAGTGGCAACCGCTTCCGTGTAGGTGGTGTTTGAACCGAGTGCAGCGAAGATGCGTTGACCTTCTACGGCCAAGCAGTGGAGCAGCAGAGTGCGTTTGCGAGTGTCGGAGATCTCCCCGAGGTCCAATGCCTCCAAATATGTTTCAAAACTTTCTTTCCAAGCCCTCCACGGAACAGGGGGGTCACCAGGCAGGGCAAGAAAAGGTGCCATGGGTGGTAGTGAAAAGTCTGCCATCCTCGTTTGCTAAACTGCTGTGTCTGCTATGGAAAAAGCACACAAGACCAGTTGCTTCTCCAAAGTCCAAACTCTTAACTCACTCATGTTTTCTTACAGTGCGCATCCTCCAATTGTCACAGGAGCAAATCAACAACCAATCCCCTCTGTGTATTTTAATGACCCTCCCAACATCACACTCAGATGTGCTCCAGGTGCTCTGTGATGTTCTTCCGGGTGTCCCTGGAATTCCTTCTGGCAGCACTTCCGGATGTGGCGAAATGCTGACATCCAAGGCTCCACAATCCTCTGGGTGCCCCACTGTGGTGTCCACTGGCCCCAATAGGGTTGAGCTTCCATGCTCGGTTCCCGTGGCCCTCATACAGACCAGGGCGACTGCCCTCTCATGGTCCAGGGAAGGTATAGTTTTTCTCCTGGTCCTTCCAGGTGTCTTGGCCGGGCATTACCCCCGGCCGTCAGCTATAATAGATAGATACAACTTTATTTGTCCCCATGGGGAAATTTGGCTTTAATTAATGTACTAAATGAAAACAACCAAACTGTACACCAATTTCTTTATTTGTGTTAGTATACTATTAAAAAAGTTAGAAAACAAATAGGTGCTTCCGTCATGCCCATATGTCTTGTGTGGTTTCAATGCTTATGATTGCATTTTTCCCTTCAGTGTGTTCAAATTGAAAAAGGTCATTTTGGAGTCTGAAATTGCAGTAAACTATTTGTAGCATATTGAATGGGGTAAGTTTAAAAAATGATATTATAGAGCACAGGAGATACATTTCAACTCTAAAACAGACCATAACTTCTTAATTCTGCCCAGTTCTGACCCGCAAACCACATGTTTTGCGATATAATACCTCATACAGGGGACAGCGGCACACCAGGCTATATTTACTCCAGCATATTTGACTGTCATGTCTGTATGCTTTTGGAACCCCAATCTGCATGATTTAGTGTCTCACAGTGACAAAAATCTGTTTGCCAGTATGTGCCTGCTAATGCTTTTTCCCCTCAGGCAGAAAGCTACATTGTTATACAGAAGTGGAAAATAAATTATTTATGAGCTTAGTTCTAAAGTGATACTTTTTGAGTTTGTTATAAAAAGAATGAACAATTTGTTTTTGATAGGACAAGGCCTTATAAAAGAAAGCCATTGAAGGCAGTTAATTAAATTTCTTTTTATTTGTGGTTGCTTCTATTTCTTATTCTTTCCTCGTTTTTTAAATTCAGCCTAGTAACTTAACTTCACTTGGAAAACTTTGACAAACATATAAACCAGTCATTCCTTATCCATTCATTCTTCATTTTTCTAAACAGGATTATCATTTTCTGTTAACCTAATGTGCACATTTGTCTGGCAGGAAACCAGAAATCTTGGAGAAAAGTGTTTTGTAGAAATGGTAAATTTCTTACCAGGTGGAACCCTGTCAGTCTTTTTTGTAGCTGTGGTTTAAAACATATCTAGTTAAAAGTTCCACACATTTTTATTTCTGCTTTTGGGCATCGATATTGTTCTTTTGAGGGACTTAATTTTTGGGAAGAATCACTTATAAGCGAAATGGCACATTTTCCACAAGGGAGCATGCATAGATAGATAGATAGATAGATAGATAGATAGATAGATAGATAGATAGAAAGAAATTATATGATGATAAAGTGGTAAGGAAGTAAAATTTTCATTGTCCAGTGATAAGTATTTGGTGTATCCACTACAGATAGACATAACCATCTGTACATAGCCTGGCATGGATAGTGATGTCTATGGAATAGCATGCTGTGCAGCCTCAATACCTACTCAAAGTTCACTCGTGGTAACCAATGGTCTTTGACATGCCAGTCTTCATTTGATTGTATCTAAGATGTTCTCATTGGGGGACAAATCTGGTGAGCATGTAGGCCATGAAAGGATTTGAACATGGTGGTCATCCAGAAACTGTAGGTAGTTTCATGCCAGTAGTTCCTCTGAAAATATGGTACCGCCTCATCCTCCAAGATCTCTATGATTTATCTCTGACTGGTCAAGGTACTAACAATGCATATGAGAAGGAAATGGGAGTGGAACACAATGGAACCCCAAACCATAACAGTTGGTGCTGGACCTCTATGGATAGATAGATATCATTTTATTTGTCCCCAGGGTGAAATTTGGTATGATACCGCATATTTCTAGGAGACTTTTGCCATGGGGCCTTCATATACATATCTGTCCATTATGGTGCAGTAAATGGAACTGACTCAAAAACACAACGTTATGCCAGTTTTCCTGCCATTGGTGGCGTTCTTGGCACCATTGCAAATGCAGATGCCTGAGCTTGAGGGTTAAGGGCATCTGAAGCAATGGGTGGTGAGTGAGAAGGCCCTAGTGCTGCACCAGTTGACGTGTGACAGATCCCAGCTGTTGAACTAGGGTCTGTGATGAGGCTCTTCGTATCTCAGGCACGCTCGATGGAGGATGACTCCAGTGAGCATGCGGGCCACGGTGATCATCTAGGAACTTCAGAAAGTTTCATGCCACCTGCGGTCGAGCATTGCCCTGTCAGTATATGGTACCATTGAACCTTCGCACATATAGTATCACCTCAGTCTTTAACATCTCTCTGATGTATCTGGCCTGTCAGTGTACCAGCAAAACATTTGAGATGGAAAAAGGAGTGAAACTTAATAACACTCCACATCATAACAGTTGGTGCTGGGCCTTCATTTCACTGCAAAATGCAAGCATCCTGGAGTCTTCTGCCACTGTACCTCCATACATGGATCTGTCCATTATGATGCAGTAAATTGAGGCCAGAGTGACTCATAAAGACAATGTGATGACAGTTATTCAGCCATTTGATGGGGTTCTTTGCACCACTGCAAATGTAGATGCCTGTGCTCAAGGGTCATGGGTATCCGAAACAATGGACATTAAGTAAGAAGGTCCCACTGCTGCACCTGTTGACATGTGACAGACCCCACCGGATAGGGCTGTTCTGTTCATCACTGCCATGTGCGTTAAATGTCTGTTCTTCCATTCATTTGTGCATCAGGGTATTCCCAATCTTTGACTTTGGTGGGTCCGATCCTCCTCTATCCATTGACACCATACTCTCGTCATTGTGCTCACATTCCGTCCAACATGACCACCAGTGTCTAGGAAGGATAATCCGCCTTCCTGGATTCCTACGATTCCCCCTTGCTCAATGCCTGAAAACTTCATGTATGTCTGCTATTCTCTTTAAGAGTACACTAAATGCCAGCAGTCACTCAATGAATTCCTTTAGCAGGTGCCTTGTATACCCACTGTGGGAAAGTCTAGGGTTGTAACTCACACGCAACATTTGCATATGTACTGTGCTCGTTGTCATTTTCACTTTCTATTATCACCTAGCCATCCTGCAAGTTGCAGACCAATATGCCACATTCTTCTCAATTTTAATGGCCAGCAGTGTATTTTTGTAATTTGTATGGTATAGAAGTGAGGATCCATTTTGTCTCCTTTTTTGTAGATTGGAGTTGCATTTGCAACAGTCCAGTACTTCAACAGTACTTTTTTTAACTGAAGTGAAAAAGTGCATGCTTGAAAAATAATTTCTAAATAATGTCTTTCATTTGTTTCACTACCACTTCTGAACTGCCTCCAGGTACCGAAGTTTAATTACTCTTCACCATAATGAGGACCTAATACTCATCTTGCTTCTCTATTTTAAAAAATGCACGCAAACACACACACATACACCTTACTTTTACTTGTGTTTGACAAATTCGATTTATTTCATCCTTTACAAATACTTGAGCAAAATATGTATTTAATTCATTTGCTATTTACCTCTCATCTTCATTGATCTCTCTTTGAGCATTTCTGAGATTTCTCTTTTACTGCTTTTTACTAGAGTGGCACTAGAAACATTATTTGCTGTTTTGCCTTTGCTTGTAATTCTTTTTTCAGTTATTCTTCTGACCTTTAGAAGGTTTTTTGATCCCTTGCTGTAGACTGATGGACAGATTTTAATTCTCAGGCCATGAAGCTAATCAATAGCTGCTCATATCACCACACTCCTGAGTGTACCTCACATATCTGATGTTGCATTTAATGTATGATGTGCGTTCATTGTCCATTGTAAGAATCTCATTGTACACCTGACAATAAACTTAAACTTTATCACGTTTTTCTTCTTTTCTCAATAATTTCCCTACTGGGTGACTGACTAGCAAGCTGAAATTCAGTAACTTTCTTAATGCCAGTCATAGGCTTTCTTCCTCTAATCTAATTTTAGAATTAACAGAACCTCTAAAGTCTTCTATTGATTTATGGTTCACAGTTGCTACACTACTAAAATTATATTAACCTTTTTTTTCTTTCATCCTTTTGCATTGTACTTCAAAAGCAAAATTGTATGGTGCGTGTTCTTGTCTAATCTCCTCAGTGTATCATAAAGTGATAGCTAGTAAATTTCATTTGTAAGGCATTATCATCACCTTGCCTTCTTTCTCTCTTTGCTGCTTAAGGGCAGTTTAGCAAATAAACCTTTCCAAAACTCTACACTGTTTATATTTATGGTCTTATTTATGCTAGCATTACATTACTAGAGCATTTCTAAGCTTTAATTCGCATTTTACTGCACTATAATCTAATAGCTGATAAACATGTAATACACGCTAGTCGAGTAACCTTGTCATGAATTTTATTGACAAATTTGCGCATTTCTCATTTGGAGATTTGGAAGTATTTTATAGGCAGCATCCTCCAAATGTTCTTTTAGTTACATGTTTATGGTATAGACATGAATAAAACCTATTTTGGAATTAAAATGTTACAATGTGCATTGTAGGATTTAAAAAAGAAAATTTTAACTTTGTTGATTAATTAACAGTTTTGCCTTTGGCAATATAGGTTATTAATCAAATAATTTGGCAAGGGCCCTACTTTATTTACCTTGCCTTTCTTTGATATAGGAGGTGATCTCCGGCGTTAGACTTTGTCACAGAAAACACGGATTGACCGGAACCCCAACCACTCTAGATGGTTCCTTACTCAACCAGGAAGCCATGATAAAGGAAGGATACTGATGGGTATCCTGACTGGGTTGGTTACTGGTGCCCTTCCCATTTGGCAGGCCATTATGAGGGAAGAGGAAAGGGTGACTGCCTCCTGAGACTTTGTGTTTGTGGTTTCCGTCCCGTTTGGACACCTGCAGAGATGCATGGGAATTGTGGTTTTGCTGGGCAGCCCTTTTGGGGTTCTCGGATGCTGCTAGGTGGGACGGCTGAGAGCAGGCTGGCATCAATACAATACAATACAATTTATTTTTGTATAGCCCAAAATCACACAAGAAGTGCCGCAATGGGCTTTAACAGGCCCCGCATCTTGACAGCTCCCAAAAAACACACTTGTAGGGAAAAAATGGAAGAAACCTTGGGAAAGGCAGTTCAAAGAGAGACTCCTTTCCAGGTAGGTTGGGCATGCAGTGGGTGTCAAAAAGAAGTGAGTCAATATAATACAATACACAGAACAGAAAAAATCCTCAATAGAGTATAAAAATAAAAAAATTTCCAATCAGAATTTAACAGTAGATGGTATCCCATAATACGATTTGGATTTGTCAAGAGTCCTGGAGACCTCAGCCAACCATCTGCCTCCCCCTATTGGTCATTCCAAAGCTGAGTCAGTGCTGGGCCAGTCAATCCGATGAAAGGACCCCTTTACCCGATGATTCCTGCGATCCTCCATCAGGGATGACTTTACGTTAGGCAGGCAAAACAACTTGGCAGGTGGGCCATGGCACCAAGTGCCACATTTGAGTACCAAGAAGAGAAACAGAATAGGTGAGGGTTAATAACAAATTATAACTATCATGTTACTTATGTTTTAGTGGTAATGACTAACAAAAGAGATGCAGTCGGTACAGTTAATCAGCAGCTCTAGTCAGGGTGTGCTAAACTGGAGTAATGAGTCTTCAGTCGGGATTTAAAGGCTGAGACCAAAGGGGCATCTCTTATAGAAGCAGGCAGACCATTCCACAGTTTAGGGGCCCTGTAACTAAAAGCTCGACTTCCCACTGTTATTTTATTAATCCTTAGAATCATAAGCAGACTGGCATCTTGAGATCTTAATGTGCGCTCTGGTTTGTAAGTCATGATAAGTTCAGACAAGTAAGCCAGACTTTGGCCATTTAATGCTGTATACGTTAAAAGTAGGATTTTGAAATCTTCCCTAAACTTAACCAGGAGCCAGTGTAAGGATTTAAGAACTAGAGTTATGTGTTCGTATTTTCTTGTTCTTCTAATAATTCTTGCAGCAGCATTTTGGATTAACTGGAGGCTGTATAAAGAACAGTTTGAACATCTAGTGAATACCGCATTGCAGTAGTCAATCCTACTAGAAATTAATTTCTCACAATCCTGTTTATTTAGAAAGACACCAGACATGAAAGTGCTTCCAGGTGGCAGTCTTCTTGCACTTGTATTACTCCAGGATTTGACAAGGCTTACTTGGAGGAGAGTGGAGGCAGAAAAGGGAAGGAAAGAAACAATATGAAATGAAACAGACTTGTGGCTGATTTATCAGGTAACCTGGAGAAGGTATTTTGTTTGAATAAAAACTTCTCTCCTTGAACCCATGACTGTGTGGTTTTCGTTGTGTCTGCCTATTTGGGGTTCAGGTGAGCCCCTGACAGGTCACACTTATATCAAGGTAACTGATACAGCCCATTGAGGCATTCATTTTAAGGAATAGAATAATACAATTTATTAATAATAAACACAAGGACTGTAGAAGTATGATGAATGCTCATAAATATATTGACATTTAAGACTGGATATAGACAGGCTAGACAGACAAACATGTAACATACGTATAGGCTGGCTGTTTCCTAGTATTTAGAGTTCTACTTTATCTTGGCACAGATAAATAGTTCTATGATACCAAATCTTTATGGGTGATGCCTGATTTTGTGCGGAGATGTTGCATTGTTGTTGCTTCGGGTTCAAGTGAAAGATTCTTCTTCTTGCATTGAAGTGAACTCTTTCTCCTTGCTGCATTGCCTTTGTTTTTGATGTTGTGTGCTTCTGCTTTCTTAGCTTGCTTTCTGCTGTTAGCCCCTTTGCTGTGCCATCTGCAACTTTAGGAAAAGCATTCCTCTTTCTGGCACAAGAGTTTAGTTGCTGAAGTTCCGTTCTTGTACTGATGGCTGCTTTTCAGACTGGCTGACTGTTTAGTCTGGCAAACTGAATTTCTCTTGGATTCTGTTTTGTGTGCTGTATTTACTCTATTTTTTGATACCAATTGGACTTGCATCCAACCTAAAAGGGGGTCTCTCCCTAATTTGCTTTCCCCAAGATTTCTTCCATTTTCATCTCCTACAAGGTTTTTTGTGAGTTTTTTTGTTTTTGACTTCTTACAGGGGGATGTCAAAAAACAGGGCCTGCTAAAGCCCATTGAGGCATTCCTTATGTGACTTTGGGTTATACAAGAAAGAAATTATTGCTGTTCTTGTTCTTGTTGTTACATGACACTGAACTTCAACATTTGTTTTTGTCACTTGCTGCAATAAAAGAACAGCTGTTTTGCACCACTATTTGATTTTTCTGTGTCTCTCACTAACCTACTGGTTCATTCAGATATGAACAACAAGATGCCCAGGGTAAAGTCTGTGCAGGGGTTCCAATGCACAATCACTTGCCTGAGTGGGCGATAGATAGATAGATAGATAGATAGATAGATAGTGTGGAGGACTGCCGGCTTCGTGCTCCGGCCCTCACCCCCAGGCCGCCAGGAGGAGCTCTCCCGACAGCAGGATCGTGCCCCGAGTTCCAGCAGGGCCTCATGGACTATGTAGCGTTTATACACAGCCCTGCTGGATACCTTGGGGGCCACCGGGAGTCGCTGTAGGGGGGCTCGTGGGCTCTTATGCGCCCTATAACCCGGGAGTACGTCACGGTCACGTGACAGGAAGGAACGACGTGCTCCCGGGTTGAAGAAAAGGACTGTTTACCCTGACCCGGAAGGAATAAGGAACTGTGGACTGATTGGGCAGGAACACCTCCGGGTCAGGGTGTATGAAAGGATTGTGGGGAAGCCCTGACACTGAGCTGAGCTGGGAGGTAGAGGGGCGAAGTGTCTGGGCGAGGAGGAGAGAATAGTATTGTAGTGTTTATTGAGTGTATGAGTAGTGTGGAGGGTGCTTTGTGCACGTTATTGTTAATTAATAAAAAGTCTTGGACTTTTATCCAGTGTCTGGAGTCGTACCTGAGGGTTGGAGAGGTGGAGAAGAGCCTCACTGTCACAATAGATAGATAGATAGATAGATAGATAGATAGATAAGGCACTATATAACAGATAGATAGATAAGGCACTATATAAGAGATAGATAGATAGATAAGGCACTATATAATAGATAGATAGATAGATAAGGCACTATATAATAGATAGATAGATAGATAGATAAGGCACTATATAGTAGGCTTTTAATAGAAGCTATTTAAATAAATAAATAGACATAAGTAAATAAATAAATAAATAAATACACACACACTATGGTTTGAACACACTGAAGCTCTTTTAATAAATAAATAAATAAATAAAAAGATAAATATGTATACACACGCACTACAGTCTGAACACAGACCAAAATGAGTGAAAAAGAAGAAGATTTAGGAAGAAAGAAAACTTCTGAATTGGCAGTCCCAATACCAGTGAGACATTATACAGGCAAGTTGGTATGAAGGACCCTCAGTTGCATGTCTTGCCACACTTCTGCTGAATGATTCATTGGCTGAAAGTCCTCAGTGTCTGGTGTGTCACAAAGAGGATGCACAGCATTGTTCATAATGGCACTCAGTTTTGTTTTCATTCCTTCCTCTTCTACTACCTCCAGGGGGTCCAGAGTTTGTCCCATAATTAAGTCCCCCTGTTTAATTAGCTTGTTGATTCTGTTGGCCTCTATTGAAGTGATGTTTTCAGCCCAGCACACCACAGAGTAGAGAACTGCACTGGCCATCACGGAGAATCTCCCATGATACCTTGGTCCCAAAAGGTGTGTAGCTTAGGTTAATACAAAACTTTAAACTGTCGTAATGGGAGTGATTGTGCCCTGTGTTAGACTGATACCCCATTCAGGGTGTGGTACTGCTTTACAACCAGTACTGGTAGGACTGGGACCAACTTCCAGTTCTGAAAAATGAGAATAGTAGGATTACAAAATGGTTGGAGAAATGAATGTATGATGGGTGTGGTGGTAGGAAAAACAGATCAGTGTTAAGTGTGCTACTGTATACAACATGAGGACAAACCTGTACAGATCTTTCAATGTCATTTGCTTGAATTTACTGGAAACTAAAGCTTCAGTCATATGAGGATATAGGCAGTCTATTGCTTGGCAAAAAAAAAAAAAGGAATTATGGAACTTATTTTTTCGTGTTGCACAAAAAATGGCATGGCATGCTGAGTTAATTGAAAAGCAAAATGTGGGCAGAGAAGCTGTATGTATTCAAGCAAAAAGAAAAAAATGGTATAAACAGAAAACTGTGCACCAGCATAATATTCATCTATCAAAATGAAGGACAAAATAAATTGTGTGATAGATGTGGCCGTGCACACGCAATAGTTAGAGAATTAACTTCTAATTACAGAAAAAGTGAAACGTGTCTCTTGTCATGCTGAATCTACTGAAATGTGCATTTTAAGAGCAGATAACATTGCAAAATCAATGAACACTATGAATTTGAAGTGTGCAATGGAATGGATGCATTGTACATGGCACAAAAATTCAATTTGTCAATGACTTCCAAATGGTTATAAGGCAATGTTTCAAAGCTTCATTTCTAATCTAGGGAAATGTTTCAGCTGCTCAGGCATGGTTCACTTCTTTGAAATAAGTGAGTTCTTTTAATTTATTTTGCTCAGTAGACTTTATTTCAGTAAGCTTACTCTCTTTTTTTCCCTTTTTCAGCTGCATGAAATAAACAGGGTAGAAGATTATGCCTTTTTGTCAAGTATCGATGACCCCGTTTTCACACAATGTGCACATTCAATTTATATTTAAATCAAACAATAAAATCAGAAGAGAAGAAAAAGGACAAATTTCAAAGCCCAAAAATATTTACAGTGCCTATAAAGGGTATTCACCTCCTTGGAAGTGTTCAAATTTTATTGCTATACTGTACTGGATCACGGTGGATTTAATTTGCCTTTTTTGACACCAATCAAAAGAAAAAGACTCTTTAATGTCGATGTGAAAACAGATTTCTCCAACGTGGTCTAAATGAATTGCAAATAAAAAACACAAAATAATTGATCACATAAGTATTCCCACCCTTCAAGTCAGCTTTAAATAATAATAATAATTCATTACATTTATATAGCGCTGTTTTCACTACTCAAAGCGCTTTACATAGACAGAGGAGAACCATATCAACCACCACCAATGTGTAGCACCCACCTGGATGAAGTGACGGCAGCCATTATTGTGCCAGCACGCTCACCACATATTAGCTGGCAGCCATGACAGACCTGAGTCTGTGTATGCAGGCCTCTCTATCAGCGTGGCACATCTTGACGTTGACATTTCTCCCCATTCGTCTTTGTAAGATCCTATGAACATTTGAACCAATGAACTCCAAAAAGTGTTTTGGGCAAGATCTACTGCCTTTTAAAAGGTGTAAGAAAAATTATGTGTGATATAGTTTTCACTCGTATGCAGATGACACCCAGTTATACCTTTCTTTAGATCGAATGAAGTTTCTCCGATGTTGTCTTTAATTAGTTGTGTTAGTGAATTAAAGGAGTGGATGGATGAGAATTACCTATCTTTAAACACAGATAAAACTGAGATGTTAATTGTTGGAAGGAATGACGCTGATCACAATATTGTCATAGATTGTTGGAAGGAATGACGCTGATCACAATATTGTCATAGTTTAACTGGTATGTCATTTAAAGCACATATTACAAAGTTGTCCAAATCATGTTTCTTCCATCTTAAAAATGTTGGGAAATTAAGGCGCTTTCTAAATAAACAGGATTCTGAGAAGTTAATTCATGCATTTATTTCTAGTAGGATTGAGTACTGCAATACGGTGTTCACTGGATGTTCAAACTGTTCTTTATACGCCTCCAGTTAATCCAAAATGCTGATGCAAGAATTATTACAAGAACAAGAAAAAATATGAACACATCACTCCAGTTCTTAAATCCTTACACTGGCTCCCGGTTAAGTTTAGGGAAGATTTCAAAATCCTCCTTTTAACATATAAAGCATTAAATGGCCAAGGTCCGGCTTACTTATCTGAACTTATCATGACTTACAAACCAGAGTGCACATTAAGATCTCAAGATGCCGGTCTGCTTATGATTCCAAGGATTAATAAAATAACAGTGGGAGGTCGAGCTTTTAGTTACAGGGCCCCAAAATTGTGGAATGGTCTGCCTGCTACTATAAGAGATGCCCCTTCAGTCTCAGCTTTTAAATCCCAGCTGAAGACTCATTATTTCAGTTTAGCACACCCTGAGTAGAGTAGAGCTGCTGATTAACTGTACAGACTGCATCTCTGTTAATCATTAGCACTAAAACATAAGTAATATGATAGTTACAATTTGTTACTAACCCTTACTTATTCTGTTTCTCCTCTCGGTACTCAAATGTGGCACTTGGTGCCATGGCCCACCTGCCAAGTTGTTTTGCCTGCCTAAGGTAAAGTCATCCCTGATGGAGGATCGCAGGAATCATGGGAAAGAGGGGTCCTTTCATTGGATTAGCGCTATTTCAGCTGTGGAATGGCCAAATGGGGGAGGCAGCTTGATGGATGAGGTCTCCAGGACTCTAAAGAAATCCAAATCATATTATGTGATATCATCTACTGTTAAATTCTGTTCCGTACTTCTAAAATTTTTATTTTTATACTGCATTGAGGATTTGTTTTGTTCTGTATATTGTATTGTATTGTATTGACCCCCTTCCTTTTGACACCCACTGCATACTCCATGTCTTCTCAGAGAGTCAAGGCTGGGGGGCTGTCAAGAGGCAGGGCCTGTTAAAGCCCATTGCGGCACTTCTTGTGTGATTTTGGGCTATACAAAAATAAATTGCATTGTATTGATTAATAAACATTTTTATTTATAAAGGTTCTTTGTCTACTCTTTATGTTTTTATCAGCTGAAAGTTGATGGATCCTTCCTCTTTGGGGGCTTTTTGTGACTTATTTTTGGGAGTTATGCTAAGGTACTCTCCAGGTCATAACACTTGTCCTTTTTTTTACCTTTCGTTTCTCTTTTTTGCTTTTAGTTTAGTTCTGTGTATTTTTGAGCATTTAAAGTATTTTTGAACTTTAAAAACCTGAGCCCATTTTGGGCCTGTCCAGGCCCTGAAGCCTGCTTTATGAGTTTTGGATGAAGCTTATTATGGAATCTGACTCAGTTAAGTATATTATGAATGATTTAATTTTTCATATTCTAATGCATTTTGTGGCATTCATTTACAAGGTTGAGCATTTGTTTTGGGTGTTTATTGAATCCTAGACTCTGAATTTCCCATCATTTTTTGATTTAAAGTTTACTTTTGTTGTAATGAATCATTTTGTACCACTATCACCATCATGTTTTGTTACTTAAGATGGCAGCTATTTTGTCTTCCTATGGTTCTAGCACCTCTTTTGCTCTTTGCGGAGATCGTGACTCATATTAACTGTTATAGCTCCAAACCAACAAAGGTAATTTTAGAGAAAACCAGAGGTGGGTAGAGTAGCCACAAATTGTACTCAAGTAAGAGTAGCTTTACTTCAAAATAATATTACTCAAGTAGAAGTAAAAAGTAGTCCACCAAAAACTTACTCAAGTAAAAATTAAAAAGTATTTGGTGAAAAGACTACTCCAGTACTGAGTAACTGTTTGTACAGTTAAGCTCTTAATTGCACTGGGCTTGTGGTGACCAAGCATCGGTGAATTCCTGCTCCTGGTTCACAATAAATATTATTGTTTTGTTATTAAATTCTATCAGTGTTATCTCAGATGTATCTGTGAGGGCCAAGCCTGAGGGAATTCACACCTTTTGCTCCTGTTGCCAAGTGTCTGTAAGAAATTTTACTTGTCTGATATTTAATTAAATGTATTTTTTCTTCACAGAGACACAGCTCAATTCACTATTTTGGTCACAATAACTTGTCCAGCAGAGTTGACAGATGCTTGCCTAAGCTTCAGGGACATTTAAATGTCCATTGCACCATTATAATCCACTCAAAACTAATTCAGTTTCTCCTTCCCCATTGACTTCAATGCATTTCACCAACATTACCAAACTCAAGGTGAAGCAAATTTAGCGGGACTCGCTCATCATAATTCTTCACATTTTAAAAAAAAGTCCTTCGACTAACAGAATGATTGAAAACACTATGTTCTTGCAGACGACTACATTTGAGACATATGGAACTTGAAAGGTCGTCAGGTCAGTTGCCTGTTTATTGGGTTATCTTGTGGAAAAGGACGTGAGTATTTTCACTAATTTATCATTTCCAATCTGACGAGCAAAACCAGCCTCATAAGCTAAAGGCTAAATGAATAATTATTATGGTGGAAGGCCTGCAAAGTACACAGTTATCAGGTTTGCAACCCTGAGGGGGAAAAAGACTTGCAGCGTGGCTCAGTTATGGATGCCGTGGGATAATTAGCATTCTTTCCTTTGATCAGTCATAGCAACTGTAGGGTTCCAAAATCTTTCAGTCATTCCTATAGGCAAAATGATTTTAAAATTCTTAAGTAATTAATCATTTTAAACAAGCTCTGCTATTCGAGTGCCTACGGAAAGTACTGGGGATCATGTTAAACAAGTGGCTATAATTAGCCTCATTTGTGTAACTAAAATATTTTAATGTATGTTATGTGATCTAATTACTATTACTACTCGTCCTGCAAATACTACCAGCCAAAAGTTTGAAGCCAACCAGAAATGTTCTTTTTTTTATAGAAATGGATACCTTTTTTTATCAAGATACAATTAAATTAATTTTAATATTACCAGTACTGCAAATGGCTAATATTGGATAAAATTACTAATTTTTAATTTATTATTCACATATGACTGTAAAGCCTCATTTTCACCAGCCATTCCTTCAGTGTCTTAGGGATCAACGCCCTTAGTTTTTTCTTAAATAGTCATTTTAAATTCTATTTGGTTATTAGAGAAACCTTTACAATTGCATTAGCACCAGTGAAGCTTGTTATGCTGTTCACTTGGGTTACAAGGTACTGGCATTCCTAAAGTTCTGTTTAAAATTGTTTGTTTTTCCAGAATGAAGATCAATCCATGTGACAGACTGACAAGAAACTAATGATTTCATATGTCTTGAGAGAAGAGGGCAAACTGGATCTGATCAGAATAGAAGACGTAGAGGAAGGTCTAGATAGACATTAACATTAGATAGATAGATAGATAGATATTGTCACAGGTGGCTGGGGGGGGCGACCCGGCCGGGACGCCCCGGAAGACCGGAGGAGGGTTTACGCCTCTCCCAGACCACGTGGGGGCAACCGCCCTGGTGGCTATGGGGACCACGGGTACAGAGCTTTGAAGCTCAATCCTGTAGGGGCCCGTGGTCACTGCCAGGGGGCGCCCCGATGCTTATGGAGCCCTGGACCTCAGTACCCTTGCCACACCCTGAAGTGCTGGGGGAAGAGGATCGGGGACACCACCAGTGCTTCCGGGTGCGCTGCCGGCACTAGCGCACATCCGGGTGATTATAAAAGGGGCCGCCTCCCTCCGTTCGAGGGCTGGAGTCGGGAGGTCGAGAAGACAAGGTCTTGGTGGAGAGGCAAGGAGGCGGCCTGAAGAAAGAGGCATTGTGTTGTTGCCCTGGACTTTTGGGGACTTTGGGGTTGTGTGTTGCATCTTTTAAATATGAGTATGGATAATAAACATGTGCTGGGTGATTTAAATGTGTCCATCTGTCTGTGTCCGGGCTGGTTTCCACAATAGATAGATAGATAGATAGTGTGGAATAATAATTTTATGGTAACATAGCATTCATCTTAAAGAAATAGCATAAAGGGTTAATAAATGTGGGAAACCAAATAAAGGTCAAGTGAACAACAAAATGTACACTGAAATATAAGATTTGTTTTAGGAAAAATACTGAAATGGTCAAGTAAATAAAGAATTACCAGAAGAAAGGCTGATGTAATATACAAAATGTACTGAAGGATGACTAAGAAATCAGCAGATGTCCTATAAACTAGAATGGACAGTTGTTATAGGCTGACGTAAAAATGGTTCAATAGACAAAGCATAGAGCATTCCAGATAAGGCACAGCCCTGTCGAATTCCTCTAATTACTGAGAACGGGGCATTCAAAGAACCATTGACTTTTAAGACACCAAATATATTAGTATATAAGTGCCTTATCATATTTATAAAATTCTCCCCAAATCCAAAGCTTTTCAGAGTATTAAACAAATATCGGTGATCTACTCGATCAAAAGCCTTTTCCTGGTCTAGAGACAGAATCCCCAAATCAACCCCGCACAGAGAGATAACAGGCTGAGATAACATCCCTCAATACAAATATATTATCATGAATTGAGCGGTCAGGCACACAGTACGATTGACATGGGTGAATTATAGAGTCCATCGCATTCCTCAGGAGGTTGGCCAAGGCCCTTGAAAAGATTTTGTAGTCTGTGCACAATAGGCTCACAGGACGCCAGTTTTTGATTTGGCATAAGTCACCTTTTTTTGGTAGCAGAACAATGATGGCTCTCCTGCAGCTCACCAATCTTTACACTCTCCAGAAAAACTGTAAGCATGTCCGGTCCCAGCAAATGCCAGAACTGCTTATAAAATTCTGTTGGAATCCCGTCAATCCCCGGAGTCTTTTCAACATTTAGATCTGAAAGTGAGTCAGAGAGTTCCTGAAGATTGATCTCGGTATCCAGATGTAATTGTAACTTTTCTGAAATTGTCGGCAAACCTTCCAAAAACTTGGACATTGCAGCCTCATCAATGCTTTCATCCTTGAATAAGTTTTTGTAAAAAGAGACGGCAAAGTCTCTTCTCTCCCTTGTAGTACACAGTTCTTGGCCTTTGGTGTCACGGAGCATATGGAATGTCTTACTCTGTGCTTCCTTCTTTTCAAGACTAAAAAAAAACCTTGCAGGTGCATCCAGGTGATTGAGATTCTGGAAGTGAAACCTCACTAAAGCTCCCTTAGCCTGCAACCCCAGAAGCTGAGTCATTGAATGTTTCATAGCTATTAAAATCTCAAAGTTGTCCTTATCAAAACTGTTTTGAAGAGTAGCATGTAGTTCAGTGATGTCCTCCTCCAGGATTTACATCTGATCCACACTCCTCTTCGTCACTTGCTGGGTGTATTGTTGGCAGAAAGCTTTAATCTGTACTTTTGCGACATCCCACCATTGTTTGAGGGAAGTGAATTTGGATTTAATGAGGGTCCATTGCTGCCAGAAAAATTCAAAGCAGTGAAAGAAGTTTGAATCATCCAACAGGGAAACACTGAATTGCCAGAAAGACTCAAAGAAAGGTTTTTTCGAAAAGGTGAGCTTTAATGCCACTAGAGAGTGATCAGAAAAATCGAAAGGACAGATATAAGTAGTAGTGACTGAATTTAAAAGATGCCTTGAACAGTAAAACCGGTCTAACTGTGCCATAGAAATGCGGCCACACCCCCACCCCACCCCCCGCCATTTGACCCAGGTGTATTGTCTATCTGTAGGAAATGTATGCAGCCATACATCCACCAGATCTGACTGCTGTAATAAAGTATGTAATGCTCTGACAGAGGCTGGATGTGGCTCAGCACCATTTCAATCTAGTTGAGCATTATCAGTACAATTGAAATCACCTCCTAGTAGAAGAATTTCCCCATTAATAAAAGATTCCACCACCTTTCTCAATGAATCAAAGAAACAGATCAACTCTCGAACATTTGTTGGTGCATATATATTAATTAACACGAGTTTGTGATCCCCATCTTCAATCTGCACCATTAGGAAGCACCCAGCCACCACCTCACTAATATTAGTGATCTGTAAATTCACAGTTTTGGAAATCATCACAGCTACCCCAGCACTGACATGGGATCCGTGACTAAGCACAGCCTGACCCCCCCATTCACGTAGCCAGTCTTGCTGATTCCTAATATTGGTGTGCGTTTCCTGAAGTAGTGCTATGTGAAAGCCTTTTTGCACCTAAATAATCAAAAACAGCAACCCTCTTTGCATCTCCCCTACACCCGTTCACATTTAGACTCCCAATATGTAAAGATTCAATTAATTCAAAACATACCGGAGTAACCAATAAATAACATGACACAAATGAATAAAATAAACGTAGAGCTAAATCCATCATGATTAAAGCAGTGATTTCCTAACCCTACTGATCAGATTCTTTAATCTCACTGACTCTTTCTGGTCCATGCCAAGCTGCAAGGCATTGCCCATCACCCTCTATGCTGACACCAGGAAGAGATGAACGTCTAGGAAGTGTTCCTCCACTTTAACCCCTCTCTTGCCCTCAATAAATTCTAAAAAATACCATATACTTGCATTGCTGTATCCGCCTCCCAGTGTATATCTTGAAGAGGACTCGCTTCTCACGGAGGTGTCGGTGTCACTACCCTCATCCTCCCTATCACCCATGTCACCGTCACTGTAACTCTTAAACAAGTTGCTGCGTTCACTGGATGGCCCGCTGGACACAAGACTTTTCTTTGCAGACTTCGTATTCTCTGATTTAATCTTTCGCTTATGATGGGGCACTTTGAAAATCTCATCCCTCTCGCTCACACTTGCACTCCCACTCTCCACTTCCCACACTTCATCCGTTGGCCTCTCATTCATCTGCCTTTCCACGGCTTGCGCCAAGATCTGCTTCATCAGCACTGTATCTTTAGCAACCTGAACTTGTGCAGCTTCATCGGTTGCCTGAGATTCATTTACAGCGGAGGCGACTGCCGCAACTCCTTCGGAAAGAGCGTTCAATGTCGTCCACTCACTGCTACTGGTCTCAGGCTCTGCTCACTTTACTCGCAGCACTTTCGGTTTCTGCCGCCATATCCTCGGCAACAAGAAGCGCGCTCTTCTCTGGAGCGTCTTTAAACAGAATATTTTCGGGCCGATCACACACAACACCTGCTCTATCCAATCACTCATTACACTCAGACCCATTATCCTCCATATTCTCCACCTCACTTTCATACTCAGACTTGCAGTTATCATCGTTAACCCCGTCAGTGTTCTCCTTAATCGGAGCAGAGACGCCCGGCAGCACCACAGGCTCGTGTTTGCACTGTGCCACCTTGTGTCCAGCTCTGCCACAGTTAAAGCATCGCATTGAATCAGAAGTTACAAACACTACATAATCATCGTCCTCTATCTTAAACCTGAGGGCCACGTTTAGATTCTCATTCATATTATTTAAAATCATATAAACTTGTCTTCGAAAGGAGACCACATGTTTTAACTCCTGCATCTTGCAGCCCAGTGGGATTAATACTATATTAGACATAATCTGCCCATAACGTCTCAATTCCCTTAGTAAAATATCGTTTTTTTAAGAAAGGTGGAACATTAGAGACAATAACTTTCTTCGCAGGCGCTGATAACGGCAGGACAGGAACTAATGCGCCATTTATAACAACCCCTTCTTCAACAAGTGTATTCACAAGAGACTCATCGTTTAAAAAACAACCACAGACTTGTTCATTCTGGAGGCGGACAGGACATTTTTATAACCAACTACCTTTCCTACTCCCACCACACAAGCCTCGGCAGAAACCTGAGGGTCCACTAGGAACTTTGCACCATGACGGTGTGAAAGATTTTCAAAAGCCTTTGGAAACAAACCAGGAGCCCTGCCTTTGGACACAGCCATGGCGATAACCGCCAACTCCGCGTCTTAACAGAAAAAAATATCAAAAAAACAACAACAACTCTAAAACAAATCTCTTAGAAAAGAAAAAAACAAATAAGAGAAAAGAAATAGAGAAAATTAGAGACTTACACAGAGATGTCGACGCCCGTCGGCTTCCCACGACTTGAACACTCCCACCCCAGACAGAACTAATCGAGCAACACACAGACAGCAAGAGAGATAGAGAGATAGATAGATAGATAGATAGATAGATAGATAGATAGATAGATAGA
>JANRMT010028174.1:37686661-37698756 GCA_026402145.1 Polypterus bichir lapradei | reverse complement strand
ATAGATAGATAGATAGATAGATAGATAGATAGATAGATAGATAGATATGAAGTGAAAGGCACTATATAATAGATAGATAGATAGATAGATAGATAGATAGATAGATAGATAGATAGATAGATAGATAGATAGATAGATAGATAGATAGATACTTTATTAATCCCAAGGGGAAATTCACATACTCCAGCAGCAGCAGCAGCATACTGATAAAGAACAATATTAAATTAAAGAGTGATAACAATGCAGGTATAACAGACAGTAACTTTGTAAAATGTTAACGTTTACCCCCCCGGGTGGAACTGAAGAGTCGCATAGTGTGGGAGAGGAACGATCTCCTCAGTCTGTCAGTGGAGCAGGACGGTGACAGCAGAGCTCCCTTCTATATTTGTGCCTGTGCTGATCACCATCATAGTCTGTACTGCAACAGCTGTCACTCTTACCTGCCTTTCAGGATCCTGAGTTACCTTCTCATTTCACATCCAAACTTTCTTTCATTACATTACGTTACTTTCTTTCAACATTTGCCCATGACGTCATTTCCTCTTGTCTCTGCAGCTCACCTTTCTTAGGTTTTGTTGCCAGGCTGAGAAGCTGACTACTCAGCTCCCCGGCTTTCATCCCTGTCACTTCAGGGAGGACCCACTGGGGCACACTGGGCCTGACATCTTGCCACCTGACTTTGGTCCAGCAGGATCCCCTGAGCAGTTGCTGTGGAAGCAACCCACCTCTGCAGAGTCTTACCTTTCACTCCATCAGGGGCTTACTACCGCTCTGCCTACCTTCTGCAATGCTGTCTCGTAATCCTGACACATTCTTCCTTGATCCTTCACCCGATCTAAACACCTCAGGCTCCTTTTTTCATATTGCGGGTGCAAGTGCCTTGCTTACACTCCACAGAGTATCAATGAGAAAACTGGCCAACCCGGTCATTAATTTTCCCATTAAACACCATGGGGACATACAGCTACACTACTGTATGCACCTACACCCCCAGATCCTGAACGCACTGTTTTTTTATTTTAAAATTGCATTCTGCTACGGTGCCACTCAGTAAGTAGGCCAGGGTTCACGTCCTGGGTCATCCCTGCATGGGGTTTGCATATTCTCCCCATGTCTGTGTGGATTTCCTCAATGTGCTCTGATTTCCTCCCACAGTCCATGCAGGTTAGGTGAACTGGTGATGCTAAATTGGCCCTAGTGTGTGTGTGTGTGTTTTTGTGTGTTTTTCACTCTTCAATGCACTGGCACCCTGTCCAGGGTTTGCTCCTGTCTTGCGCCCTATGCTGGCTGGGATAGGCTCCTGCACCCCACCATGACCCTGTTCAGGATTATGTAGGCTAGGTAATGATTGACTGATTGACTCTACTAAAGAACCCTATGCTCTTCATTACACACTTCCAAAGATCAATTTTAGCGATGTTAAGAGGATTGAAGGAAAACACTACACAATGAAAGTATCAAAAGTGGACAAATACCTTTTTGTGTAAGAATGATTTTATAATTAGAAATGTAGGTTTTTTAACTTTCTTATGCCAGTATGTTAAATTACACTCCCGGCCTGTTGACAGGACTTCCAGAAAATATACTGCAGAAGGCAATGTCTTTAATTCTGTGACCAATCACTTTACTTCCAGAAGATGGTGCACCAATCAAAAAACAGTAGTTGCTAGAAGCCAGCCTTTCAACTTTGATGGGTAAAAGTGACAGTTGAACCTTAAGGGCTTATTTTATATTGTGTATGGTGCCTTTTACATAAATAAATTATTAATAATTAATAAAGAAATAAATAAATAACAAAATACATTCTTTGTAATTCATTTAATTACTTACTAGCGCTGGCTATTTATCTAAGACAGTTTGAAATCTAAGTAGTGTCACAAAACACACAATGAGCATAGCAAGGTTTGGGGCAGCCACCCGTATAATGTGGTATCCTGGCTGCAAATCGTCTTTTTAAATGGTAGCACTGGTGTGCTCAAAACCGAGTCCAATACAGAACTGAGGGAAAAGGGAAAAGGGGCAGGCTTTTAAAGGGGAAGACAGGAAGTGAGGTCATAAGGATCGGGCACGTGGTCTTCAATCATTGGATCACACCTGGACGTGACATCAGAGGGGCCGGAGCTGGTAAGGTCTACTTCCATTGGCTCGGTCCCGGAAGTGACGTCAAGAGAGCCAGGTGGAATCTGGTCTACAGGAAAGGGAGAAAAAGAGTCAGTGCACTCTGCCACATCCCAGCATGCCTCAGAACTGCCTCTACTCAAGCCATTTAGCTGCCTCCCATGCGCATGTGTATGACAGTAGTTAGTGCAGACCTCAGTGTTTAGCGTTTGCAGTGCACCATGCAATGCGTATCTCTCTGTTATAATAATAAAAATAATACCAGGGCGCACACACACACACACACACACCAAGCACACACTAGGGACAATTTAGAACTGCCAATGCACCTAACCTTGCTTACATTTAAATGATGATAATAATAATATATATATCTATACTAATAAACGGCAAAGCCCTCACTCACTCACTGACTGACTGACTGACTGACTGACTCATCACTAATTCTCCAACTTCCCGTGTAGGTAGAAGGCTAAAATTTGGCAGGCTTATTCCTTACAGCTTCCTTACAAAAGTTGGGCAGGTTTCTTTTCGAAATTCTACGCGTAATGGTCATAACTGGAAGCTGTTTTTCTCCATTTACTGTAATGGAGATGAACGTGAAACCCGTGGGGGCGGAGTTTCGTGTGACATCATCACGCCTCCCACGTAATCACGCAGTAGGTAGAAAACCAGGAAGAGGCCCAAAAAGCGCTCAAGAAAACATGCATTATATAATTGAGAAGGCAGCGAAACAATAAGAAGCGAGCGAGTGACATATACAACCATATTCATGAGTTCTGCTACTTCGGAAACAAAGCACGATGTAAACCTAAACTTTAAATTAAGTTCATAGACAGGCTGCCGCTAGCGTTTGTAATTTAGTGCCTGCCCATATAAGGCCGTCCATCAGCGGCAATCCAATAGAAACACTGCCACGGGTAAATATTCACGGGTGAAGGACTGTGCTTATGCAGAGGAAGATGAGATGGTCAGGGTGGTGTTTGGCACAAACTCAGCGAAACTGCGAGAGAAAGTTTTAAGTGCCGGGACTTAGGTAACATTAGATACAGCCATGGACATAGCACGACATGGCACCAGCACAGCTGGGAAACTTCGATGCATGTACACTGAGCGGCTCACGTGAACTGACGCAGTGCACAGACAAAAAGCAACAGTTCCAAAGAGCGCTGAACAAAATCCGAATTACACAATTGAAAAGGCAGCAAAAAAATATGAAGCGTCTGATACATACAAGCATATTATTCATAACTGCAGCTACTGCAGAAACAAAGCACACGGTGGAAAAAGTGAATGTCCCGCTAAAGGAAGACAGTGTTAAAAAAAAAACCCGTGCATGCAGTGTGTCAGGTCTCAGATAAAGAAGAAGACGAGCTGTTTATTGATGCAGTAAGAAACGAATCTTTTTCATAGCTTCTTTAACACACTACGTCTCCGCTGCGATACGCGGGTATATATATATGTATATATATACCCCGATCTACATACTCGAATAATGAATACTTTATTCGCAATCAATGATTGTTTTGGTAAAGCCATACTCAGTGTATTCATTAGATGAACGGTAAAAAAGTAAGAGCGAGGGGAGGGTGACTTATTGAGGCATGCAGGCAAAACCACAATAGCACGCGGGCTCGATGTACGAAAAAATATATCTTTTCAAGTTCTATTTAGTCCATATGTGTCAAACTCAAGGGCCACGGGCCACATCCGGCCCGGCGTGTAATTATATCCGGCCCGCGAGATCATTTTATATACTGTACTAGCAGAATACCCGCGCTTCGCAGCGGAGAAGTAGTGTGTTAAAAAAGGTATGAAAAAGAAAAGGAAAAATTTTAAAAATAACGTAACATGATTGTTAATGTAATTGTTGTATATATATATATATATATATATCAAAATACATATCTATATACGTATCTACATATACACATATATATATGCATACCTATCTACATCATATATACACACACATATACATACATACATACATACACAGACACACACATATATATAATTTGTGTGTACATACACATACATACAAACATACACACAGGTATATATAAATATATATCCCCTCCTTGAACCGTCACCTTATTGTGGTGGAGGGGTTTGCGTGTCTCAATGATCCTAGGAGCTATGTTGTCCGGGGCTTTATGCCCCTGGTAGGGCCACCCAAGGCAAACTGGTCCTAGGTGAGGGATGAGACAAAGAACGGTTCAACAAACCTCCAATGAAGAGTAAAAACTGTGGACGACGTTTTCCCTTGCCCGGACGCGGGTCACCGGGGCCCCCCTCTGGAGCCAGGCCTGGGGGTGGGGCTCGATGGCGAGCGCCTGGTGGCCGGGCCTACACCCATGGGGCTCGGCCGGGCACAGCCCGAAGAGGTAACGTGGGTCCTCCTTCCCATGGGCTCACCACCTATGGGAGGAGCCAAGGAGGTCAGGTGCAATGTGAGTTGGGTAGTGGCCGGCGGCGGGGACCTTGGCGTTCTGATCCTCGGCTACAGAAACTGGCTCTTGGGACGTGGAATGTCACCTCTCTGAAGGGGAAGGAGCCTGAGCTAGTGCGCGAGGTTGAGAGGTTCCGGCTAGATATAGTCGGACTCACCTCGACGCACAGCTTGGACTCTGGAACCAATCTCCTTGAGAGGGGCTGGACTCTCTACCACTCTGGAGTTGCCTCCGGTGAGAGGCGCCGAGCAGGTGTGGGCATACTTACTGCCCCCCGACTTGGAGCCTGTGCGTTGGGGTTTACCCCGGTGGACGAGAGGGTGGCCTCCCTCCGCCTTCGGGTGGGGGGAAGGGTCCTGACTGTTGTTTGTGCGTATGCGCCGAACAGCAGTTTGGAGTATCCACCCTTTTTGGAGTCTCTAGAGGTGGTGCTAGAGGGCATACCTTCTGGGGATTCCCTCGTTTTGCTGGGAGACTTCAATGCCCACGTGGGCAATGACAGTGAGACCTGGAAGGGCGTGATTGGGAGGAATGGCCCCCCCGATCTGAACCCGAGCGGTGTTCTGTTATTGGACTTCTGTGCTCGCCACGGATTGTCCATAACGAACACCATGTTCAAGCATAAGGGTGTTCATATGTGCACTTGGCACCAGGACACCCTAGGCCTCAGTTCGATGATCGACTTTGTGGTTGTGTCGTCGGACTTGCGGCCATATGTCTTGGACACTCGGGTGAAGAGAGGGGCGGAGCTGTCAACTGATCACCACCTGGTGGTGAGTTGGCTTCGATGGTGGGGGAAGATGCCGGTCAGACCTGGTAGGCCCAAACGTGTTGTGAGGGTCTGCTGGGAACGGCTGGCAGAGTCCCCTGTCAGAAGTAGCTTCAACTCCCACCTTCGGCAGAACTTCGACCACGTCCCGAGGGAGGTGGGGGACATTGAGTCCGAATGGGCCATGTTCCGTGCCTCTATTGTTGAGGCGGCTGACCGGAGCTGTGGCCGTAAGGTGGTCGGTGCCTGTCGCGGCGGCAATCCCCAAACCCGTTGGTGGACACCGGCGGTGAGGGATGCCGTCAAGCTGAAGAAGGAGTCCTATAGGACCTTTTTGTCCTGTGGGTCTCTGGAGGCAGCTGATAGGTACCGACAGGCCAAGCGGAATGCGGCTTCGGTTGTTGCTGAGGCAAAAACTCGAGCATGGGAGGAGTTTGGAGAGGCCATGGAGAACGACTTTCGGACGGCTTCGAGGAGATTCTGGTCCACCGTCCGGCGTCTCAGGAAGGGGAAGCAGTACAGTGTCAACACCGTATATGGTGGGGATGGTGCGCTGCTGACCTCGACTCAGGACGTTGTGGGTCGGTGGGGGGAGTACTTCGAAGACCTCCTCAATCCGACTAACATGCCTTCCAATGAGGAAGCAGAGCCTGGGGACTCTGAGGTGGGCTCTCCCATCTCTGGGACTGAAGTCACCGAGGTGGTCAAAAAACTCCTTGGTGGCAGGGCCCCGGGGGTGGATGAGATACGCCCGGAGTTCCTTAAGGCTCTGGATGTTGTAGGACTGTCTTGGTTGACACGTCTCTGCAACATCGCATGGACATCGGGGACAGTGCCTCTGGATTGGCAGACTGGGGTGGTGGTCCCCCTCTTTAAAAAGGGGGACCGGAGGGTGTGTTCCAACTATAGAGGGATCACACTCCTCAGCCTCCCTGGAAAAGTCTATTCGGGGGTTCTGGAGAGGAGGGTCCGTCGGATAGTCGAACCTCGGATTCAGGAGGAACAGTGTGGTTTTCGTCCTGGTCGCGGAACAGTGGACCAGCTCTACACCCTTAGCAGGGTCCTGGAGGGTGCATGGGAGTTTGCCCAACCAGTCTACATGTGCTTTGTGGACTTGGAAAAGGCGTTCGACCGTGTCCCTCGGGGAGTCCTGTGGGGGGTGCTCCGGGAGTATGGGGTACTGGACCCCCTGATAAGAGCTGTTCAGTCCCTGTACAACCGGTGTCAGAGCTTGGTCCGCATTGCCGGCAGTAAGTCGAGCCCGTTTCCAGTGAGAGTTGGACTCCGCCAGGGCTGCCCTTTGTCACCGATTCTGTTCATAACTTTTATGGACAGAATTTCTAGACGCAGCCAGGGTGTTGAAGGGGTCCGGTTTGGTGGACTCAGGATTGGGTCACTGCTTTTTGCAGATGATGTTGTCCTGTTTGCTTCATCAGGCCGTGATCTTCAGCTCTCTCTGGAGCGGTTCGCAGCTGAGTGTGAAGCGGCTGGGATGAGAATCAGCACCTCCAAATCCGAGACCATGGTCCTCAGCCGGAAAAGGGTGGAGTGCCCTCTCAGGGTTGGGGGCGAGATCCTGCCCCAAGTGGAGGAGTTTAAGTATCTCGGGGTCTTGTTCACGAGTGAGGGAAGAATGGATCGTGAGATCGACAGGCGGATCGGTGCGGCATCCGCAGTGATGCGGGCTCTGCATCGGTCTGTCGTGGTGAAAAAAGAGCTGAGCCGTAAGGCAAGGCTCTCAATTTACCAGTCGATCTACGTTCCTACCCTCACCTATGGTCATGAGCTATGGGTAGTGACCGAAAGAACGAGATCGCGAATACAAGCGGCTGAAATGAGTTTCCTCCGCAGGGTGTCTGGGCTTTCCCTTAAAGATAGGGTGAGGAGCTCAGTCATCCGGGAGGGGCTCAGAGTAGAGCCGCTGCTCCTCCGCATCGAAAGGAGTCAGATGAGGTGGCTCGGGCATCTGATCAGGCTGCCTCCTGGACGCCTCCCTGGTGAGGTGTTCCGGGCACGTCCAACCGGGAGGAGGCCCCGGGGAAGACCCAGGACACGCTGGAGGGACTATGTCTCCCGGCTGGCCTGGGAACGCCTTGGGATTCTCCCGGAAGAGCTGGAAGAAGTGGCCGGGGAGAGGGAAGTCTGGGCTTCTCTCCTTAAGCTGCTACCCCCGCGACCCGACCTCGGATAAGCGGAAGAGGATGGATGGATGGATGGATATATATATATGTATGTGTCTATATGTGTGTGTATAGCTTTGATCACTGAGTGCATGGGAAAAATAATAAAATGTAGTCTATAAGTTATTAAACAGTAAAACATTAACGTTTTAAGAAGTAAAGGTACATTGAGCACTACTGGAGTGGTTGCGGGTAAACTACATTTTAAAGACGGTATAACAGAAGAGGTAAGTAGTACTAACAGCAGCTAAAATGTATATGGATCATCTCTCGGTAGTAGATCCCTTTTGAAAGGCGCTACACGACGGCTGTGGTATAGAAATTACATTTTCTATGTGAAAGTCCAAATTTCTGCCTCTGGTAATGTGCCTTACCAGCAATTAAAGAAAATTAGTTTTGTGTCCTCTGCAGTGTTAAAATAGAAAGGCTTTGGTTTGGGATAAAAGGAAAAAAGGTGTAAAGAAAGGAAAGTTGCCTTTTTCTTTTATATAGTATAGAGAGATGTGTTCGCTGACGATATGAGCGCCTTTTGGGGACAGTCGCGGTGGGTCTTGTGTAGACTGGTGAGACGTCTCTGCCATTAATCGGCTGTGATGGCACTGTCAGTCCTTCACTCGTGTGCGTGTCTTCATAATCCGAGCTGAGGACCTCATAATCGTATACGTGCAAAATAAAGTGCGAAGCGCCTTAATATTATTTTGCCGCGGTGTAGAAAAGGGGTCCCGTGTTTGCACTTGTCTGGGCTATAGCTCAGGGGGAGGATGAAAAAAATTTAAAGAGCTCAGTCAGCGTCTGAAAGGCCGGCACAGCTATGCGCGCGCGCCGGCTGCTCGACTTTTGCTGGGCAGGAGACGCCAGTTTTTGCAGACACGTTCACATGATCAAAAGTCTCCGCGCTCTTTGGAGGTCATTCATATACAAAATACCCGCGCTTCGCAGCGGAGAAGTAGTGGGTTAAAGAAGTAATGAAAAAGAAAAGGAAACATTTTAATAATAACGTAACATGATTGTCATGAGTGTTGCTGTCATATATATGCCTGCCTAAATAAGTCACCCTCGCTTCGCTCTTACTTTTTTACCGTTCATTTAATCATGGCTAGTGGCGGAAAAATTATAAAATGGAAGGAGGATTACACTGAGTATGGCTTTACCAAAACAATTATTGATGGCGAATCGATTATTCATAAAGCTTGAATTGGTGATCTGTTTTTGTGTGTTAACCTCATATTTTTTCATACTTCTTCTCAAACCAAGGTGGTGCGAGGCTAAAATGAATTGGGTTGCGCGTATCAATGTAATCGGTGTACCAGGAAATCATGCATTGACAAAACTTCCCCTTTGATTGTAATGCAAAGTGTGATTATTTTTTAACGCGTTATGGAGCACATGCATTGAAGCTTCTCAGCTGTGCTTGTGCTAAGAAAATTAAACATTTTAAAAATAACGTAACACGATTGTCAATGTAACCTTTTGTAAGTAGTGCCTGGAGGATTCAGTGTGGAGAAAGTCTAGAGACAGCGTGTGTATTAACTTGTGGATTTCTCTGTATTTGGTGGCAGTGTGACGAAGTTGCTTGGGAAGACGGCGTTAGCCGCGGAGCTCAGCTCAGTGTGAAATGAGGTAAATGGGAGGGGAGATGATGACGTGACTCCTCCACCCGCCTTAACCGTCAATCCCCCACAAACACAGTCTCTCGGAATTTGCATAAGCACACCCCTTCACCTGCAATTTTAACTTAGTTACAAAGTGATCAAAACTCTCGTTTATATCCTGCGTCCTCTCATTAAACTTGTATCCCGCATTACCCGTGGGCATGCAAAACGCCAGCGGCAGCCTGTCTATTAAGTTAATTTAAAGTTTAGGTTTATACCTTGCTTTGTTTCCGAAGTAGCTGTACTGATGAATATGGTAGTATGTCACTCGCTCGCTTCTTATTGTTTCGCTGCCCTGCTAACTTAAAAGCCTTGTGCAGTGCCTGTCAGTTGAAAATTGATTGTTTGCTTGCTTTTATCGCTCTCTCTCTCTGCTCCTAGCGGAACTGTCATCTCTGAATTGTCATGGAGCACGTTTAAGCTCATGTGTTTGCAGTGTTTGAATAAAAATCCTTCTTGTTTCTACGACCTCCTGTGTCTCTGTGCAAATCTGTGACCCAAGCATGACAATATATTCCGACGCTGACTTTATATATTCCAGCGCTGAGTTTATATATTCCGACGCTGACTTTAAATATTTAAGTTTTGACTTTAGGTGGCAGTGTGACGAAGTTGCTTCGGAAGACGGCGTTAGCCGCGGAGCTCAGCTCAGAGCGAAATGAGGTAAATGGGAGGGGATATGATGACGTGACTCCTCCACCCGCCTTAACTGTCAATCCCCCACAAACACAGTCTCTCGGAATTTGCATAAGCACACCCCTTCACCTGCAATTTTAACTTAGTTACAAAGTGATCAAAACTCTCGTTTATATCCTGCATTCTCTCATTAAACTTGTATCCCGCATTACCCGTGGGCATTAAAAACGCCAGCGGCAGCCTGTCTATTAACTTAATTTAAAGTTTAGGTTTATACCTTGCTTTGTTTCCGAAGTAGCTGCAATGATGAATATGGTAGTATATGTCACTCGCTCGCTTCTTATTGTTTCGCTGCCTTCTCAATTATATAATGCATGTTTTGTTCAGCGTATTTTGGTTTTCTACATAGTGCGTTGACAGTCAGTTCACGTGATTACGTGGGCGGCGTGATGATGTCACACGAAATTTCGCCCCCACGGTGGTCAAGCTCAACTCCATTACAGTAAATGGAGAAAAATACCTTCCAGTTATGACCATTGCGCGTAGAATTTCGAAATGAAACCTGCCCAACTTTTGTAAGGAAGCTGTAAGGAATGAGCCTGCCAAATTTCAGCCTTCTACCTACACGGGAAGTTGGAGAATTAGTGATGAGTCAGTCAGTCAGTCAGTCAGTCAGTCAGTCAGTGAGTGAGGGCTTTGCCTTTTATTAGTATAGATTATTGTTATTAATGGCCCGGGTATATGAAGCGCTGGTAACACAATAAACTACAGATCCCATAATGCAGCGCTTCAGCTGCCTTGCCGAACACTTACCGCATTAATCAAGTCTAGCTTGATTGTGCAAGTGGTGCAAGTTGGTGCAAGTTATTGTGAAGCTAGCCCACACGATGCTGAAGAGAAAAGGTGATTCTGAACATAGAGCCTTTAAAAACCGATGGGAGGCTGAGTATATGTTTACTGACATTGCCGGTAAACCCGTGTGTCTCATTTGTGGCGCTAATGTGGCTGTAATTACAGAATTTAATCTAAGACGGCACAATGAGACAAAACATCAAGATAACCTGAAAGACCTGAATGCAATGCAGAAGATATAGAAAGCAGAAGAATTCAATAAGAATCTGACACTTCAGTGGACGTTTTTACCCGTGCACAATCACAAAGTGATTTCAAGTGAAGCTGCTTTTATGGGAGACACAAATGCACCAGTGCAACTTGCCCCACTTTCCCTGTTGCCAAGTAATGTTGAACCAAGTCGTCACTACGGTGTTCCCAAATACGCACTTTGCTGATAAACTGAGTGCACGCCGCTTTGGTGACTTTGAAGAACAAAAAAAGTCCGTCTACATGCGGCTCGAACCTTGTGCATGTTTGGTAGCACATATCTGTGTGAGAAGCTCTTCTCAGTGATAAAGACTAACAAAACAGCACACAGGAGTCGCCTCACTAATGAGCACCTGCAGTCCATCCTGAGAATCTCCACAACACAGAACCTCACACCAAACAGAAACGAACTTGTTGCCAAAAAAAGATGCCAGGCGTCCAGCTCTAAAATGACATATGAGCAAAGACAACTGAATGATTTGATTTGTTATCGCTGAAAGGAACACATTTTATTTATATTTCCAGGTTTTGTTATGCAGCATGTTCATATTTGAATTTGTATAATTTTGACAGGATATATTTTTATGGAGAGCAAAATCTTTTGGGATATTTAAAATCTAAGTTTATTTTTTATATAAAATTACATAAGAGTAAAGAAATTTGAATGTTTGTTCTTTTAACGTTTACTTTATTTCTAACTTGTATAATTTAGACAGGATATATTTTTATGGAGAGCAAAATATTATAAGTTGTTTAAGGTTTGAGTTGATTTATTCAGGAATAATATTCCTGTCTGTTTTTACCATTCCTACCAAAGATATTTCTGTCGACTAAATAAAAATTCCTTCTATTTAAAATTTAAATAGAACTTGAACAAATACGATAGTTCATAATATCCACGCAGACTTGCACGTAAGAGCGGGAGTTATCCGTTTTAACAAGCAGCGTATTGCACTGATACGAAATAGCTGTGTGTGTATATATGTAGATATGTATGTATATGTATATATATGTTTATATATGTGTGTGTGTATGTATATATATATGTATTTGTGTGTATATATGTGTGTGTATGTATGTATGTGTGTATGTATATGTATGTGTATATATGTAGATATATATATATGTATGTATATATGTGTGTGTGTATATATATGTGTATATGTATAGATATGTATATATATAT
>JANRMT010028174.1:37644825-37671587 GCA_026402145.1 Polypterus bichir lapradei | reverse complement strand
AGAAAGAAAGAAAGAAAGAAAGAAAGAAAGAAAGAAAGAAAGAAAGAGAAAGTCTTTGTAGTCCCTGTGCTTACTGTACTGTGCTGCATAGGTGGGAAACGAGACAAAAGCTGAATAAACGTGTGTTGTGCTGAACTTGTGTCCTGGTGTCTGTTGTGTAAGATGTTTGCAGAGCTGCGTGCCACATGGTGTCCACACAAGCTAAAGAGATTTTTTTTGTGTGTGCATTATATTCAGTTACGGTAATTCCAGCAATCAAGACACTGCCCTGTGTTTGAAAAGAGTTTTATAACAATGATCCTGCATTCTGGACACAATGGATTTTTTAAAGGTGTTAATTAACCGTTTTCCTTCAGTTCATATTTAACATTTCAAGATGTCTAATTTTAAGAACATGGCGCAATAATGAGATATAATAAGTTTCTAATGCGAAATATTGATTTAACATTTTGCACACATTAACTCAAACAATAGCATAGTGTCACAGGTTTTCAAACATATTTTCTGTGTAATGCTGCCTTCCAACAGCTAAGCTCTTCATAAATGCTAAACTGTATTTAATGTGGAGGAAAGTAGTTTTATTTCTAGTTAAAACCTGAATGCAAAGAAGAAAGCGTTCAAGGGAAAGAAAGCCAAGCACATCATTTTCTTCAAACACTGCAAGACTGTAAAATGGATGAAAAGGCTTCTGAAAAGCAGCCTTGTTCAATTAATATGGCTTTTCAGTGGCTCAGCCAGTAGCCACTGATCATAATTTGAAATGTTAACCCTCCAAGTAATAAATTGAAACTATACAGCAGGCTCCATGAAGAACGTGTAGATGGAAGATATTAATTATGAAATGTATTATTTGGCATAATTATTTACTCCACATTTACAGACCCACGGGGATACTTCTGAATGTAATAAATGTTATTGCTTTAAAATTGCCTACAGCTAGGAATAGAAAATACTCAGTAGAAATTTGTTTTGTGATTTATATAAGTATGTCATTTGGCTATAAATATCAGTCTGCACATTTAGTCATTCTAAAATAACATACATAACAACAACGCTGGGTGCAAAGCACTGACAAACTCTGGATGGGGAGAAAGTCCATCGTAGGAGAACCAATAAGGAACAGCCAATCAACATAAAGGGCACTTCTTTGGAGATGCAGTACCCAAAGGAAAAGACACTCCGACACCAGGCAAACGTGCAAACTCCACATGGCCACGAAGCATGTGAGCATCCAAACAAAAGGACCATGGATTCATTAAATATGATTGCCAACCACTAAAAATACTCTTGACCCTTTCTACTTATAATTATTTTTGTATTATATTCTTCACTCTTTACAGATTTGGAACACTTACATACACTCACTAAGTAGGACCACTGTGCTAATACTGGATAGGACCTCTTTCTGCTCTTATAACAGTTCTTCATGGCAAGGATTCCAAAAGATGTTGCAAACATTTCCTTGAGATTCTGGTCCATGTTGACATGACTACATCACGCAGTTTCTGCAGATTGGTCATTTTCCCATGCATGCTGTGAATCTCCCGATCTGCCACATCCCAAAGCTGTTCCATTGGTCTCATATCTGGTGAATGAGGAGGCCACTAAAGAATTAATTGCCATGTTCTTGAAACCAGTTTGACTTCTTTTGCTTTCTAAAATGGTGCATTATCATGCTGAAAGTGGACAATAGAAGATGTGTAAATTGTGTCCATGAAAGGAAGCACATGGTCAGCAACAAGACTCAAATAGGTCATGACATTCAAGCGACTTGGTATCAACGGCCAAGAAAACATTCCCCACACCTTTACACCACCACCACCAGCCTGGACTATTGACGTAAGGGGAGTTGGGTACATGGATTCATGCATTGGTGCCAGCGTCTGACCCTACAATCTGTGTGCCTCAACAGACATTGAGATTCATCACACCAGACCAGGCCTTAACTTGAGCCAGTGCTTTAGCTGCTGCCTTTTTGACCTGCTCATACCGTCCAGTTAAATTTGAGGACTGTACAGCTAAAAATCTATGAAAGGTGTCTGTCCTTAACTTGACAACTTTCTGTACCAATGGCATCCACCAACAAGCCTGGAGTGTTGCCATGACAGACACCAACAACCTTCTGAGGAGAGCTTCCTGCAGATCCCTTCACACTCTAAAGGTCAGTATTTTGCTGGCCAGGAGTTTGGATGTGGTGTTCTATAAATGTTATGCTATGGGCATTAACATTATAAACTCTACAGTAAATTCCATTGTCGTGGTGCCCCCCTAAAGGTACAGGGCCATCAGATTACAGGACGTCCGGGTGCCACAGATCTCCTAATCCTCCTCAGACTTTAGAGAATGATATCAAACTCTGCTCAAGTTTATAACTATTTTTGCTGACTAGATTTGTTTCTTTTAAATTAATTTCATTTCAATGTTTTATTTTTTTGTATTTATTTTTGTTGCATCTATGATACCATTCTGTTCACATTTCAAAGATTTTAAAGAATACCTGCCATTGCTTAGTGGATGTAGTGCATATATCATCCTAAGATGTTATGTACAAAATTTTATTTACAGATTCCACAGTAGCCCTCATTTAACTTTTAACACCTTGAAACCAATGGTGCATTACACACTTCTACTTAAGGGGGATGTCAAACTTGACGATCACATTTGCTGATCTCTTAGCCCGAGGATGTCATATTACAGGACACATAAGTGCAGGGTGTGTCAAAATACCAAACTACTTCATGACTTTCCAGCACAGTTTTACATTTCCAAAGTAATGCATGTTCCTGACAGCCAGTAATAATAATACAGCCAGCACTATACAAGTGCTTTTCAGGTATAGCAGGTTCAGCCATAATCTCGTACCTCTTTTTTCTTTTCTCCATTCTTTTGTGCTATATAAAAAACAAGACATCAGACAGACAAGCCTCTCTACTGTTTGTGAGATCCAAAACGCCCAAGTTCCTTATTCTTCTTAACTGTACTGTATGCGTTGTACTTCCAGGATAGTGCTCATTGGTTGTCAGCTGTCAACCACACCCACGCCAGCCACCACAAATTAAGGCAAAATCAGTTTTGCCAAGATGACTTGCAGTCTGGTTGGACTGGGTATGTCAGTAAATGTAAAGTATTACACATAGGAAGTAAAAATGTTAGGTTTGAATACACAATGGGTGGTCGGAAAATCGAGAGTCCACCTTATGAGAAGGATTTAGGAGTCATAGAGGACTCTACGCTATCAACTTCCTGACAGTGTTCAGAAGCCATTAAGAAGGCTAACAGAATGTCAGGTTATATAGCGCCTTGATTTGTGCAGTACAAGTCACAGGAGGGTCTGCTCAGGCTTTATAACACACTGGTGAGGCCTCATCTTGAGTACTGGGTGCAGTTTTGGTCTCCAGGCTACAAAAAGGACATAGCAGCGCTAGAAAAGGTCCAGAGAAGAGCGACTAGGCTCATTCCAGTGCTACAGGGGATGAATTATGAGGAAAGATTAAAAGAGCTGAGCCTTTACAGTTTAAACAAAATAAGATTAAGAGGTGACATGATTGAAGTGTTTAAAATTATGAAGGGAATTAGTCCAGTGGATCGAGACTGGGACTTTACAATGATTTCATCAAGAACACGGGGACACAGTTGGAAACTTGTTAAGGGTAAATTTCGCACAAACATTAGGAAGTTTTTCTTTACACAAAGAACAATAGACACTTGGAATAAGAGACCAAGTAGTGTGGTAGACAGTAAGACGTTAGGGACTTTCAAAACTCGACTTAATGTTTTCTTGGAGGAAATAAGTGGATAGGACTGGCGAGCTTTGTTGGGCTGTTCTCGTCTAGAGTGTTCTAATGTTCTAATGTCAGCCTGTGTGACCGGAGGTTATGAGAATGCATCTAGATTTGTTTAAGCCAGGGCTATGTTTAAATTCCTTTTTAATGTTTGTTAAATTTATTTTCGATTCTTTGATAAATATCATTGATATTAATATTGTGACTTATTTTTACCTTTTAGTTATGTATTTTATGTTAATTTTATTTTATTTCTTACTTCGCTTTTGTGTGCACATTTTTGTTCTGCAATGCTTCTTTTATTTAGTGGGTGGACCCTCCAAGAGGCGTGGCAATCATACCACACTGTAAGGAACCGCCCCCAACCTATAAATGCAAGCTGGAAAAGCCAGTGAATGCATTCTGTAGGAGAGTTAAGTGAGTATTACTGTATCTTTGTTTGGATTGGATGGTTTTGTGATTATTTTTCTGCTCTTGTTTCCGGATTATGATTTAGAGAATTAAGATTGAACTTGGTTTCTTTGGATTGCCTATTTGGCAAATCTGTTTGCCCCTTATTTTGAGCCTTGTGCTCTTTTCCTCTTAATGAACATTTTTTTTTATTTATAAAGACTTTTAATTAATTGCTCAAGAGAAAGGTTTTTCAGCTTTTTCCCTCTCCCTTATGGGGAACTTTGAATTATTGGGATATTAAATTGAATGGTATTTAAACATTTTGAATCCAAATTGCAACTTGGCCAGGTGTAGGGTGAAGTCAGCCTTATGAGTAGTCACTCGATAGTAATCCTTTTCAAAAGTGATCCTTTTCTTGGGCAGGGTAGGTTGAATGCTGCCTTTTTATCAGCTTTGTGTTGGAGGTCTCCCACCTTCGCCATTTCTGAGTGCATTGAGACTGCCTCTGAAACTTCTCAAGCTGTCTCCACGCTGTGTACATCAGCTGGCGGAGAGCGCTATGGAAAAGCAAGAGGCGGATGGGGAGATTCCTGGACTGTTGCAGGTGGAAATGTCATCTCTCTGTGCCTCAACGAGTCGAGATGAATCCCCACCCCTTCAGGTCAGACCGGAGCCTCTCTCCGAGATTAAATTTCAATTCAGAGGGACACCGACTTCTTTTAAAAGGGAGCAATGGAACAATGACTCCCTAAAATCTGCTAAGAATGCAGTCGTGCTAGTCAATGACCAACCCACTCATCAGCCCATGCCACACAGTGCATTACATGGCACAACAAGTCACTGCGGCAAACACGGATCACTGAACGCAGGAGTAAAACATTTTACAACATTAAAAATTGCATTAAATTAAAATATGTTAGCCCACAGATACCACAGTTCAAAATTATAGTGATGTGATCATCAGAGAATATTATACACACATACACAGGGAAACTTTTAATGGAATATTAATCAGATCGGCATTCTTACATGTATTGTCCTTATGAATTTATTCTGTCGCAGTTGACAATCTACTGGGAGTCTAGCCTATTCTTAATTAAATGTAATAAAGTAATCTCATTATTGTAGTACTATTATTCATTATTCATTAAACACAAAAGAAAATACTGTATAATGTCAACAGATTTGTACATTTAAATAAGCACAAAAATAAATACTAATTTAACAAAGTGCAGTTTAATTATGATTAAGAAGTGTTATGCTATTTGGAAAGAAAGAGATTCAATCTTTGGGGAAAAGTAAATTAATTAAATAATAATAAAAAAAAACAATATTAACAAAAAATGTGGAAAGGCTTATCGTTCTAAGTGTTGTAATGGTGAAACTGTCCTTGGCCTTCTAGACATATACGGTACACGTAGAAGGATGTGATGTTCTTAAGCCATTGCTGCTCATCCTTTTTCAGTGTAATCCACTTTGAGGTAATGGCAACAAGTGTAGCTAATACTGCTATTTACTGCTATTGATCTCTGGCAAAGGCGCGCTTTAGCAATAAGAAAAAACTCTTTGTGTCTGAACAAAATGGATCTTAAGCTCCACAAAGGGCTTGAAGCATGCTTGTCCCAATCCCCTCTCTCTATACATTGCAGCTTTTATTTTCTCCCTGTTAGTTTTTACCTTTTTAAACTTTTCATGGACATTCTTGAATGGTTTCTCTTTCAACATTAAATACATTAATAAACATTTTAGACTCTGCTACATTTTGTCCATTTTTTGACATTTATTCTGCATTCATTTAAGACTCATTCTGACTTAAAGCAAAATGAAAATCCATCCATCCATTTATTATCCAACCCGCTATATTCTAACTGCAGGGTCACTGGGGTCTGCTGGAGCCAATCCCAGCCAACACAGGGCGCAAGGCAGGAAACAAACCCCAGCAGGGAGCCAGCCCTTTGCAGCAAAATGAATATGAATGTAAAAATGTATTAGGTAAATATAATGTTCTTTAACAAATGTGTCTTGATATTTAGCCAGAGAAGAAATCCATAATCAACACGCTGCTGTGGTCTGTGAGCCCTTTTCATTTTATCAAAGGTCAACTTACAAACACATTTATGTATGCCATCCAGCCATCCATTATTCAGCCCGCTATATCCTAACTACAGGGTTTCCGGGATCTGCTGGAGCCAATCCCAGCTAACACAGGGTGTAAGGCAGGAAACAAGGCAAGGCACCAGCCCACCGCAGGGCGCGCACACACACACACCAAGCACACACACAGGACAATTTAGGATCGCCAATGCACCTAACCTGCATGTCTTTGCACTGTGGGAGGAAACCAGAGCGCCCAGAGGAAACCCACGCAGACACGGGGAGAACATGCAAACTCCACATAGGGAGGATCCAGGAAGTGAACCCGGGTCTCCTAACTGCGAGGCAGCAGCGCTACCCACTGTGCCACTGTGCCGTCCCATTTATGGATGTAGGCACAGAAATACAGTATAAAATAGTGTTGTGTCTCAGTTATAAAGTGGTACATCAATAAGCTTAAGTGGCTGACTCAGCATTTGTTTATTTTGGCACCGGTCAGCGCCATATCTATATACATACGAGGGATGTTCAAAAAGTTTCCACACTTTTATACTGTCGTTCGAAACGGTGAAGGTGGGAGAAGTAATAATTGGGCTTTAAAAAGTTGGTACAATGCTGAGTAAATTGCATCCCAAACGAAAGTGACGATATAGAAAAGTGATGTAATTTGTTTTTGAAATTCTTAATAGAGTTAAGAAAAGTGCAAAAACTTTTTAAACGTCCCTCGTATATAGTGACAGACAGCCGCAGCCCCTTTCCAGCTGGGAAGGCAATATGCTGAAAAGACCAGGGGTGCAGATGTACACAGGACATTGCCTCCCCCAGAGTGCTAGATGGTAGCCCCACTGAGTTGTAGGGGCTCCTCGGATTCCCACAGGGCTTCATGGGAGTTGTAGTTCAGCACAGTCCTGTTGGGTGCCATGGTGGCTGCTAGAGGGAGCTGCAGAACCCAACTTTGGGTTTCCATCACACCTGGGAGTTCCAGCTAACACTGATGATCCACCTGATGTACTGCTCCCAGGTGTAACATAAAAGGAGCCGCCTCACTTCACTTCACTCGAAAGAAAGAAAGAAAGAAAGAAAGAACTATACTACATTTATTGTGCTGGGACTGTTATGGAACAGTGCTGCTGTGGGGAACAAATGAAAAGCACTTCTCAACTATAATAAACGTGTGCTGTGTAGCAAACTTGTGTCTGCATCTGTCTGTGTGTGGATTTGGGCAGGCTGGAGTCTTCTGCTCCACAATTTGAAATTACCAATCAAACAATCCAGACATAATTAAAGTTCATGTTGTTTGTGATTCCTCAGGTGGGTTTCATTGCTTCATAAAATTCTTTGGCCTGCTTCTACCGTTTGGAGTCTGTAGCTGCCATTGTCAAACATGAGGACAAATGCTGACCCATGAAAGTCAAAGAAACTGTTATGATGTTGAAAAACAAGAATAAAACCATTAAAGACATCACTACAACCTTAGCATGACCCAAATCAACTATTTGGAATATCATTATGAAGAAAGAACACACCGGTGAGCTCAGTAATTGGAAAGAGACTGTTAGGCCAAAGAAGACCTCCAGTGATGATGGTAAAGAAAAAGCCCAAATACCTGTCTGGCAGATCATACAGAGTCTTCAGCAGGCAAATGTGTGTGTGTGTGTGTGTGTGTGTCAGAGACGACTATCAGCAGAAGACCTCATGAACAGACCTACAGAGGCCACACTGAGAGATGCAAACCACTAGTTAGCCACACAAACAGGATGGCCAGATTACAGTTTGTGAAAAAGGACTTCCAAGAGCCTGCAGAATTCTAGAAAAAGAGCTTATGGACAGATGAGTAAAAGATAAAACTGCATCAGAGTGATGTCAAGAGCAAAGTGCAGAGATGATAAGGAACTGCCCAAGATCCAAAACAGACCACCTCTTCTGTTAAACATGGTGCTGGGGGTGTTATGGCTCAGGTATGTATGGCTGCCGCAGGTCCTGTCACACTTCTCTTCACTGATAAATGGATGCAAGCTCACTGGACGGTGCTTCATCCTCCAACGAGATAATGATCCAAACAGACTGCTAATGAAACACTGGAGTTTTTCAAAGCCAAATAACTAAAAATTCTTGAATGGCCAAGCCGGTCACCTGATTTAAATCCAATCAAGCAGGCCATGAGTTAGGGGGACAAGCCACCAATACAAGCAAGAGATGAAAATGGTTGCATTTGAGGCATAAACAGAAAAGATCCACAGCACTTGGTGATGTCTATGAATCACAGACCTCAAGCTGTCATTGCTACAAGGGTTATGCAACAAAGTCCTAAATGTGACAACGGCTTTAATAGACCTGACATGAAATGGGGGAACCATGTAGAATAAGTGTTCTCATTTCTACATGGTGTGAGTGAAATGTATGCAAATATCCTTAAATAAAAGTTTGCACTTTGGTCATGTCTGAAGTGTTTGATTTGTAATTTTAAACTGTGGATCAGTTTGTCCCAAACATTATGGAGGACCCTGTACAGTACAGACTGTAAATACTAGCAATAGTTAATCCTTGTATTATGCAAAGAATGTCATTTTTCTTGTGGAATGGATAACCAAATTACCATGAAAGTAAATATAGAAACAGAGAAATGGATACAATACTAATGACATACAGGGTGGTCCAGATCTAATTATGCAGATCTAGATCGTCTGGATGACTGTGATTTATGTGGGGACGATTCCAATTCGGTGCAAAGATGATTCTTCATGTCGTCAGTTCACACACTTCTCGATCGTCCAGGACTTTTTGGGTGATTTTCTATGTAATAAACTTAATAAGTTATAGCGTAATGAAAATTGCATAATTAGATCTGGACCACCCTATACTTATGAAGTGGAGTAATAATTTTAAACTCCAAGGCAAAAAATTATAGAGATGGAAGTTCAGAAATGTGAACAAATAAAGAACAATGCAACATAAATACAGAAGGTGAGGGCTCTGATGTCTTTAGGGATATTGGGAATGTAATCAGTTCATATTATAGAATATGGAATACAGAAATGGAAAATTCAATGGAAATCAAAAGATGTCAGTACAGTATGGTTACAAAAAATAAACTAATAGAAAATAAATTTGCATCTTTACACAAAAGAATGGGATAGTTTATTGCAGATGTGAAGAATAAGTTTCAGTAAAACATTAACAATATAAAACTAAAAAGAAACACTATTATAATAAGATGCCCCTTTTGTCAAAGGAGATACTAATAAAGGGCAATGTATTGGTATAAGAAGAAGAAGACCAGGGTTTGTGTCTCGGGTCCTCACTTTGTGGAGTTTGCATGTTCTCCCTGTGTCTGCGTTGCTTTCCTCTGGGTACTCTTGGCTTCCTCCCACAGTCCAAAAACTTGCAGGTTAGGTGACTTGTTGATGTTAAATTAGCCCTAGAGTGTGTTTGATGTGGCGTGGTGTGCGTGCGTGTGTGTGTGTGAGTGAGTGTGGTGTGTGTGTGTGTGTGTGTGTATTTGTTTGTTGCCTGCCTTGTGCCCTATGCTGGCTGAGATAGGCTTCAGTGATCCAGATCTGGATTAGGCATGTTAGACAATGACTCGAGATACAAATAAGTCATAGTTTTATGTAATACATAGTTTAATAGACAATTGCTGGAAGTATTTATAATTACTAACACATTTTAATTCTTTTTAAACCATATTAGATTACTGGGGTGAAGATAAAAAAGAGACATAAATAAGACAGGAATAAAATAAAAATAAAGATGAGGAGCTGAGATAACAATGCTGCTGATTTGCAGTCTGACATGACACTCTCTGTGCTGTTCTGCAACAGCTGTAGGTCAAACCAAAGATTGCCCTTTCGGATTTGTCAAAGCAAAAAATCACTGCAGTTTGCTCTTATTTTTTTAACCAGTAAATTAATTTTTTAGTGAGGATGGATTTTTCAGGTCCTCAGGGCTACAAGATTGATCGATTAGTGAAAAACATTTTTTCTTTCAATGTTTGGAAATATTCAATATTTTCTTGCTAGACAGTCAGTGAGTCAATCAGGTATGTGTAACATTATATATGTACTATCTACTATATAATTAAACACAAAGGTCTGGGAGGTCTGTGTATCCAGTCCCTCTGAGAAGTCTGATTGGCCAGTTTGGCTTTGGTGACATGACAAAAGAGGAAGTGTAAGTGTGAGACACACGAGGAGGAGTAAAGGCGCACTCTGAGAGACGGAAAGTATAATATCGGACAGGAGGTGAGAAAGGCGCTTCAGAAATAATGACAGAGTCTGAGATGCAGGCTTTACAGGAATGCACTCGAGAGACGGAGCACCAATGAAGAGTCGTTCACACACACAAATACAGAAGAACAGCACTGAAAGTATGCGTTTGGCAAGAGATAGCAAATATGTCTAAATTTAGCATGGGAAATGTGCTATATAAATAAAATGCTTTATTATTATTAGTAGTAGTATTATTATTATCAATAGTTAAAGACAAAGTCAAAGCAAACTTTATTGTCATCTCAACCATATACAAGTATACAGATAGACGAAATTGCGAACCTCAGGGTCCACAGAGTAACAACATGACGTGCAAATAATAAATTAAAAATAGAATTAAAATTAAAATTTTAAATTAAAACACAAACAAGGCAAGACATTGTGCAAAGACAAGACAAAGAAACAGCAGCAATATGGACGTGTAGTAAGCAATATGAACATTGATGCAATGTATGGTATTTGCAATCTAAATACATAAATATAGTCAATAGATATGTAATATAATTAATTAATAAATAAATAAATAAATAATAGATATAGATAATACAGAAATTATCAGTGTATGATAATAGTTGTTGAAGACATGTGTAAACAATGACAGGTCAGAATGTTTCACAGCAGAAGGAGAATGTCAAAATACTTAAAGGTCAGTATGAGATTTTCAGTTCTTTTCTACCTGCACACTCGTCTTTACAGGAAAGTGGCTTGCATGTATAAAAGTTCTGTTATTAGAGGTGGTTGAGGCCGTGTGGAAGATCCCAGGGGGCAGCAGGGTGTCAAGGAGTCTGACAGCTTGGGGATAAAAACTATTCTGCTGCCTGGCAGATCTGGCTTTGATGCTGTAGTATCTTCTCTTGGATGGCAGAAGTGTGAAAAGTCCATGTGAGGGATGTAAGGGGTCCTGCACAATGCTGCAGGCCTTGCAGACACTGCATTTGTAACATATGTCCTGTAGTGAAGGGAGAGGCACCCTTATAATATTCTATCCTTTGCAGATGCTTGCGGTTGGATATGTTGCAGTTGCCATACCAGACAGTGATGCAGCTGGTCATGACACTCTCCATGGTGCCTCTATAGAACATGATGAGGATGGAAGGGGGAAGACTTGCTCGCTTCAGCCGCCTCAGGAAGTGTAGTCTCTGCTGGGCTTTCTTGATTAGTGATGAGGTGTTATGCGCCCACGTAAGTTCCTCAGTTATGTGCACACCGAGGAACTTGGTACTCCTAACAGTCTCCACATCTAAACCGGTGATGCTGAGTGGGATGTGGGCGGGATGTGATTTTCTGAAGTCCACGATTATCTCTTTTGTCTTGTCGACATTGAGAGATAGATTGTTGCCTTCACACCATGCAGACAGCCATTCCACCTCATCTCCGTATACTGTTTCATCATCCATGCTTATCAGTCCCAGCACCATCGTATCATCCTCAAACTTGATGATGTGGTTGGTGTTGTGCGTGGCTGTGCAGTCTTGAGTCAGTAGGGTGAAGAGCAGTAGACTAAGCACACAGCCCTGCGGTGCTCTAGTGCTCAGTGTAATGATTCTGGAAATGTTGCAGCCCATATTACAACAAAATTCTTACTTGCATTTCTCCTCAGTACAACTGACACATACACAATCCATCCTAACACTTTGAACATGAGCTATAAGTTAAGTCGTATCTCACTGAGTCTGTTGAAATGCGATGTATGAGAGAAGTCATACTTCAGTATGCAATTGTTTTCTTGCTGCTACATCTCAGTTGCCTGCTATATTACAGCCATCTAATGGAGAGCTATAGGTTTTTTTTTTAATTTTTCGATGCAACAGCATGTGCAAAATAGTGCTATAAATAGACAGTCTGTTGCAAAAAATAAATAAATAACAAGTGTAACACTGCTATTGTTTTGGAGCAACTAGATTCAAGATAAATATTTTGAAGATAATGACAGTGATCAAGATGGTGACTATCAATCAGATGACGTGAAACCTGTAGGCTCTGGCACTGATGCAGATTGCTGCCCCAAATGCTGCATCTTTCTTCATCATAAGGTGTCCAACTTGCCACGACTGTCAGGACAGCCCTACGTGGACATTCTGCTGCCCACTGACTGCAAACAGTCACCAACTACCAAATGTGTTGTGTGCACCAAGTGTGGACAGTGCAAAAAAACACATTCGATTTGGGGCACATGTGTCCCTAAGCCTGCATTCTGCATGTTGCCATACTTGAAGGACTCTCGTGACTTTTAGTCATGTTGCTGGTAAAAATAATTAACAGTTTCTGCACATTTATGATAGAGATAACTGTTGATAATAAAACCATTGCTTTGTAATACATTTCTTTATATTTTTTATGAATTTTGATATAGTTTGTTATTTATCATATATGGATAGACCAGTAATGCCGAGTCCTAGAAAAAAATGGTCCATCAGTAAATGTGTTAATAAAAGGACAAATGTCTGAGGGTGTGTCTGTCTGACTGCTATGATTGTGTTATATGCCATTTGGTATGAGTTTTGTAAAAGCAGTGCTAATTTGTGTGATGCACCATTTGTTGGAATGAATAATGCAGTGTTTTTTATTACTACATGCATTACAAAACACATTCCAATAGATGGTGCAAACGTTAACATTGAATGCACTGAGGTCTTGATTTCAATCCGCCTTAGACGGGTAGCAGAGCTAGTACGGAACAAATAAATGATTAAAAGTAAATACTTAGCATGCAACAGATAAATATATTTAGAGTCACTAACTTGAAAGACACATCTTTGGTATGTGGTTGGAAGCTGGCATAGCTGAAAGAAAGCCATTTGGACCCAAACACAAGGAAAGTGCGCCAACGTCGCACAAAGAGTAACTTGTCCTTAACTTGAAGGTGTGCGCCTCTGGAGCTGTAGGACAACACTTGGTAACACTTTGCTGCCAAACTGCCCACACAACAACCATTCATAATGTAAATTTCTCAAGTCTGAATCGTCCAGTTTGGGGTTATGGGAAGCCAAACCATATGTCTACCAGTTCTGGACAGCGCGTCAATTCATTGCAGTGCCCAGTCATATGCCCACACACAATGGGCCAATGTAGAGTCTTATTTAACATTATCTACACATTTTCAGAGTTGTGTGAGGAACATCCATGCATATCCCACACAGAAAAAAACAAAATGAAGGATCTAGGACTACTGCACCACCATGCTTTTTATTAAACAAATAATTCAGATAAAATTCACAAGCCAGTTAGTCTTTTTTCTTATGTAATGCAGCCTATTTATTTAATCTTTGTTTTGTTTGTTTTTTTTGTTTTTTTGACATTATCATCGATATGGTGCTAAGGTTAAATATATTTTATTTTAGAACAAAACGAAACACTTGTTGTAGACCTTTATAAAAATACTGTATTGCATGCTTTAGGATATACAGTATATATTATTTGAAATTGATGACAACTTCGGAGATACCAGCCTGACCAAATGTGTGTTATCTAACAATGGCACATGGGAAATATGACTTCCCACCATTTATTATGGGGTCAGGGTCAGTGGCCATACTCATACATTTCAAATCCTGTTATTTAGTGTCAGGCCATCTTAGAGAGTGGAGTCATAAAGGCAGTGACTCTTATTAACACCTTTCTCGTACACTGAAAGCAAATAAATAAATAAATAGATTTCTGTAATATTTTCTTTTTTTACAATTTGAAAGTGTTTTTTGTAACCATTTCTAATATTTAAGCACTTGTTGGCATAAGTTATTTGGCTTTTTGAATCGAATAATTCAGATCAATACAATTTGTAATTCTGCTTGATAATTTATAATTCTATTTAAATAAAAATCATCTATAAAATTTTACATTTCTGCTTTCATTAATTTGCATTGCAAATTGACATTCACATTCCATTAAGCACTATTTGTTATGTATTTATTCTGATAGATACTCTAAGTGTTCTTAGTTACAACAAATTAATTCATTTATATTGCATAGAAAGAAAAAAGTAGAGTAAATGCAGTAACAATTCTTTATGTTTAATTTATTGGAATTTATTAATTTGCCAGCAGTCATACCCATATGCACTTCAGAAGAGGTCATCCACCTGAAGCTCAGTATGTTCAGGTCTGGCCAGTACTTGGATGGGAGACCAGCTAGGAAAAGCTTGGGTTGCTGCTGGAAGAGATGTTGGTGAGGCCAGCAGGGGGCGCTTACCCTGTGATCTGTGTGTGGATCCCAATGGCCCAGTGCAGTGAAGGGACACTGGTGTTGTCCTTTGAATGAGATGTAAGAGTGAGGTCCTGTCTTTCCGTGGTCATAAAAGAACCATAGGTGTCTTTCATAAAGAGTAGGGTGTTTTCTGATATCCTGGCTAAACTGCCTACCACGGTCTGGTCATTCTGGCCCTCTAGTCATCCCCTGTCTTTAAGTGGTGAATTGTCTCTCTCATCCCATCACCATTTAATAGCTAATGTGTGATGAGCACACTGCAGAAAGCATGGCTGCCATTGCATCATCCAGGAGGATACTACATATCGGTGTTGGCTGAAGTGGCTGCCCCCCCATTATGTAAAGTGCTTTCAATGTCTTGTTGCCTATTTATTTATGTATAATCAGATTCATTTTTGGGAGGCTTTTATTAATCTTTCTTTCATTTACTCTTAATAGCAACGACTAAAGCCAGAGTCATACTTCACGCGACGCGACGCATGCTGCAGAGGACGCTCCTGCTACGCAAGCATTGTAGTGTTTATACTTGCGCGCGTACTTTACGTAAATCTGGAGGAATCCACTAGGTGGCAGTGCAAGATATTATCACGGTGAGAACATGTTCGGCTTCTCTGCGTTGTGAATTGCCTAAAACACCTATTAAATTCCGATAACACCTTACCGCAATATCTCTGAAAAGGATGTTTATTGATTAAATCCATAAATCCAGGGATGTGTCCATTCCAGCAAACATTGGGCACGACTGAGAAACAATTCCTGGACGAGGTCTCAGCTCATCGCAAGGTGAATACAAGCACACACATATTCTAGCGTCATTTTAGCGGCACCAAATCTGCATATCTTTGGAAGGAAACCGGAGCACAGTGTGGAATACAAGCAGGATATACCAGCAACATAACTCCCTGTGAGACAGCAGTGCTATCGCTCCGCCGCCGTGTCACCCCCATGTGTGTAATTATTAACAGTATTCATTATTTAAACTAAATTATATGTAAAGTGTAACATACACACTTTAATGCATTCCATCATGAAAGTGATATCAAGTATAAATCTAAAGATTCTAAATGTGCAGAGAGTTGGAATATCATACATTTAATTTGTTCTGTGTGGTGATCTATTGCTGCTTGCCGCAGCTGTCAGGTCCAAGAAGCTCGTAACGATTAAAAACTGGGATGACGTTTACGACCGTCTGCTTTAACGATAAAGTAAACTACGAGGTTAAAGTGGACAATTCGAGATTAAAGCCGAAATTTCCACTTTAATCACAAAATACACGTTTTCACCGTGTCCTTTATTTTTTTTCTCAGTGGCTCAAATACAGCGCTATACATTATGTTGCTGTTGTGAAGTTGCAAAAAAAAGACGGCACAAAGATGTTATGTGAGACTTTTAAAATGCATTCTGTCATTACGATAGGGAATATGCGACGCTTGAATATAAAAGCACCACGAATGTATCTGTATGTCGGCATTTTGCTTCACCACATCGAACCATTCATCAAACAGCGAAGCACGCACATCAATCCCCGTAGGATCTGCATAGAGGCTTTCTGTCACTTGTAGATAGTAAACAGAGACATCACATTCCGACTTTTAGCACACTGCACCCCACGACTTTTTGCTGGTACTGCAACTCGCGCACACGTCGCGTTACTTTCTGAGGACCTGCTCAGAGGACACGTGAAATAAACGCTGGGAACGCGTGGCAGCCATGATGCGGGCGCGTACGCGTTCTGAGTGTGAAATATAAATTGGCCCTTAGACACTCACTTCAAGGTGTACAGTCCCGAGATGCAGGCCTACTTAAAACTCCAATGAGAAATAAGACAAGTAATGTGGATCCAGGCTGTTCCTCTAAAACAAGAACACAGAGACACAGATGTTAATTTGATAAATTTTGCATTGATAAATTTCGCACAAATGTTAGAAATCTTTCAGACACATGGAATAAAGTTTGGTGGATGGGATTGGTTAACTTCATTGGACTGAATGGCTTGCTGTGGTCAAAATGTTTCCAATCATCTAGTGTAGTGCCATTACCTTAAGGGTATTCAGACAATGGAGTGATCTCAATACCAATATTAGAAAAAAAAACTCAATTAGGGCTGATGAGTCCATGTTTTAGCATAGCACCAGTAAACCCCCGATTCTCTAAAGAATCGCAAATCCAAGAATGGCAATCACTTTCTGTTCCCTCCGATCTTTGGAGGGATGAAAAATGATGGAGGGTGGGAGCGTCCTTGGAAAGTTTTCATTTAATTAAATAAATATATTTGTACTTAAATTAACCAATTTATTAAAACTAAAATTGAAATTTAATTGTTATATTATTTAAGTCCAAAATGTCTTTGAGTTGCTGCACTTATAAGTATAAAAATATCGAAGTGCAAAGGTTTAAATGAAGTAAATTGGAAACAAAAAATTCATAAAATGGTAAATTCAAAATAGTTAATCAAAAATTTCTATATAAACAACATTTTTGGTAAAGATGGTTTCCTGTCCTTGAATTAGCTGTCCCTGGTATGGAGTAGTTAAAATCTTCACTTTAACGTCACACGAACGCCGGACTCTTGAAAAGGCAACATAAAGTTGTCCATGTCGTTGATAAACTGCATCATCTAGATCTACCACGTAAACTTGGGCAAATTTGCGGTCGTGATTTGGCTCAGGGTGCACTGTTCCAATCCGATGCAACACGCGAAAGCAGTATGGGCCATTCCCAGGTGGTGGCTTGATATTTTGCCCCGGTAGATGCAAAAGCAAATGAACTATTGTAGCATCTAATTCACTCCATAAAGCTTTTACTTTTGGGTACATCGTTAGTCAAAAGCTTTCGTAAATATTCAGGATATTCATCCAAAGGAGACAGCTTAACTTGACCCTTTTGAGAACAACGTGTAAACTCGTCAGTTGTATTGCCAGTTTTTTCTTCAAGGAAGTTAAGTGAATGACAATGACTGCAAATGACACTCATTAATCCCAATGAATTTTCATGAACAGTGGACTCATTATAGAATGCGTTCTCAGCTAACTGGCGGAATTGTTCAGCGGCTGTCCGTCGTTCCTCTCTTTGGCTTTTTCTTTGTTGGAATACTGAAAGTCTTAAACCTTCTAAACGACTTTTCTAGCCTTTCTGCAGTTTCCTCTGATATTCTTTGTGATGAACAATTGCACAAGCCTTCCAAACGCTTCTCCCGTTGTTCTGTTGTCTTGTTTGCACGCCTATCCAATACCTGTGCTCTCTCTTTTTGGATCCATGACTCCTTTGCTTCTGGTGTTTCAGAAGCATGTTGTAGGTGCCTTTGTTTATTGTTTTTATCCATGTGGTCTCGTTTTTGTTTTTCTGTGGCTGTGTCGTTAGCTAGAAGTCATTTGCTGTTAGGAATCATACTTACTTTTAACACTTAATTACCCTAATGTGATTCAAATATGCCACACTGACAGCTGCTACACTGACTGCTGGCACAGTGGATTCGAGCACACTGACTGTTGCCACTGTTTAGTGTAGTAGCTGCTGCCACTGTGTAGTGGAGTACTGCTGGCACTGTTGAGGCACACTGACTGCTGGCATTGCATGCTTTACCTGTAGTTTATTTTACAGGTTGTACAGATAGGTTCCAAGGCCGGCCGCAATAACTGAATGTCTGTGAAGTAGGGATTTATTTAATTATTTAACGTGTATTTGGATGTTTTTAAACCCTTCCTGTACTGTTTACAACCCACCCTTTACTCTATTAATAACAGGGACAACTGTTAAGCAATATGAAATCGGTAGATAAGTTTACAGTTACTGTATAGCGAAGTACACGTACCTATATATGACGTGATAATGGTGATGAATATGCTGCGCAGTAAAAATGATGACGATGAAGGTGATGATGACTTTTACTGCACAGCCGATGACTGTATTTTACATCTCTTCAGACGGCGGTGCCATTTCCTGGGACACTTCTTCCACGGTTTCTGAAGGTGTATCCATAGTAGTAGTAGGAACTGGCTCTTTTTTGCGAGGCTGCAAAAACATTGTGATCGGCAGTTGCTGCCGCTGCTTCTTTTTCCGGTCGAAGAGCAGCTTGTAGGTGGTCATGACATCGTCGAACTTGTTGCAAAATTGGACCGATCGAACCATATCGTCGTCCCATTCCTGTGACCGCTCTTGCAGATCCTTAGCCAGTCTGCTGCCACAGCCGCAAACGCTCTCCCTTCCTTCAACAAATCCAGAAGTTTCACCTTTTCAGTGATCGTCATCATTCTTCTTTGGCGTTTAGGCTCAGTACCAGCCTTGGAAGAAGGACCACATTTGGGAGCCATTGCAGGGGGTGAAAATTGAAGCGAAGTTCAACACAAAGAAACCACAAAAAAATCACACACAGTACAGTGTAAATTAAACCGCTCGGCGAGAAAGCTTGAAGCGAAATGGCCGCGACAGAGAGACAAGGGGAGATGCTGTGGGATATGGGCATCTGGGCAGACACACACACACACACTGGCAGCGCGAGAGAGAGCTGGACGCATTAAGGTGGGAAGGCAGTTAAAGAATGCACTGGGCTTGATTTTGTTTTCACTTCTGTTTCCAGCGATAGGTTCATAGCGTGCATTGTTGCAATATTATTTTTCTTGGTGGTTTATTAAATTACGAATTTTTTCAAATGTTCATTTTTTTCCCTGTGCTTAAAACACATTAAAAAAAGTGCTTTTAGCCAGCGGTTGGTAGCGCTATAGCGCGAACTATTGTAGTGTTAGTTTTCTCTGTTGTTCAAAGTTTTCTCAGTGTTGTTCAATGTTTTACAGTCAAAGCACCAATCATGGGCCCGATTAGAAAGCGGGAAGCTGTGATTTGTCGTCTCCCTCCCATGTACCAATCACAGCCCGTGTTACAACGCACTTAGTCACCGAACTTGTTTTGTTGTTCTTAGACTAGGAAATACTACTACTATATTTAAAAACCCGTGAAGTATTGAATCCGCGAAAAGTGAACCGCGAAGTAGCGAGGGATTACTGTATTGTGCTGTTTGGGTGCCACCTACTGACTCTGGGAAGCCGCTGGGTTTGACGCTGGGACGCTGAGGCGATATGCGCGTGCGGTTTTGGCGCCACTTAGTTCCCTGATGGTGACGCTGGTGCATTCGCGTGCTGAAGTAACCATGGCGGCAGATCCTGGCTTGGAGATCTACAGTACTAAACGAAGGTTGTACAGTATATCCGGTGGTGTGCGCGTTCGCATTCACATTAGGGCGCCGGTTGTATTGTGACCTGAAGTTTAGTTTACAGGTTGTATTGTGTTGTTTGGGCACCACCTACTGACTCTGGGAAGCCGCTGGGTTTGGCTCTGGGGCGCTGAGGTGCTGTGCGAGTACGCTTTCGGTGCGTCTGGCCTCTGGCATCCGTGCATATATACAACCTTTGTTTAGTAATATAGATATTACTATAGAGTTGCTGAGTAAGTTGGGTTCATATTGTACTCTTTATGGGCGCATTCACAGTGTCTCTGTCATTGTCTAGCTGTCTCTAATATGCACATGAAACAACTCAGCTCTTAAGAACCAATTTTGTTCAATTAAGTACATTTATCTGTCAAGACTAGTCATTGGAAAAAATCAAATTCTCCCTTAGGTGATCTGTTTAAAACTTTTTTAAAACCTGTCAGGATCTGATCAATAACATTTTAGAATAAGCATTTATATTGGGGAGAAGGACTTCTTACTCTCGTTACTACCCTCAAAGTTTTACTCTGGTTGTTGGCCTTCCTCTCTTTCTCATGGGTGGGGGTTGAATTGAATTTAGTTTTGTTAAGTTTAACTTGATTGTATGGAATGTTATATGCTTTTAATAAATTCAATTAAAGACAAAAAAAGAACAAAAATAGTCATAAAAGTTCATTTCTTATTGGTATATCTGAAACAAAGTGTAATGAACAAAATTTAGAAATCTGAAAAAACTTCCATTTACAAATTTTAAAATTGCTTGTATTAAACTAGTGAAAACATTCTGTGCAACTTCAATACCGCATTCATTTACAGTTTCAAATATTCCTTGAGAAACAGGACAGGAAAATGACAAATATTATCCTGTTGGGTGACCGGGCAGATCCAAGCAGCTATAGGCCAGTAAGCTTAACGTGCATCACAGGTACATTAATGGAAAGTAATGAATGAGCAGCACATGGCAAGAACAGGAGTTATTCTGAACAGTCAGCATGGGTTCAGAAGAGGGAGGTCATATTTTACTAACATGCTGGAATTCTATGAGGAGGCAACAAAAGGATACGATCAAAGTGGAGCTTATGATATTATTTATCTGGACTTTCAGAAAGCATTTGATAAGGTGCCACATGAGAGATTCAAACTAGAAAAAGTGGAAGTTCATAGTGTAGCATGCAGATGGGTGCCAAATTGGCTCAGACACAGGAAGCAGAGAATGATGGTGTGAGGAACCTCATCTGGAATTAGTGAGGTCGAGAGTTCTGTGAGCCCTGTGACTTGGACATTTTCTTGTCTGCATCACCTGACTTGATCTTTTCACTCACCTTGTCATGGAGTTGATTGGTGTGTTCTTTTGTCTTCACGTTGTAGATTAGGTCACCACATACACCTTCCAGATTCAGATACTGTACATTTACAGTATACTTCAATCAACTGGAACTTCAGACAGATGCATTAAAGTAATGATGGGACTTCTAAAGGCAATCAACTGCACCAGTGATGATGTCATAGTGTGGGGGAGACTTACGTGATCAATCATTTTGTGTTTTTATTTGTAATTCATTTAGACTTGCAGCCATCATGTACTTGTAATATTTTTATTTTTAATTTACTGTTATACTGTAGGGTGGCATGGTGGCACAGTGGGTAGCGCTGCTGCCTCACAATTAGGACACCTGGGTTCGCTTCCTGGGTCCTCCCTGCATGGAGTTTGCATGTTCTCCTTGTTTCTGCCTGGGTTTCCTCCCACAGTCCAAAGACATGAAGGTTAGGTGCATTGGTGATTCTAAATTGTCCCTAGTGTGTGCTTGGTGTGTGTGTGTGTGTGTGTGTGTGTGTGCCCTGCTGTGGGCTGGCACCCTGCCCAGGGTTTGTTTCCTGCCTTGAGCCCTGTGTTGGCTGGGATTGGCTCCAGCAGACCCCCGTGACCCTATAGTTGGGATATAGTGAGTTGGATAATAGATGGATGGATGGATGTTATACTGTATTGAGGAGTACTTGTGTTCTGTTCTGTGTATTGTATTGTATTGACCCCCATCTCTTTAACACCCACTGCACGCCCAAACTACCTAGAAAGGGGTCTCTCTTTGAACTGCCTTTCCCAAGATTTCTTCCATTTTGTTCTCCCACTAGGGTTTTTTTTGGGAGTTTTTTTCTTGTCTTCTTAGAAAGTCAAGGCAGGGGGGCTGTCAAGAGGCAGGGCCTATTAAAGCCCATTGCGTCACTTCCTGTGTGATTTTGAACTATACAAAAATAAATTGCATTGTATTGTATGGCTGACAAAGGTGATTTCTACTAAATACTAACTTGAAGTGAATACTTACGCAATCAGTTTTATCTTGCTTTATATTTGTAATTCAGTCAGAACTCTTTGCAGAGGTCTCTTGTTATTTTGACATAAAGAGTCCTTTTCTGATGACCAGTGTCAAAAAGTCCAAATTAAACCCACTGTGATTCAATGTTGTATAACAATACAATGTGAAGCCTTCAAAGGGTTGAAGACTTTTTTTAGACCCTGTACACAGAGAGCGTTATGGTAAGTTGTTTGCCTGCCTATGGAAAAGCCATCTGCAGATGAATAATTTTAGGGTAACATAGCATTTTAAAAAAATAGCATAAAGGCCTAATAAATGTGGGCACACCAAGAAACAAGATAAAGGTCAAGTGAACAACAAAATGTACACTGAAATATAAGAATTGGTTTAGGAATAATACTGAGATGGTCAAGTAAAAAAAGAAACAATGTACCAGAAGAACGGTTGATGTAATATACGAAATGTACTGAAGGATGACTAAGAGATGACTAAGAATAATTAGCAGATGTCCTGTAAACAACAAGAATTGACAATTGTTACATACACCCAGAAAATTCAAGGGTGGTATCTCATCTCAAAAGGTATAAGAAGAACCAGAATATAATATAACAGACTTTTATTTTATATAAATCATTTGGGTGTAAACCAACGAACCAACCAGAGTAAAATGTATGCATTGCTTGACACTGTATGTAAATTCAACAGTTTATAAAATGAACCTCTCTGCTTTGTTTTCTCTCACCATTCTGATCATACTGTAACAGACTGCTTTTGATGAATGCTCCCTCCGAGACATTTTGCTGAGGAGTAATTAAAAGATACAATGAACAGCTTTTGTCCTGCCTGATTACTGAATTGTCTTCTTAGAGAACATTTCATTCTTTAACACTAGAATTACCAGAGCCTACGAAAAAACTCGTAGATCCGTCCCACCTTAAATCGCTTCTTAAAACCGTTCTCACCTCTCCGCCAGCGTCTTTTGTTAATCTAAACGTGCTGATAAAAGAAAAGCTGCAAGTAGCCGGCTATTCCATCCCCCCAACGACTTAGAACGTGCACAAACTTCTCCCAGCTCATGCCTTGATTATCTGGGAGTGAAGTGGAATTTTAGAGTGGAAATAATAGATCATTATTTGGAATACACGCATTTCACGTGTGTTCTGTTTCTACAGTAATCCGTGTAAACACATTTTTAAAACAGAAACGTTTTTCATATTGTAGTAGTAAATGACAAAATGTAAGCATAAACTATATAATGTATGAAGCCTGAAGTCCAAATATCAAACACATTTACAAAAGGTACAAATATAACAGAACAAGTATGCTTTTATTCAAAAATATAACTGCAGAAAAAAGCCACCTTAGCATGCCACATTGACACATATGTATCTCAACTGCCACGGTAGCATAATGGTATCAGTCGCTGACTAGTATTCAAAAGGTCATGAGTTCGATCCCGCACGATTCAGTTTTGAGACGTAAACTGCTGTTATACTTACTATTTTATAATAAAAACATATACATTTGATTTCAGTGTGTAACAGCCGTTGTAATTTATTATACTTGTAAAGGTTATTTTTTTTTTTTTTCACTTTTTCTTTTTCTCGGTCATGTTAAGGATCGTCCCCTACACCCCCCCCCCAAATTGAGAATGCTGTTTTCACATAAAGATGCGCTATAGCTCTGCAGCGTATTTGTGACTGCATTCTCGTACCAATGCTTGCGAACTGAAGAGCCTGCGTGCACTTTTCGTGGCATTACACGTCTATTTTTTTGAGCATGTCCGTGTCGCTCAAACACAGGAACATATGTTGGTGTACAAGAATAACAAAACAAGTGCACTTTTATTCTAGACTATACGTGAAGAAAAAATAAAGCAATTTACAGTAGGCGGTTGATACGACAGCTTGCGTGGTGCAATGCTAAGAACTGCTGATTTCCGATCCGTGCTATATAAAATCATCACATTCAAATATTAACAATTCCCACACACCCTTCCTACATTCACGACATGTGTACTTGTTGCAGTGTACACATCTCTCTGTGCTATGGTTCCTATTACACTGAATGAGCACCTGACATTGTACTTTCTTCCCTATACAAATAACATTCGAGTATAGCGCGTCTCCAAATAAATCACATTCGAGTATAGCGCGTCTCCAAATAAATCACATTTGAGTTATAGCGCGTCTTTATGTGAAAAAAGCTAACCTTTATAATTATCATGCATTTACACTGGCTCTTGCAGACTGACTGAAATCAAATGTATGTTTTTATTCTAAAATAGTTCAATACATGCAATATTATTTAAAAAAGAAGAGCGTCAGATCGGGTTTGAATACACGCTGACGCTGTTACAGAAGGAGTCTGCTTATTCAGTGCCGCAGTTTCAACGCACAGTACATGCAATATTATTTGAAAACGAACAGCGTCAGATAGGGCGCATATTCAAACCCGATCTGACGCTGTTTGTTTTCAGATAATATTGCATTAGTGCGATGATGTTTTTACATATATTGTCTCTTTCATTCATCTTGCGGTTTGTAATCAGTGACCGCGTGTTTTTTCCCCGATCTTGCCAGTTCGCACATGTTGCTGTATGGTGGTGTTTCTTTTGTACTCCAGGACATGCAGAGGACAGAATAATACAGAGCAGTAAGTTCAGCACTATATGCAATCAGACAGACAGACAGGCAGAGAAGTGACTAAATATATAAATAAACAGGGAAGGCACTGTATAAGAGATATATAAAAAACAGCTAAGGGGATAGATATATAGATAGGTAGGAAGGAAAGGCACTATATGATAGGCAGACAAGGAAGCTCCTATATAATTATAAAATTACTGTTATTACTATATAGATAGACAGGGAGTTCAGGCAGGCAGAACGGCGAAGGTTAAAAATAAATACATTTTCTCCCTAGCGGAGATTCGAACTCGGATCTCTTGAAGTACAACAAGTCTGCTGTGCTCTAAGTGACGAAATCTTACCAGTATGCCATGGAAGCTGATGTAAAAGTCTTGAACCTTTTATGAAAGTGTATTTGCTCTTTGGCTGTCAGGCTTCACACATTTTATAGTTTATGTCTACATTTTGTGACATTTATTACTAAAATATGAAAAAGTTTCTGTTTTAACATTGTGTTTACACAGATTACTGTAGAAACGGAACACACATGAAATGCGTGTGTTCCAAATAACAATCTATTATTTCCACTCTAAAGCTCCACTTCACTCCCAGATAATCGAGGCATGAGCTCGGAGAAGTTCGTGCACGTTCTGAGTCGGTGGGGGGATGGAATAGCCGGCTGTTTGCAGTTTGTTTTTATCGGCACATTTACAGGACAAAGGAGGCTGGCGGAGAGGTGAGAGCGGTTTTAAGAAGCGATTTAAGGTGGGACGGATCTACGAGTTTTTTCGTAGGCTCTGGTAATTCTAGTGTTAATAAGATGTTAAATTTCGACCACTCATATCTCCGCTAAAGAAGCACTGGAATCATCGGGTAGAAGGGTCCTTTTATCAGATTGGCCAGTAGAAGGGAGGTGACTTGTTGGCCAAGCTCTCCAGGACTCTGAACAAATCTGTATCCTCATGTGATAGTTCTGTATTTAGTAAGTGGTGTAATCTATTCTTGCATTTTTGCTTTGTAGTTTGTACTGTTGTGTTGTGTTTCTGAGGTGGTCACAACAGATTGGCTGGTTAGCTCTGTGAAAAGGATTACATGTGCTCTGTTTTGTGTGTTGTATTTACCCCATTACATGCCAAACCTACCTGGAAAGGGTTCTCTCTCTTTGAATTGTCTTTGCCAAGATTTCTTCCATTAAGTTTTTCCCCTACTTGTTTTTTATCTTGTCTTCTTAGGGACAAGCAGGGCCTGTTAAAGGCCATTGCAGTACTCATTGTGTGATTTAGGGCTATACAGAAATACATTGATGCTGTTATTGCAGAGCCGTCTTAACAGCATTATAGGCCCCCGGGCAAAGCAGTGCACTGGGGCCTCTACCTACACATCCACTCAGCCAGTCACAACATACATAAATTAGCATGGGACCACTATGCTTGTCGGGCCCCCGGGCAACTTCCCAGCATGCCCATGCATTAAGACGGCCCTGTGTTGTTGTAAGGGTGATTAGTGCTGCTACTGTGCAGAGCCTGAATTCTCCCTGTCTCTTTATGGCCGTTCCTCCTATATCTTCAAAGATGACCAGGTAGAAGGCCTTCTTAAGAGGACAGATTATCTCATATCCTTCCCACAGAAATAAATTGGAAACCAAGAAGGTATCAAAGATAATCAGTGAAACTACTAGAATAGATCAAGAACATGCCAGGTGTCCAAGTGAGGCTCTTTATAGGAAAAGGCAGGCTCTGCATTCAGAACTCAACCTCTTGACCACTAAAGAAACTGGACAACTCATATTTAAATCAAGACATTATTACTATGAATATGGAGAGAAAGCTAATAGATAGATAGATAGATAGATAGATAGATAGATAGATAGATAGATA
>JANRMT010028174.1:37603584-37625014 GCA_026402145.1 Polypterus bichir lapradei | reverse complement strand
TGCGTTTTCATACGTCTCAAACTAAGGGGATGCGAGGTTAAAATAAATCGAGAAGCGCGCGTACATACTTAGTGCATCCCCTCTCAGGAATCAAACCTCGGACATGGGCGCTACAGGCGAATGCTTTATTATCGCGCCACGGCGTGTGGTTTATCTATTTGAGCGTAGCAGTGTAATTCGGTTTTTGTTCAGCACTCTTTGGAACTGTTACTTTTTGTCTGCGCACTGCGTCAGTTCACATGAGCCGCTGAATATGGTTTTATATGTCACTCGCTCGCTTCTAATTGTTTCGCTGCCTTCTTAATTATATAATGCATGTTTTCTTCAGTGCTTTTTGGGCCTCTTCCTGGTTTTCTACGTACTGCGTGATTACGTGGGAGGCGTGATGATGTCACACGAAACTCCGCCCCCACGGGTTTCAAGCTCATCTCCATTACAGTAAATGGAGAAAAACAGCTTCCAGTTATGACCATTACGCGAAGAATTTCGAAATGAAACCTACCCAACTTTTGTAAGGAAGCTGTAAGGAATAAGCCTGCCAAATTTCAGCCTTCTACCTACACGGGAAGTTGGAGAATTAGTGATGAGTCAGTCAGTCAGTCAGTCAGTCAGTCAGTCAGTGAGTGAGGGCTTTGCCGTTTATTAGTATAGATAACTCCATTGTTTCCCCATCACCTTAGGTCAAGAGTCTGGCTGTCATCCTTGACAATACTCTATCTTTCCAGTCTCACATTAATAACATCACCCGGTCTGCTTACTTCCATGAAAACCCTAAATACAAAGAGGACTTTTTTGTTTTTTCTGTCCACCCTGGCCATCGGACCTTACTTATTCTATGTTAATTAATGTTGACGTATGTTTATTTTTTATTGTGTCTTCTATTTTTCTGTTCTTCATTTTGAAAAGCACTTTGAGCTACATTTTTTTGTATGAAAATGTGCTATATAAATAAATGTTGTTGTTGTTGTTGTTGTTGTTGTTGTTGTTCCACCTATGTAATTTTAATTGCATCCGCCCTTCCCTCACTCCCCATACCACTGCCATTCTTGTTACTTCTCGGCTGGACTATTGCAATTCACTCTTCTTTGGTCTCTCTAATAAATCTCTTCATAAGTTTCAGCTAGTCCAGAATTCTGCAGCATGCATCATTACTCGAACCTCATCTATTCACCATATTACTCCATTTTTGCAGCAGCTTCATTGGCTCCCGATTAAGTTTCAAATTGATTTTAAAATTCTGCTATTAACATTTAAGGCCATTCATAACCTTGCCCCCTCCATATCTGTCTGACCTTCATTCCCTCCTGTAACCTTAGATCCTCTTCCTCCATCCATCTGACTGTCCCTTTCGCCCGTCTAACCACCATGGGGAGCGGAGCATTCAGCCGTTCTGCTCCCAAGCTCTGGAATTCATTACCTACCGAGCTTAGAAATATCAAATCATATTCATCCTTCAGATGTAAACTTAAAATGCATCTGTTTAAAATGGCTTTTTCTTTATGATTACAGTGGTTATGTTTAGTTTTAATTTTTATATTTTCTAATGTTTTAGTTGTTTATAATTGTGTCTTTTATTTATTTATTGTTTGTTTGGTGTCCTTGAGTTCTCAGACAGGTGCCTTGTAGAAATAAAATGTATTATTATTATTATTATTATTTGACACATCCTATGAGCACGTCCTCAGAAATTAACGTGACGTGTGCGCAAGTTGCAGTACCAGCAAAAAGTCGGGGGGTGCAGTGTGATCAAGTCGGAACTTGACATCAGAGTCTCTGTTTACTATCTACATGTCAAAGAAAGCTGCTTTGCGGATCCTATAGAATCAATGTACATGCTTCAATGTTAGATGAATGGTTCAATGTAGTACTGTAAAGCAAAATGCCAACAAACAAATGCATTCGTGGTGCTTTTATATTCAAGTGTCACATTTTCCCCATCTTAATGACGTGATACATTTTAAAAGTCTCACATGCCATCTTCTTTGTCATCTTTTTTTTTTTTGCATCTTCACAACAGCATTAGAATGTACGGTGGTGTATTTGAGCCACAGAGAGAAATTTAAGGACACAGTGAAAAAGACTATTTTATGATTAAAATGGAAATTTTGGCTTAAATCTCAAAATACCCACTTTAATCCCATAGTTTATTTTTTCAGTGAAGTAGATTGTCGTAAATGTCATCTTAAAACTGACCCAGTTGTTAATCGCTGTGTATTTCTGGGGCTTCCTCCTGCATTGACAGCAGCGGCAAGCAGCAATCACCACAAAGAACACATTACATTTATGATATTCCAGCTCTCTGCACAACTAGAATCCTTAGATTTATACTTGATATCACTTTCATGATGAAATGCATTAAACTATGTATATTACATTTTACAGATAAATCTTTAACTTCATTTAAATAATGAATACGGCTAATAATTACACATGTGGGGGTGGCATGGTGGCAGAGCAGTAGCGCCACTGTTTTGCAGGGAGTCACATTTGCATGTTTTCCTGCTGGGTTCCCACAGTGTGCTCCCGTTTCCTTCCAAAGATATGCAGGTTTGGGGATTTGGTGACGTTAAAATGACAGCAGTGGATGTTTGATCTTGTATTCACCTTGCGATGAGCTGATGTCCTGTCCAGGGTTTGCTTCTGCCTCGTGCCCAATGCTAGCTAGAATGGGCGCATCCCTGGATTGAAGGATTTAATCATTAAACATCCATCCGTTTCAGAGATATTGTGGCAAGGTGTCCTCTCAATTTAATGGATGTTTCAAGCAATTCACAACACAGCAATGCCAAACGTTTTCTCACCTTGATGATATCTTGCACTGCCACCTGGAAGTATAAACGCTTGTGTAGCAATAGCATCTGCAGGAGCACACGTAAAGATGAGACCTGACTGAAATGTTTAAAACTATGAAGGAAATTAGTCCAGTTGATTGAGACTGTTACTTTAAAATAAGTTCATCAAGAGCACGGGGACACAGTTGGAAACTTGTTAAGGGTAAATTTCACACAAACATTAGGAAGTTTTTCTTTACACAAAGAACGATAGACACTTGGAATAAGAGACCAAGTAGACAATAGGACAATAGGGACTTTCAAAAGTCATCTTGATGTTACTTTAGAAGAATTAAGTGGATAGGACTGGCTTTATTGGGCTGAATGGCCTGTTCTCATCTTGATTGTTCTTTTTTTTCTAACCAACAGCCTGGAAAAAAGAGTTTTGAATCTTAAAATCAAGTCAGTTATGGTTAAGGCAAAATTAGGATGTTCCATTAAAAATAACTGGTTACCAATTAAGAAACTGGCTGTAATGAAAACCTTCTGCTACTTTGAGCCCCTGGATCTGAGTTTAACACCCCTGGTGTAATCAGTTGAATCTAAGCACAAATACGTGGATAAATTAACATAACATTAACTACACACTTTTTCAGCAAAATCACAAACATCCACAATGAAATTTCCTTTAAATTCTTACTCTCTTTAATTATTTATTGATGTTCTTATTTAAAACAGCACAATTCTTGAAAACAAAGTGGAAGAAAGTGAATATTATAGTGTGAGAAAGAAACTTTCTGTAAGTGCTGCTGAAGGAGGACATTGGCTTGATATCCCAAAGGATTCTGGGCAGGGGCACTTGTATGGATGAAAACATGAATCACTGCCCCAGTGTGCATAGGACTAATAGATCTATCTAAGCACAAACATTTTTAAAACCTCTAGCCATACAGAGAGAGGGAGGTCATGAACTGCTGGCAGCTGGCCACAAGACCTTCAGGTAGAAGGATGGCAGAAAGTGGTCAGTAACTGGAAACTGAAGGTAGGATTCTTTGATTGCAGTAGTTCTCCAGTATCCAAGCCAGAAGTTCTTATATGTGTGTAGGGCGTGTAAGTTTCATTATTTATATATTTTGCTTTCTCTTCTGTAAAGTTCTGATTTCCCTTTGGGGACAAACAAAGTACCTCTATCTATCTATCTATAGTGCATCTGGAAAGTATTCACAGCGCATCACTTTTTCCACATTTTGTTATGTTACAGCCTTATTCCAAAATGGATTAAATTCATTTTTTCCTCAGAATTCTACACACAACACCCCATAATGACAACGTGAAAAAAGTTTACTTGAGGTTTTTGCAAATTTATTAAAAATAAAAAAACTGAGAAATCACATGTACATAAGTATTCACAGCCTTTGCTCAATACTTTGTCAATGCACCTTTGGCAGCAACTACAGCCTCAAGTCTTTTAGAACATGATGCCACAAGCTTGGCACACCTATCCTTGGCCAGTTTCGCCCATTCCTCTTTGCAGCACCTCTCAAGCTCCATCAGGTTGGATGGGAAGCGTCGGTGCACAGCCATTTTAAGATCTCTCCAGAGATATTCAATCGGATTCAAGTCTGGGCCACTCAAGGACTTTCACAGAGTTGTCCTAAACAACAACAACAACAACAACATTTATTTATATAGCACATATTCATACAAACAGTAGCTCAAAGTGCTTTACATAATAAAGAATAGAAAAATAAAAAACACAATATGAAAACAAAATAAATCAGCATTAATTAACATCGAATAAGAGTAAGGTCCAATGGCCAGGGGGGACAGAAAAAACAAAATAAAAACTCCAGACGGCTGGAGAAAAAAAAAAAAAAAATCTGTAGGGATTCCAGACCATGAGACCGCCCAGTCCCCTCTGGGCATGCTACCTAACATAAATGAAACAGTCCTCTTTGGATTTAGGGTTCTCACGGAAAGGCTTGATGATGATGGTCAAGTAGAATTCTGCCTTTTAGTCCATCCATCATTGTTGGAGCATCATGAAGCTTTGAGTAGGTGGAGGTGGCGCAGGCCACCACCACAAAGAAACCGGAAAAAGAAACAGAAAAGAGAGTAGGGGTCAGTACGGATTGTAGAGCTACCCTGAATAGTTATTATGAGGTAATTGAACATATAGAGTATCAGGATTAAGTTAAATTAAGTTAAATTGAAGTTATAGAAAGGCCATGTTAAACTAATATGTTTTCAGCAGTGTTTTAAAGTGCTCCACTGTATTAGCCTGGCGAATTCCTATTGGCAGGCTATTCCAGATTTTAGGTGCATAGCAGCAGAAGGCCGCCTCACCACTTTTAAGTTTTGTTCTTGGAATTCTAAGGAGATACTCATTTGAGGATCTGAGGTTACGATTTGGAAGGTGTCAGACACTCCGATATATAAGAAAGGGCGAGATTATTTAAGGCTTTATAAACCATAAGCAGAATTTTAAAGTCAATCCTGAATGACACAGGTAACCAGTGTAGTGACATCAGAACTGGAGAAATGTGTTCGGATTTTCTTTTCCTAGTTAAGATTCTAGCAGCTGCATTCTGCACTCGTTGCAAACGATTTATGTCTTTCTTGGGTAGTCCTGAGAGGAGTGCGTTACAGTAATCTAGTCGACTGAAAACAAACGCGTGAACTAATTTCTCAGCATCTTTCAGTGATATAAGAGGTCTAACTTTACTTATGTTTCTTAAGTGAAAAAATGCTGTCCTAGTGATCTGATTAATATGCGATTTAAAATTCAGATTACAGTCAACAATTACCCCTAAGCTTTTTACCTCCGTCTTGACTTTTAATCCTAATGTATCCAGTTTATTTCTAATAGCCTTATTGTATCCATTATTGCCAATCACTAAGATTTCAGTTTTCTCTTTATTTAACTTGAGAAAGTTACTACTCATCCATTCTGAGATACAAGTCAGACATTGTGTTAGTGAGTCAATAGAATCGGGGTCATCAGGTGCTACTGATAAATACAGCTGTGTGTCATCAGCATAGCTGTGGTAGCTCACGTTGTGCCCTGAGATAATCTGACCTAACGGAAGCATGTAGATTGAGAATAACAGCGGACCCAGGATAGAGCCTTGTGGAACACCAAATCGGATATCATGTGTCTTTGAGTTGTAATTACCACAACTAACAAAAAATTTTCTCCCTGTCAGGTAGGATTCAAACCAATTTAAGACACTGCCAGAGAGGCCCACCCATTGACTAAGGCGATTTCTAAGAATATTATGATCAATGGTGTCAAATGAAGCACTCAGATCTAAGAGGATGAGAACAGATATATGGCCTCTGTCTGCGTTCACTCGCAAATCATTTACTACTTTAACGAGTGCAGTTTCTGTGCTATGATTTATTCTAAAACCCGACTGAAATTTATCAAGAATAGCATGTTTATTTAGGTGGTCATTTAACTGCATAATGACTGCTTTCTCCAGAACTTTGCTTAAGAAAGGCAGGTTAGAGATGGGTCTAAAATTTTCAAGAGCCGAGGGGTCAAGATTATGTTTCTTAAGAAGGGGTTTAACTACAGCAGTCTTAAGACAGTCTGGGAAGACCCCCAAAGCCACTCTTTTGATATCTTGGCTGTGTGCTTAGGGTCGTTGTCCTGATGAAAGATGAACCGTCGCCCCAGTCTGAGGTCAAGAGCGCTCCGGAGCAGGTTTTCATCCAGGATGTCTCTGTACATTGCTGCAGTCATCTTTCCCTTTATCCTGACTAGTCTCCCAGTTCCTGCCGCTGAAAAACATCCCCACAGCATGATCCTGCCACCACCATGCTTCACTGTAGGGATGGTATTGGCCTGGTAATGAGCGGTGCCTGGTTTCCTCCAAACGTGACGCCTGGCATTCACACCAAAGAGTTCAATCTTTGTCTCATCAGACCAGAGAATTTTGTTTCTCATGGTCTGAGAGTCCTTCAGGTGCCTTTTGACAAACTCCAGGCGGGATGCCATGTGCCTTTTACTAAGGAGTGGCTTCCGTCTGGCCACTCTACCATACAGGCTTGATTGGTGGATTGTTGCAGAGATGGTTGTCCTTCTGGAAGGTTCTTCTCTCTCCACAGAGGACCTCTGGAGCTCTGACAGAGTGACCATTGGGTTCTTGGTCACCTCCCTGACTAAGGCCCTTCTCCCCCGATCGCTCAGTTTAGATGGCTGGCCAGCTCTAGGAAGAGGCCTGGTGGTTTCGAACTTCTTCCACTTACGGATGATGGAGGCCACTGTGCTCATTGGGACTTTCAAAGCAGCAGAAATTTTTCTGTAACCTTCCCTAGATTTGTGCCTCGAGACAATCCTGTCTCAGAGGTCTACAGACAATTCCTTTGACTTCATGCTTGGTTTGTACTCTGACATGAACTGTCAACTGTGGGACCTTCTATAGACAGGTGTGTGCCTTTCTAAATCACGTCCAATCAACTGAATTTACCACAGGTGGACTCCAATTAAGCTGCAGAAACATCTCAAGGATGATCAGGGGAAACAGGATGCACCTGAGCTCAATTTTGAGCTTCATGGCAAAGGCTGTGAATACTTATGTACATGTGCTTTCTCAATTTTTTTATTTTTAATAAATTTGCAAAAATCTCAATTAAGCTTTTTTCACGTTGTCATTATGGGGTGTTGTGTGTAGAATTCTGAGGAAAAAAATGAATTGAATCCATTTTGGAATAAGGCTGTAACATAACAAAATGTGGAAAAAGTGATGCGCTGTGAATACTTTCCAGATGCACTCTATCTATCTATCTATCCTTCAATTAATTTAAGTCCCTCACTACTATAAATCACCACGGAAAAAGAATTTGTGTTCACTTAAAAGAGAAGGCAAAATTGTTATTCAAGGAGAGAGCAGAGGTCATAAAGGCAGAAAAGTCTGAGAATATCAATTTCCAGAAACCAAACTAAGACACAAAATGGTTTGCAGCAAGAGATCGTAACCAAACTAGAAATAATTTAGCCATAATTAAAAAGGTTTAATGAAGCAATCGATAATTGTTTATATTATCCAAAAGCCTGGAGGCTTCTGTTACTTCTGTTACTGTTACTGTCACCATCTTAAACAGCAATCACATTATGAGGTTATATTGTGATTACATGGGTTGCATTTGCTGTGATATCAAGAAACAGCATGGTGTTTAGCTCCTGTCTGAAAACGTTTACCTGCATTAATTCCTCATGTGTGTGCATGTCATTTAATATTTAAATAAAGATCGCTATTAAAAAGAAAAAAAAATTCCCAGGACTGTGCATATGCTCAGCAGTTGCAGGTAACTGAAGTGGGGGGTTTGGCAGCATCGGTGGCTTCTCCTTGTAGTGAGATTTCCTGTGGAGCAAAGACAGTAATGTTTGTGAAGGTGTGTTTGGTGTTGGAAAATATTTAGTATGTCATGTTTTTTTTAAAAATGTGCTGCACTCCTACACGGTGATGAGAATGAGAAGCTACATTAAAAAAAAAAAAAAAAACTGGCAAAATCTCAAACTCAAAATAATATTTCTGTTTATGTCTTAATCTCTTGATAGCCTCTTCATTTTAATTACTTATTCAATGTTCTTGTTTAAATCAGCACATTTCCTGAAAGCAAATTGGAAGAGAGTGAATACTAAAATAACAGAAGAAAAAGTTCTGTAGATGATGTTGAGGGAGTACAGAGGGCTGACAACCCAAAGGATTCTGGACATGGGCTCTTGTATGGATGAAAACATGCAATACTCCCCCAGATTGCTAAAGACTAATAGTTATATCTTAGGATATAAGTATTTGAACCTTCAGCCATAAAGAGAGAGACAGAGAGAAGTCATGAACTGCTGGCAGCTGGCCACAAGACCTTCAGATAGAAGGATGGCAGAATGCGGCCACTAAAAGGAAGCCAGGATTGTTATTGACTGTTAGGTGTTGTACCGTGTTAGCCATTATGGATTGTCATACATGTGCACATGGGAGGCAGCTAAAGGCCCTGAATGATAGTAATTCCATGCCAGACCAGGGGGTGGCAGAGTGCACTAACTCTTTCTCTCACTTCTCTGCATACCAGTTACGGGAAATTCTGCCTGGCCCCTTTGACATTGCTTCCGGTTCTGGGGCCTATGACACCACTTCCGGTTCTGACCCCAAATGATGACGTCACTTCCGGCCTGGTTTCTATGCCACCATTTCTGGTTCCGCCCCAATGATGACATCACTTCCGGCCCTAGCCACTATGGCAGCATTTACAGTTCCGGTCCCAATCACCACGTCACTTCACCAACTCTCCTCTAAAGCTGCCACCTGTATGCACTGTTCATCCTTTGAAACTAATTTTGCAGCCAGGAGATAATATAGAGGTGCCGGTCATAAAATTAGAATATCATGACAAAGTTGATTTATTTCAGTAATTCCATTCAAAAAGTGAAACTTGTATATTAGATTCATTCATTACACACAGGCTGATGTATTTCAAATGTTTATTTCTTTTAATTTTGATGATTATAACTGACAACTAATTAAAGTCCCAAATTCAGTGTCTCGGAAAATTAGAATATCAATTAAAACCAATGCAAAAAAAGGATTTTTAGAAATGTTGGCCAACTGAAAGGTATGAACATGACAAGTATGAGCATGTACAGCACTCAATATTTAGTTGGGGCTCCTTTGGCATGGATTACTGCTGTAATGCGGCGTGGCATGGAGTCGATCAGTCTGTGGCACTGCTCAGGTGTTATGAGAGCCCATGTTGCTCTGATAGTGGCCTTCAGCACTTCTGAATTGTTGGGTCTGGCGTATTGCATCTTCCTCTTCACAATACCCCATAGATTTTCTATGGGGTTAAGGTCAGGCGAGTTTGCTGGCCAATCAAGAACAGGGATGCCATGGTCCTTAAACCAGGTACTGTTAGCTTTGGCACTATGTGCAGGTGCCAGGTCCTGTTGGAAAATGAAATCTGCATCTCCATAAAGTTCGTCAGCAGCAGGAAGCATGAAGTGCTCTAAAACTTCCTGGTAGACGGCTTCGTTGACCTTGGACCTTAGAAAACACAATGGACCAACGCCAGCAGATGACATGGCACCCCAAACCATCACTGACTGTGGAAACTTTACCCTGGACCTCAAGCAACGTGGATTATGTGCCTCTCCTCTCTTCCTCCAGACTCTGGGACCTTGATTTCCAAAGGAAATGCAAAATTTACTTTCATCAGAGAACATAACTTTGGACCACTCGGCAGCAGTCCAGTCCTTTTTGTCTTTAGCCCAGGCGAGACGCTTCTGACGATGTCTGTTGTTCAAGAGTGGCTTGACACAAGGAATGCGACAGCTGAAACCCATGTCTTGCATACGTCTGTGCATGGTGGTTCTTGAAGCACTGACTCCAGCTGCAGTCCACTCTTTGTGAATCTCCCCCACAGTTTTGAATGGGTTTTGTTTCACAATCCTCTCCAGGGTACAAGCGGTTATCCCTATTGCTTGTACACTTTTTTCTACCACATCTTGTCCTTCCCTTCGCCTCTCAGTTATAATCATCAAAATTAAAAAAAAAAAAAATTGAAATACATCAGTCTGTGTGTAATGAATGAATCTAATGTACAACTTTCACTTTTTGAATGGAATTACTGAAATAAATCAACTTTGTCATGATATTCTAATTTTGTGACCGGCACCTGTAAAGGTGGCTGCCCCAGACCTTTTTCGTGTCTCCAGTCTATTCCGGTGACAGGATGTAGTGTGAAGTCAAGCAAAATGAGACCTTTTATTAGCCAACTAAAAAGATTACAATATGCAATGTTTTGAAGCACCACAGGCCCCTTCTTCAGGCAAGATCGTATCTGATTAAGGGGCCTGACTTGCCTTGAAAGCTTGCAATTGTAATACTTTTGGTTAGCCAATAAAAGGTGACTGTAAGTTGTAAAGCCAATAGCCCCCCCACCTAATTCCAGTCCCTCACTTCTGTGAATTACCATGAAATGAACATTTTGGTCACGAAAACAGAAATGAGAAAACTGCAGCTCACAAGATCTAACAATACAGAATCATGTTAACTTTTCTCATTCAAGATGTGGATGGACTGAGGACAGAAGCTCTGAACCCATCTTCAGAGCTGACCGCAACATCGAAAAGATGTCATTGTGGGGATGGCATGTGTCACGGATAATTTTCTTTGCCTTGGTCCAAAATCACTAATCTAACCTAGACACCGTTAAAATATCTGACTATGCCACCCAGTTTTATTAAGAGACTGGGAACTCTTGAAATTTACAGATAATACCACACAGGTTTCTTTAAATTGGGTGGTGAGTAAACACACAATGAAAGACACAACAGTAATTTCAGGAAAAGCAACAGTAAGTTCTATTACATAAGACAATATAAAGTACATTAAAAAGATAAACGAACCTAAAAAAAAAAATCTAACAATATCAGGAACAAAATTCTTTTTTTAAAATGGAAAGCATACAGTCCACACTCTAAAAGTCCGTTAAAAACATGAAGTGGAGGATACAACCTTTAGTGATGCAGAGTCCAGTTTGTGCACAGTGTTACCCCAATAATTAATTGTCCAAATGTCCACAGATGCACTCTGTTCACCGGACACTCGTTTCCCAACAGAAGTCTTGTTGAATCGTTGAATCCCTGTCAGCGTCTCTTCGTCATTCTTTTTTTCCACTCTGGGCTCCTTGTGTTGCTGCGCCCTAGGCACACCTCGCTTCTCGTCCGCCAGCTTTGCTCAGTCCTTTCATGCAGCTTCCCTCTCTCGCTGGGCTCATAACCGTCTTCTTGTGGAGCTGTCTCTTGCTCCTTGGAGGTAAGTGTTGTTGTCCTAAACTAAATTAAGCTAATTGGTGAGGCGGCCTTCTGCTGTTATGCACCTAAAATCTGGAATAGCCTGCCAATAGGAATTCGCCAGGCTAATACAGTGGAGCTCTTTAAAACACTGCTGAAAGCAAATTACTTTAACATGGCCCTCTCAAAACTTCATTTTAATTTAATCCTGATACTCTGTATATTCAATTAATTATCATAACTATTCATGGTGGCTCTAAAATCCATACTGACCCCTACTCTCTCTTTTGTTTCTTTCCCGGTTTTCTGTGGGGGCGACCTATACAACCACCACCTAATCAAAGTACCGCAATGTCCTACATTGATGAATTAAAAGCCAGAAGTCTACATAACCATCATCATCAAGTCCTTCTATGAGAACCTTAAATACAAAAAGAACTGTTTCATTTACGTTAAGTAGAATGCCTAGACGGGGCTGGGCGGTCTCATGGCCTGGAACCCCTGCAGATTTTATTTTTTTTCACCAGTCGTCTGGTGTTTTTTTTTTTTTTTTGTTTTTTCTGTCCTCCCTGGCCATTGGGCCTTACTCTTATTCTATGTTAATTAGTGTTGTCTTATTTTAATTCTTATTTTGTCTTTTTTTCTCTTTTCTTCATCATGTAAAGCACTTTGAGCTACATTATTTGTGTGAAAATGTGCTATATAAATAAATATTGTTGTCCTTGTGCCTCACATCACACCAGCCACGTACCCTCGTCTGCCAATGAGCCCCTGTGCGAGTGTCTTGGCAGCATTCTCAGTGGTCTGTCCCTCTCTCTGCCTTGTCCTGCCCAGAAGTTTAAATGTCCTTCAGTCCCTGTCTAGATCAACAGGACATTTGATTAAACAATGGCAAATCCAAATTTCCTGGGTTTAACAAATAATGTAAACACAGGTTAACAAAATGTATTGTTACCAACTATCAATGAGTACATATATGCTGATGAGAAACCAAAATTCGCAGACATGTTCATTTCTAAGTCAGGTAAATACAAACATTTTCCAAGGAAGGAGCAGTTCTTTTATGATAACTTTATAGTGTTTGTATGTTTAGCCAGTTAAAACTTCAAAGCGGTGATTCTTTTGCAAGACAGCAAATACCTATATCTTGTAGTCAGCCATCACAATAATTCGAAACAGGATTACCCAGGATATTTGCCTTTTAACTTCTCACCCCAGTCCCAACAATAGATGCCTATTGTCTCTTCATCTACTGTGTTTTAAATTTAACATTTACATGTTCCTTTGCCTAAGACAGAAATGGAACCATCCAGTTTACAAAAAATGTCCCCCTCTTACATAAATGTCTTGGAAGTTATGTGTTCAGCTGACCGCCCCACTCTCTGCAGAGCCTTGTGGTTTCCAAACCAGGGAGCAATACTTCCTGTCAGAATTCTTTCAAGGGTAAATGTGTACAAGTTCTGTAGTAATGAAGTTAGGTTATGAAGGTAGGGATTAGGCAGCCAATCCCCAGCTTCATCTATTCCTCCTAACCAATAGCAGCTGACGTAGTTACACTCACGCCTGTGCAAGCCCTTTATTAATTCGGCTTGTGCAAGTAGGCTTATACCAACTCTCTTGTAAGTCTGAAACACCACTTTTGGGATCCTTTTTAACTAAATTATGTCGACATACACTAACAAAAACACTCCACTTCTTTCCCCAGTAGTGGTAGACCACAGTGGGATGCCGTTGCTTGGAAATGGGCGACACCTGAAGCTGCGTAGCTCTCGGCTTATTCTAAGTGTGCCATGGATCTCTGTGCCTTTGCAGCACACACACTACTTACCAGTGATCTTCACTTGCAGTAGTGCTTATGTGTGTTTCCACCAAGACGTGTTTAAAATTTAACAACAGCAAACTGTGGTTCACTGCAAAACTCAAGCAGCTTCGTCAAGCCAAGGAAGCTTCCTTAAGAAGGGGGTTACAGCCAAAGGAACACCGTGACAAAAGAAATCAGATTGGCTAAAAAGAGTTACTCTGAAAAGCCAATGACCCTCCATCAGTGTGGAAAGAATGGCAAAATCAAGAGTATTTATTGTCATTCCACCCATATACAGTAGTACAGCATACAGTGAAACGAAACAACGTTCCTCCAGGACCATGGTGCTACATAGAACACAGGACAACAAAGAATCCACGACACATAACAATAAGATACATAACAAGGTGCATATATAACAAAGTGCATGTGAATCAAATGTGCAAACATGTACAACCATGTGCAAATGTTACAAATTACAGGAAATCATTCCCCCATATTGCCGTAAAATACCAGCTGGTTGATGATTGGAATGCATTTTACTGCAGGTTTGATAAGCCCACAAATAAAAACGACATCATCTCTCAGTGTACAGACTTATACAAGTCTCCCCACCACACATTCTCCCTCTCAATCTGCCTTAAATATCTCTATAGAGGATGTGCATTGGCTCTTCAAAGTATGACATGCTGAGGAAGCAGCAGATCCAGATGAGGTCTCACCTTCCTGCTTAAAAATCTGTGCTGATCAACTGGCCTTTGTCTTCACACAGATTTTCAACAAATCATTAGTGCTGTGTGAAGTTCCCATAATGCATCAAACAAGCCGCAATCATACCAGTCTTCAAAAAATCCAGTAATGTAGGACTGAATGACTATAGGCCTGTTGCTCTGACATACGTTATCATGAAAACCTTTGAGAGACTGGCGTTAACTTACCTGAAGGACATCACAGCTCCCTTCAGTTTGCTTATCGAGAGAACCAGTCAGTGGACGATGCAGTCATCATGGGTCTGCACCACATCCTGCAACATCTTGACAACCCAGGGACATACGCAAAGATTCTGTTTGTGAATTTCAGCTCTGCATTCAATACAATAATCCCAGAACTCCTCCACTGGAAAACTCAGCCAGCTTTCTGTCTCTGCCTCCACCTGTCAATGGATCACCAATTTCCTAACCAACGGAAAAGAGCAGGTGAAACTCACATCTAGCTATCGTACGATCAACACAGCCATCTCCCCAGGGACACTAAAGACCCCTCTGTCAAAGTTATCAAACATGCGGACAACATAGCCACCATTGGACCCATCAGGAATGGTGATGAGTCTGAATACAGACTGGAGATTGAGCAGCTGGTCCTTTGGTGTGGTCACAACAATCTGGAGCTAAACCCTCTCAAAAGTGTGGATGTGACAGTGGACCTTAGGAGAGATCCCACAATATTATCTCGCCTCTCAATACTTAATACTCCTGTGACAGTTGTGGAAACAGTGGAATCGACTGTATAATGTTTTGGGACTTGAAATGGTAGATCAATGTAAGCTCCATAATAAGAAAGGCACAACAGCAAATGTACTTCCTGCGACAGTTGAGGAAGTCTGCCTTCCACAGGAGCTGTTGGTTCAGTTCTGCACAGCAGTCACTGAGTCTGTTCTCAGCTCATCCTTAACAGTGTGGTTTGGATCAGTGACGACACAGGCTACGATGAATAGTCAGGTCTGATGAGAATATCATTGGAGCCAGTCTGTCCACCTTACAGGATCTGTATTATTTCAGAGTCATGAAACAGGAAGGTAAAATCATCACCAACCCCTCACATCCAGGCCACAACCTTTTTGAAGTTCTACTCTCAGCCAGTCGTTATAGATTAATATACACCAAAACAAGCAGATATAAGAACAGTTTTCTCCCACAGGCCATCAAGCTCATAAATGGTTAATTCAGCTTAAGCAGATTGGGCACCGCACCCTCAGGCCTCCCAGGGTCTTACAATATTGTTTATTGTTAATACTTGTTTTTCACTGTTAATTCAATCATTTCTTGCTAGTTACAATCTCTGTGTTGTTTTTTTTGTTATCTCAGGAGTTTGATTAACAGTTGTGTGTATGTTGATTATGTAACACTAGCCATGTGCGCCCAACTACGTTGCGCATGTTAAAGTTGTCTGTGAAGGGATCCCCTTGTGAACTGGGCCCTTCGTTGCACAGCATTATGATTTTTTATAAGGGAAACAAAATTACAAAAGAAAACCCTTGGACATTGATTCGACAGGATCGGCCTACTCGGAATCACTGTCCGAATAGTAATTATGTGGTGGTGTGGGAGCATTTCAGCTTCTGTCTGTTCACAGTCCGTCTCGTTTTCACGATGCTATCGTTTCCTCTCACGATGTCTTCTCAACCTTTCTCCAGTCACGCAGGTTGCTTTGTGGCAATCCAAAGAGTAAGGCAATATGCACGGAGCAATGGTTATAAAAGGAGGACACATAGGTATCTAGGCTCTTTAAAGCATAAATAGGGATCACTTCACTGACATGTGAGCAAGCCACGGTACAACTGTGAGACGCGCAGCACTCGCCGGCTACAACGTAACAATAATAATTTCCGGAACGTGCTGTTACGTTGTCATTCATTTTACCCACTGTCTTTCTTTCATTCATATGTTACGTAGGCATGTACCTTTTATCTTCGGCAATCTTATTCTCTAACCAGGCCTCAGGAGATAACCAGCGTAACACTGTCCACCACCCCTTTCGTTATTCCAGCACATTGTTGACATCCGTGAGTAACAACAACGTACTAAACTGGAAGGTTGTCTACGCATGCGTGGAATTCACGGACAAACAAAGATCAAGATCTAAATGAAGATCTCTTTAGTTAATTTAAAGCACAACAATTTGTTTAGTTTGAATGTCTGTGTTTTGAGGTGTGACTGGCGTACTACAGTCTTCAGTAGTATAAGCCTGGAGGAGATTCTTAATGCAATGCCTATGTTTTAGCTGTCTCTCTACTGCCATCTAATTCATTCGCGGACAAACAAAGATCAAGATCTAAATGAAGATTATATACAGAGATACTTGGAGGGTCACCAAAACTGAAGTCCATGTGTGTCCTACTTGACCAATAAATGAGATTCTGGTTCTGATTCTTTATCAAATAAATCTTCTCTCTCTAAACTACTAATTATGTGGTGTGACTTGCCACACTCCCTAAATCTTTTTTCTCCACTCACTCCATGTTGTTTAATTTATATGGTCTACATACATGGGTGAACTGTTGTTGTTAATTTTCAAAAATGCTTGCATTTATTTTACATTCCCTTAACCATGTCACAAAATTATTTGTTCAACTTAGCCCAGAAATGTATCCTGAAAAATACTGTGTACTAATCCACTTATTCAGTGCCCTAAAATATTTACTTTTGAAGAAGTCGGACAGCTATATATAAGCACATTTATTCAGGAAAAACTGATTTTTTTTTCATGTGCAATAAAAAACAATATCCTTTAGGCTAGGAATTGCCAGACTCCTGTGTTAAATCAAAAGGAAGCTAGTTACACAAACACATTTCTAAGATTGTTGAGCCCTGAGGCTGGAAACAATATTGCAACATAAAGGGATTACAGAAGAATATCTACAAAGCTCTAGTTAGTGGTATCTGCGTCTCAACTTTTCGCACAGTTTTCTCGTTCCTTTTTTTATACCAGCAATCAGCAATGTGTCCCTGTAGTTCTTGTAATATTCATTTGCTTCGCAGTGCTATTCTAGCTTTTTTTTTATTTGTTTGTTTGTTTTGACTGAATATCCTCCAAAAAAGGATACTGCGGGTGTTAAAAGTGTTCTGATGGGAGTTTCAGATTTTGTTTTGTTAATGGTAAAAAAAAAAATAAAAAAAAATTAAATAAATAAATATAAAAAAAGGAAAAAGAAATATTTCATAGTCATGTAGTTATGCATCCAGCCTTTCTACAAAAAGACTTCATTTATTTTCAATAGATATGGAAACAAAGTGAATAATTGTTACAAACTGACCAGCTCACAAAACACAAAACAAGGCTTTTCCTCCACAATATAGCCTCAAGCTGTCACAGACTAGGAGTCACAAAGCACATAATTCCTAATCAGTTTCTAAAAACATTTCCAACAAAAGGGGTATACCTACAAAACCCAGCTAGATATTAGGCCAACACAGAATCTTTATTGGAATAAAAAGGTTTATTTCCACAAAAATGCTCTGGCTCACTATAAAGCACTGAAGAATACAAAGGTATGAGGGAATTACAAGCAAAGTAATCCAAGGCCAACAAAGTCCCAATACAATTAACTAAAACAAAGTCAAAAAAGAGCATGGGTTTAAAGAATCCAGTAAAACCATAAGCACAGCAAAAAACACAATAACTCACCAACTCCTCTGCATGTTCAAAATGAACTAGGAGCTGTGGGAAACATCTGAATTAATAGGGTGGAAGGCAATTCTCTCAGGTGGTCCTGCCTCATGAGGGGTCCAAGCACAAAACTCATGGAACATAACACAGACAGCTTGTATCTATAAACAAAACCAAAAATAAAGAAAGATTCAAAAAGAAATAAAAATTAACAAATTGGACAGCAAACATGAATTTGAACCCCAGCTAGGGGAGAAATCCTGGCTGAGACATGACAGAGGCTTCCAGTGAGGCCTAAAATTCAAAAATAAGCCTTACTCCAAAACTCATGCAACAGGATTTCTGCAGGCATAGGCTTATAAAAAAAGGAAAATGTCAAAAATTTTCAACAATTATCAAAACTCCAAAGAAACAGGGAAACCATGAAACCTGTTGCCCACATTGAATTATTGACAAGTATCAAAAAAGGGGTAAACAGGCCACAAAATACATGAAAACCGGACCAGGGATTCAAACTCCACTGGCAGGCTTTCAGGCCTGCATAGGTCCAGGATGGGGCGTTGCCTAAAAGTTCAAAAATACTGTTTAATGTCCCCAAATCAGCAAAACACACCCAACAAAGGAGAGGAATTTGTAAAACTTCTGAATTGAAAAGGCAAAGGAAAGTATTGTTCTCCAACTGTAAAAGTACAGTATATTAAGATAATAAACAAACAAGAAGTTCAGGGTTCATGTCTTGTGTGATGTTTGAATGTTTTCCCCATGATCATGTTGGTTTCTTCTGTGTAGTCCAGTTTGCTCCCACCACCCAAAGACAAACTGTTTAGGTGTATTGACAATGCTAAATTGGCCATAGTGTGTATGTATGTGTGTGTGTGTTTGTTTGTTCACCCTGCAATGTACTTGCTTCCTATCCTTGAGCTGTTCCTGCCCATATCCCCATTCGTAAGCTGACTCATCTCTAATGCTGAGGAGACCCACCAACACTGGCGTTGTGTCATCTGCAAACTTAATGAAGGTGTTAGAGCTGTACAAAGTAGTAAAATCATGCACACATACACACACACACACACACACATATATATATATATATATATATATATATATATATATATATATATTGTCAGAGGTGGCTGGGGTGGCGACCCGGCCCGTGACGCCCAGGAGGACTGGAGGAGGGCTTGCGCCTTCCCCAGACCATCTGGGGGCGACCGCCCTGGTTCCTTTGGGGACCACGGGTACAGAGCTTTGAAGCTCCACCCATGCCTTTGGAGCCCTGGACCTCAGCACTTCCGCCACACCAGGAAGTGCTGGGGGGAAGAGGAACAGGGACACCTGGAGTGCTTCCGGGGATATACCCGGCACTTCCGCCACACGGGGGCATGTCGGTGGGAGATTGCCGGGAAGCACCTGGAGCACTTCCGGGTGTGAATAAAAGGGGCCGCCTCCCTTCATTCGAGGCTGGAGTCGGGTGAGGAGAGGACAAAGCAGGAGAAGCGAGAGTGGAGGCAGCCCGAAGAAAGGCAGAGAGTGAGAGAGGCCTGGACTTTGGGGGACTTGAATGGGCTTGTGTGCACTTTTGGAACTGTAAATATTGTAAATAAATGTGTGGTGGTGGAATTGCAACATGTCTGCCTGTCTGTGTCCAGGGCTCGTTCACAATATATATATACTAGCCATCCCCAAGTGAAGGGGCAGTCCGATCAACTCATATTGGCTGCCAAGTAACTTTGCGTCCTACATGATAAAGGGGTGATGACGTGCTCCGAAGACCAGAAGGGAGTCATGGACTTTGTAATTTTCATCCTCAGCTCTGCCCTCCGCAAGATGGAGCTGCAGGGAGGACCGAAGACTTCTTTGTGCCCTATAACCTGGAAGTGCATCAAAGGAAAAGCAACGTGCTTCCGGGGTGAAGAAGAAGGACTTGTACCTGACCCGGAAGTAATATTGAATCACATGGATTGGGGATTGGGAACACTTCCGGGTCAGGGAGAATAAAAGGACTATGGGAGCTGAGCTGGGTGGAAGGGTGGCAACGCGTCTGGGAGTCAGAGGATTGTTTATTGTGATTATTGTTATAGCATATGAGTATAGTGGAGGAGAGGGTGCTTTGTGCACTGTGGCATAAAAATAAAGTCGATTATTGGACTTTTACCTGGTGTCTGGAGTCTTGGACAGGGGTTCAAGGGAGTGATATGGCCCCAATCTGTCACAATATATATATATATATATATATATATATATACACAAGATGACCCATATTTATGTATAAACTATGTTCATGTTTAAACTACTGAGTTAATAGTATTGAACATGGCATCACTATGTAGCCTGAGAATGGGAGTAATGATGACTGGACATTGATGATCTGTGGTGGCAGCAAGCTGGGCCACCACCACACTACGGCATGCCAGTGTAACAGTGGTTCAACAAAATATTCCCACAATGCTGGATCAGCTAACAAGGGCCTGTGGAATGGCCAGCTCAGTCTCCTGATTTGACCCCCCAACCTTTTCCTGTGGGGTTACCTAAAACACATGGTGTATCAACATCACATCCACAATGTGGCTGAGCTACGTGCAGCTATCACATAAGAATTTCAGAAGATACCAATCCAGATGTGCCATGCCGCCTGTGACAACATTACTCTTTGTCTTCAGGCACGTATTGATCTGAATAACGCATTGATGAACCACACCATAGAGAACAGGGGATGAAAAACCATTTAAGGTTGTTAATATTCATGTTCCATTATTTTACTTGATAATATCATTGGTGGTTTCCTGACAAGAATGCCTTTTCAATCTCATACCTGTATATAAATATGGGCCGCCCTGTATGTATGTGTATATATATATATATATATATATATTGTGGAGCCGACCCGGACACAGACAGGCGGACATGTTATAACACCACCACACGTTTATTTTACACAAATATTTACAAATATTGGTCACTCAGACCCAGTCCAAAGTGCACACAACCCCAAACACAGTCCTGGCCACGCAATGCCTTGTCTTCGGGCCGCCTCCACACTCTCTTCTTGCCTCGTCCTGCTTCCACCCGACTCCAGCCTCGAATGAATGGAGACGGCCCCTTTTATATGGTTCCCGGATGAGCACCAGGTGTTCCCGGCATTCCTCCTCTGGCCATGCCCCAGCGTGGCGGAAGTGCCGGCTGTCCTCCCAGCTGCTCTCCGGGCGCCGTCATAAATCTTCCCCCCAGCACTTCCTGGTGTGGCGGAAGTGCTGGGGTAACAGGTCCCCAAGGCATTGGGGTGCCTCCTGGCGGTGACCATGGGCCCCTACAGGGTGGAGCTTCCATTCCCTGTACCCGTGGCCCCCAAAGCAACCCGGAAGGCAACCCCCACGTGACCCAGGGTGGGCACAGACCCACATCCGGTCCCTCATGACGTCCCGGCCGGGTCATGGCCCCGGCATCCCTGACAATATATATACAGTGGTGTGAAAAACTATTTGCCCCCTTCCTGATTTCTTATTCTTTTGCATGTTTGTCACACAAAATGTTTTTGATCATCAAACACATTTAACCATTAGTCAAATATAACACAAGTAAACACAAACTGCAGTTTTTAAATGATGGTTTTTATTATTTAGGGAGAAAAAAAAATCCAAACCTACATGGCCCTGTGTGAAAAAGTAATTGCCCCCT
>JANRMT010028174.1:37562490-37585786 GCA_026402145.1 Polypterus bichir lapradei | reverse complement strand
ATAGATAGATAGATAGATAGATAGATAGATAGATAGATAGATAGATACTTTATTAATCCCAAGGGGAAATTCACATAATCCAGCAGCAGTATACTGATACAAAGAAACAATATTAAATTAAATATTAATAAAAATTAATTAATTAATAAAAATGAAAAAAAAAATATATATAAAAATGGTGGTGGATTTTAGAAGATTAAAATCTCCAGTTTCTCCCCTGTCTATTAGGGTTGTGGATGTGGAGATCATTTAGGAATACAAATGTCTGGGGGTGAGCATGAACAGAAAGCTAAGAATCCTCTGGCCATATATAAGAAGGGTCAAATTAGGCTGTGAAGACCTAGATCTTTAAGGGTCTGCAAGACTATGCTGTGGAATTTTTATGAGTGTGGTGGCCAGTGCGATTTTATTTTTCACTTTGGCATGCTGGAGGGGGAACATTAAGACAATAAGAGGCTAAACAAACCAATTCAGATGGCTGGCTGTGGGGTAGGAGAGAAAATGGGTAGCTTGGAAACTGTGACAGAATGGAGAATGTTGTCTAGACTTCGGTCTATTATTAAAAATGCTAATCACCCAATTCAAAGTGTTGTGGTTGGAAAGAGGAGCGTTTTCAGTAGTAGACTGACTAGCATAAAGTGCGCCACTCAGTGTCACAAATCCTTCCTCCCCACAGCCATTAGACTCTACGACTCCTCTTCCGGTCATTCATCCACACCATAAGCTGTTCCCTTTTTCTTTAATGGATATCCCAGTAAGATGTGCAATGACTTGTCTGTTCTTCTCATGTAAAAAACTATTTGTTGTCAGCATGTGCAATACTTCACTTATTATGTGAGCTACTTCAAGCTCAGTGTGCTATTACTGTGCAGTATACTAGGGATTTTGTAAGATACTCACATGCATAGTATTTATTGTAATTCCTTCACCATGTACCTGTAGAGCTAAGTGAATGAGGATTTATTGTACTTTATTTTGATATTTATATTCGTTTTATTTTACATGCTTATTTTTTATGCTTGATCTTAGTGTTTCTTGTGCCTTTGTCTATTTGTACAGTTCCAACTTAAACAATTTTCCTCAGGATTACTAAAGTTTTTCTGATTCTTGTCATACTGTACTCTTCCATTAATCTGCAGTCATTATAAATCTTTTCTTTGTTTTCTTTTACGGTTTTTCTGTGGTAGCAATCTGCACCACCACCAAATTCTGATCAAACTCCTGTGCGGCTGTCTGTGATATATGAATGCAATTAAATGCCCCAATTTGTCATGAGAAGCAATGCATGAAACCTAAAATTATGTTAGGTAGAATGCCCAGAGGTGGCTGGGTGGTCTTTTGGCCTGTGTGAAATGATCAGCCTTGACACACTAAAAAGGTTTGGGGCAGCCAACTGTGTACTTGAACCTGGCTGCAAAAGGCAAAGTTTGAACACAGATGAATACAGAGTTGAGTCCAAAGCAGAACTGATCAATAGAAGGAAGGTGGTGGGTATTTAAGGTCTTGTCAGAGGAAGTGACGTCGTCGGGGTCAGAGCCGGAAGTGACGTCTTCGGCCTGGAACTGGAAGTGACGTCTTCAGCCCAGAACCAGAAGTGATGTCTTTGGCCTCAGGCAGAATTTCCTATGTCTGGTCTTTAGAGATAAAAGAGGAAGGTGTAGTGTACCCCGCCACCCCCTGGCCTCTCCTGGTCCTTTTGGCTGACACCCATGCCCACATGTGTGACACTTGGAACCCCTATAGATTTTGTTTTTTTCCTCCAGTGTACATTTTTTTTTTCTGTCCACCAGACAACCTTATCATCAGACTCATATTTAGAGACTTTAAAAAACAACTCTATATACGGACTCTTCTTCTTTTAAGTATAGCTATCTTATGTAAGTGTGTCTTATTTTTTTGTATACTGCTTATCCTTACCTAATTTTAATTTGTTTTTTCTTTTCTTCTAGCCATTTCTGACATCTTGTAAAGCACTTTGAGATACTGTACATTACAACCCTTGTTTGAAAATGCGACATAGAAATAGATGTTGTTGTCATTGTTGTTCTTGTGTAAGATGTTAATGTCAATTTATTTATAAATCTAGCACATCTAAAACAACATCAGTAATGCTGTAGCCAAAGTGTTTTACAATAGAATACACAATTAACACATATAAAATAAACAGAATAAAACATAGTAAAACACAACACAAACCAGTAGTAAATTGAAACAAACAAATGCCTACGAAGAAGGAACCATCAGTATTACTGAAGGTCACGGAAAGCTAGAGAGCAGAAATGCGTCTTCAATCTCATTTTAAACAGTTCAATTGAAGGCGACTCCTTAATGTAATTAGGTAAAGAATTCCACAGATGAGGTGCAGCAGCTGCAATAGCCCTGTCCCCCTTAGTTTTGTACTTAGTACGAGGGACAACAAGAGACAACTGGCCAGTAGATGTACGTTCTCTAGATGCTCGGAATAGAACATTCAGATATTCAAAATGATTTAAAAACCAGCATCAAAATTTTAAAGTCAATTCTGAACCTAACAGGTAGCCAGTGTAAAGAGGCTAAAATCGGAGATACAAAATCAAACTTTGTTGCCCCAACCAAAACACCGGCAGCAGTATTTTTGACCAACTGCAACCTGCATATCAGGGATTTGCTGATCCCAGAATACAATGAGTTGCCCTCATGTGCTCTTGTATCCCTGCCCATTGCTCTTATACGTCACCCAGCATGAATACATGGCATGAGCAGCTTTTTCAAGATCCCTAGGAGATAAAAAAGGTTGGCTCTTAGCTAAAAGACAAAGCTGGATAATGCAACTGTTGACAACAGACTTAATCTGTTTCTCAAAAGAGAGGTTACTATCAAAAATGACACCGAGATTATTGACTGCACGTTCAAAAATTGAGGCCCCCCCCCCCCACAACTAATAGATCCATTTATAATAGCCAACAATGCTAATATCAAAAGCTTCCAGTAAGAGGCTGTGGTGGAAAAACATTAAGAGCACAAAAAGATGTTGATAGAGAGATCCCAGCAATACTGGCAGTGAATGTGGCAATATTTGTTTATGCCCGGAAATGCTGTCGAAATTCTTCTCCTTTCTACAGTAATTGAAATATTTGGTGGTGGATTTTGGGAATTTAAGCAAATTCTTTTTTTCAAAATTTTTATAACAGAGCTGATCAAAAGGTGCAAACTTACTATCAATATAAAGATCTCAGAAGGTTGAGATGCCTAGAGTCTTCCAAGACTTAATTTTTCAAAACGCATTTTTCCTTTACAAGATGTCAGAGCATACAAAAGCAGCATCGAACACAAGGAAGAAAATCAATCTTGAATGCTATGCCAACCTCTAGCAGTGTGTGGATTTATGCACACAACAGACTGTGGATAAATTTATCTTTGCTTGGAGACAAACCAGCTTTCCTGGGGAAAACTATTGCCGACAAACAAAGAATACTGATACTCCTTAAAAACGGTCACGAGATCTGTAATTGAACTTAGATTTTGCGAAGTTGACAGGCAGCACCAGCAGCATTAAACACTACACCATCCATGGCAGCTTCAGGCACTAATTCAAATAAATATTATTAATTTAACTACTGTCAGCATTATTATTCCTTCTGCTTTTTTCTTTGCCTAAAAAAATTCTCATCAGGCTAGTGGCATGCAACAACCAGGCTTCACCTTTAAGCAGCAAACCCCCTTATTTCAGGCAAGTGACATTCTGATAGATGGCACAGTAAATAAGAAATACGATTTCATACGACTTTTAGCCAACCATGACTGCAGTGTTCACCTTGCAACATCAAGAGAAAAAGGTGCTGAATTACAACACTCCACTGTTCCCAGTATGTCAGAGAAAGTATTCATTAAAAAAATTCTAGTACTGTAGAAGTAGTACTAGGGTGTTGTACCGTGTTAGCCATTACGAATGTAGAGAAGAGCCAAGCAAAATGACACCTTTTATTGGCTAACATACATCTTGCCTGAAGAAGGGGCCTGAGTTGCCTCGAAAGCTTGCATATTGTAATCTTTTTAGTTAGCCAATAAAAGGTGTCATTTTGCTTGGCTCTTCTCTAGTACTGTAGAACAAATTGCAGTGAACTGTCCACTTTATGTCCATAAATACTAGAATCTGTATCTTATGTATCGTTATTTACTTATTTGTTTTGCTTTTAATGACACTCTATTCACCCTAATCAATTAAACTCCATCATAATGTAAAATGTAAAGGGGTGCCCGTCAACATTATTGCACATGGCAGGGGGGAATCCTGATAAGGAAACTGAGAAGAGAGAGAGGGAAAAGAGACAGAGAGAGAAAGACCCTCCATGCATCAGACAAGGCTAGTGCGGGAGGGGCCACAGAGGGTATTATGCCATGTACTGTATTTGTGCTGGGTGACCCATAAGAGCAATGGGCACGGGCACAACAGCACATGACGGCAAAAGAAGGATCTAATATGTACAGCCAATATGAAGTTGTTGTCAAGACCTCCTGGACAACAGGTGGTAGCACTTGACCATTAACTGGGGAGACTCAGGCATGGTTTGGATGATTCAGAAAGGACTGGAAAAAGGAAATACTCTTCCATATAGCTGTTAGGAGGCAGGCCAGAGATGGACTATTTACTTGCTTTTGGGAGGTGAGAAATTAAAAAAAACTATATGTGAGACTGGGACCTTTATGGTTGATTTAAACTCAGAGCTCAAGGGGTACTGCTTATTATTTTATTTATTGAATTGTTTCCTTTAAGTTCTAATTTTCTGTTGTTTTATAGAGTAGCTTTATTCAACTGATCTTGTAATTGTTCCACGTTGTTTCTGGCTTTTCTGTTTATGTGGGCCAATTTTGTAAGTGTTCAGTGGACGGGACCAACACATAAGGCTGCCCTATGTAAGATCTTAGCAGGCCCCAAGCTCCACGTTGGATCATCAAGTTTCTCTTTGTCTGTGACTCTCCTTTATTCATCTTCAGATTATTTATCTAAGGATATTCTTTTTTGTTGAGTTTTGCTTGGTCTTTTAGATTTTCGTATTTTATGGTTTTGTTTTTTGTAATCCTGTGGTGTTCGTGTTTTGGCCTCCAGGTAGAATGTACACTATATGATTCAAAGGTTTGATCATCATAACAATATGGAAATGTTGAACATTCCATTTCAAAAACATGGACATTAATACTTAGTTGCACTCCTCCCACACACACACATTTTGTGGCCATATCTTCAAGATTTTGGAATATGTCTTTTGAAACGTGTGCTCGAAAGAGCATTTGTGAGGTCAGGTACTGATGTTGGACGAGAAGAATCAGCTCAAAATTGCTGCTCCAATTCCTCCAAAAGATGTTCAATAGGGTTGAGGTCAGGGCTTATGCAGAGACACCCCAGTGTTTCTCCACATCTTTATGAACCTGGCTTTGTGCACAGGAGCACAGTTACAGTTATGCTGGATCAGAAAAAGCTCTTCTCTAAACTAACTCCACAATGTTGGAAATACACAATTGTCTTAAATGTCTTTGCATACTGTAGCATAAATGGTACCCTTCACTGGAACCAAGAGGCCGAGCACAAGCCTTGAGCCACAGACTATTTTCCATCTATCACCAAACTGTCCACTAGGTACTATGCAGACCGTTAAGTAATGTTCTCCTGGAACTTTCCAAACCCAGATTTGTTAATCAGCCTGCCAGGTGATGCTGTGTGCCCAATGTCATGCAAGTTAGGTTAATTAGTAATTTTAAACCGGCCCTCGTGTGATGGTGGATGACTGGCACCGTTACAGGAAATTGTGCCATCCTTGTACCTCTTCACAACCTTGAATTCAATTTAATAGGTTGGGATGTGTTGTGTTGTGACTAGTAGCACAGACATTCAGTGCAGAAGTTCAGAGAAAACATTCATGGGCTTAGGTTAGAAAAGAAACAAATAAAACTAAAACTGTAAATGAAAGCAAAGCTTGACATAGTTGAAAATAAAATATATATATCTATTGTAAAAAAAAATCTTGGAAGGAGACGAGACATGATTTTCTCAGAGCGACATCTTCATGTCCCATGAGACATGTGCTAAGAGATTTAACAACGCCCGGGGCTGGAAATAAAAGACAAAGAGTAGATTATAAATTAGAACGTCATAAAGAATTCAACAACGTTGGAGTGGTGCACATGCAGAGCAGTTTAGAGATAATGGAAGTACGGAAATTCGAAAGTCTCAAAAAAAGGATAGTAAAGATTCTAAAAGGGATAGGAAACATCACATTAGTGCAAACAAATGGAAATTATTACTTGGTGAAATAACAGAACAGTGAAAAGAGATCGAATATATTGTTCAGATTTTAACTTTAAGTTGGAGACTTGTAGATCGTCTAATTCAAGTTTCCATCAGGGAAAAAAAGTAGTGTTTCTTCTCAATGAAGAGGCACATCTGTGAGAATAAAAAGATTCCAAAAACGCTGGTGTGGTACACATGCAGAGCAGGTTAGAGATAATGGAAGTATGAAAATTTGAAAAAAACGATAGTAAAGATCGCATTAGCGCAAACAAACAGAAATTATTGCTCGTGTTGCCATCAGAGAAAAAAAAAAAAAGTAGTGTTTCTTCCCAGTGAAGAGGCGTATCCGTGAGAATTAAAAGATGTGTTGTTTGGTGAAAGTGAAATCCCGCGAGAGAAAATTTCAAGCCCCACGAGACAAGAGCTTCTGCAATGAGGTTTGAAAAAGTCCTGCCCATATAACCATGCATACAGTTCAATCATTTTTCATTTGTATGAATGCTATTGTCAGACACATTTCTTGTAGAGAGAAAGAAACGATATTCACTCACGGGCAGTTATGCGTTGCGTTGTCACGATGTAAGTCCAAACAGAGAATCAAAATTCAATGTGATATTGATGAAACGGTAAAAGCGAAAAGAGATCGAATATATGGACATAGGTGATAAGACAGAAGTATATAGATATTGTTTGGCTTTAAACTTTAAGCCGGAGACTTGTAGATTGTCTAATTCATGCTGCCATCAGGGAAAAGTAGTGTTTCTTCCCAATGAAGAGGCCTATCCACGAGAATTAAAAGTTTTGTTGTTTGGTGAAAGTGAAATCCATATATGTGGGCGGCAGAGACACAATTTCCTGGGGCAAAGAGCATGGGGGGCTGGCGAGCAAAGTGAGAAGGAAACGAAGCACCCTAGTGTATATATATATATATATATATATATAGAGAGAGAGAGAGTAATAGATGGCAGTGCAGAACTGGGCACACTGGTGTCCTGGCAGGGTTGGACTGAAGAATAATACCCAGCCGGGAGGCCAGTGTGATAGAAGGACAGGAGGAGATAACCTGGCAGGAATACTGTACATGCTCCCACAAGGATTCTACATGGGCACCTACAGAGCATGTTGGGACCTGTAGTCCTATGGGGCAACCCGGTTGGGTTCCGTGGGGACTGCCAGGGGAGCTGATGGGATTATTGATCCCACCTGTTTGACCCGGAAGTACTTCCAAAGGGCTTTGCCCTAGCACTGGAAGCAGCACCAGAAGTACTCTCTCGTCCAAAATAAAAGAAGCCACTCAACCCCACCTAGGTGAGTTGGAGTCATGTGGAAGAAGGACAAAGCTTACCTGGGAGGAGCAGAGAGAGAGGAAGAGAAAAGAATTGTGTTGTGTTGTTCCACTACTAAAGCCTTCAGAAAGGTATTTTGTATAATAAAACTTTTGTTTGCACCCAGGACTTGTGTCTGTGGAGTTGCATCTGGTGTTTGGGGTCTTGCAACGCCCCCTACTCATCACCATATATATATATATATATATATATATATATATATATATATATATATATATATATATTATGGTGAATGTGTTTACAGTATATAATAATGTAAATAACAACAATGCTTAGAAATCACAGTGACACATAAATTTACTTTGAAATGCACCCACCAGAAACATTTTCGAGGAGGATGGAAAATACAGCTGAAGCATTCATTCATTCAGTCTGTCGGTCAGTCATTTATTTATTCTTTCATTCATTTCATCCCTCTGTTATATCAGTAGATGGTTGCTGGACCATCTGGAGCACTTCAGTTCAGTCACTCTGGTGGTGTTATGGTGTGTGTTTAATGTTGTGTTTTAAGAATTTACACAATGTTTAAAAGTAAAGTCCAAGTCAACATCAATTTAGGAAAAGAAAGAAAGAAGCTGATGGAAAAGCAAAGTGTTACTTTGAAGATTAGTTTAAAAATTAGATTCTTAATTTAAAGAAAGTGATGTGCAGTGAAAGGTGTCAGTGCATCTACTGTGAACTGTAGACGTGAAACTGAAGACAATGAGTGTTATGAACATCACTTGCCATGCTGAATTTTAGGTACATCATTACATTTTTCTAAAAAAAAAAAAAAATTCAACAAGTAAATTTATTTTAATTATTAGATTTAAGAGCTAAAGATTAAAAATACTGTGAATTACATGCTAATGAATTGTTATGTTTCTTTCAATAAATGTTTGCCACAAACCGGCTTGAGAAAAGGGGCACAACCATGCACATCACAGAGGACCACAAAGTTGTACAGTTTTATTATGTTATGTTTAAAAGCATCTCACAAGGGAGTTCTCCACAGAAAGGCACTGTATTAAATAAAGGTAGTTGTGCCTAATCAAAAAGAAGTGATCAGGGAAACCGGGGGGCATCAAGGTCATTGCTTATTTCAGAAAGTGGAAAAAACATTTCACTTGGAAACAAAATACAGAGCATATGTCTTTAGAACTTGTTCATACTGAAGTTTGGAAGGCCATTAAAATAATGATAGAATACGGCAGTAAAGACTACAGCAATAATCGATTAAACTTCAGAACATTTAGGAGGTGCATCGTGCCGTCAAAGGTTTGTTTGTAAGAATTAAGCCCTTGTCCACCATAACATCTGCAAAGATTTATTGTTTTTCTCTCCTCTGAATTCAAACTGTCAAGGTTTGGCAATTACTGGAATAAGGAAGGTGGTCTGAATGTTATGCTTTTGGATTTTTATGATATCCCAAAGGTGTCAAAATGCGTTGCTCTTTGGCTTTCACAGTCTAGCTGTTCAAAAGTCACCTTGAGCAAGCAAAAGAGCAAAGGAAATAATCATCCATTTCTGTGTGTGTGTGTTTTTTCTTTCAAGATATGACCTTTTATGTAAAGTTATTGAATGCAATTTTCTATTAAAAATAAGATACATAATCCAAAGCAAATTGGAAATTAAAAAAAATAAATTAAAACATATTAGGCAGGTACTTTTATTTGCAATATTATTAGTACCAATGCTCCTGTAAAACGAAAGACCCTTGACACAAAAAGAGTTGGGGCAGCCACCCGTATATTTGAATAAGGCTGCAAATTTGAGGTTTGTACAGGTTGAGTTCAAAATTCTGAATTCAAAATGGAAAGTTGTCTTACTTTTAAGGCAGGTCAGCAAAAGTGAGGTCAGCAGGGTCAGAACTGGAAGTGAGGCCATCGAGTCCAGGCAGAATTTCCTGTGTCTGATCTGCAGGCATAAAAAAGAAAGGTTTACTGCACCCTGCCAACCCCTGGCCTGGCTTGGAATTACCATCTTTTGGTCCTTCAAGCTGCCTCTCATGGGCATGTGTGTGACACTCTTTATAAAGAATAGAAAAATGTGGCACTTGTACAGGGTGGTCCAGATCTAATTATATAGATCCAGATCATCTGGATGACTTTGATTTATGCAGGGACGATTCCAGTTCGGCGCAAAGACGATTCTTCATGTCGTCAGTTCGCACAGTTCTTGATGGTCCGGGATTTTTCAGGTGATTTTCTATGTAATAAACTTAATAAGTTATAAAGTAATGAAAATTGCATAATTAGATCTGGACCACCCTATACTCATTATGGATTCAAGGATCCAAATTCATCTCCCAGCCTGGTCATCTTCTATGTGGTCTTTGTACATTTTCAGTAATTTCATGTTGTTTTGTCTGGATAATCTCATTTTCACCCACATCATAGAAATGTTATGTGCAACTTAATTTACCTGGTTACTTTGTGCCAACCGCTTCCCAGAATCTAATATTGGAAAAAAATGTCTCTGTGTCCATGGAATTGGATAAAGGGAGAGCAGGGTGGCACAGTGGTGCCACACAGTTCCAGCATCCTGGATTTGAATCCTACGACTAGTCATCGTCTATGTGGAATTTCCACATTCAACTTTTGACTGATTGAGTTTTCCTCTGACATCCCAAAGTTATGTTTTTTTTAGGTTGATTCTTCAGTTCTACATTCACGCTGTGTGAGAGTGTGAGTGCAGGTGATGGCCTGGCACTCTGTCCAGAGCTGGTTTCTACTGCATTGCTAGGGATAAAACTAGCAGTAGCAATCAAAAGAATCAGGAAGAGTGATGTAGTCGTTAAGAAGGCCAAGGAACTGTACACCTATGAATGCAACGGTCACTCCCCTACACATATCTTCACTCGTTGCCATTTCTCTCACTGCGTCCTTGTGCCATCAACTCCACATCTCTCTCTCTCCTACCTGTTTCTGTCCCTCGTCCAGACCACTTCACCTCCCATGACATCAGTGCTGTCACCGACACCCTTTGCTCAACTCTGTTCTCTTGCCATTGATGCTCTCTGTCCTCTCTCCTCTAGGCCAGCACACCAAAGCTCTAAGCAGTCTGCAGACAGAGCTCAGAACAGCTGAAAGGTTAATGGAGGAAGTCAAACGTCCTGGTAGACCTGGATACTTACCGATCTCTTCTATCCTCCTTCTGTTCTGCTACTACCAATGCTAAGATAAGTTTCTTTCAAACACAGGATTAACGAGGCTCTTGATACTCATAGTAGCTTGTTCTCTGCTGTCACCTCTCTCCTCAAACCTCCTCCACTTCCATTCCCAACCTCCTTGACTGTTGATGACTTTAAAACCTTTTCTCAGGTTGGTCCCGCTTCATCCTGAGCAAAAATGGAAAGTAACAAAGTAAAACAACTTTGCTACTTTATGTAAATACATTTGGCAATTATCTGCACTAGAGATTTTTTGTTGCTCTTTGTAGTTTTTGCTTTAAATTCTTCTTACTGAATTTCATAAAAAATATCTTATGCTATTCACTTAACCTAAAAGAAAAAAAACATCGATTTCACTGATTTTTTAAAATGTACTTTCCACAATCAGATGGCAAATACCAACAAATATGCATACGAACAGAAATGATAACACAATATTAAAATGTGGATTTGCAAGTTTCTACATTTTACATGCATTTCACTTTTCATATACTTACATGTTGATGCAAGAGCTTTTCCTTTCAACAATGAAGGTTGTAGGCTTTGCGCCCTAGGAACCAAGTTACCTGAACTGCTCTATAACATGTGAAAGAATTTGACAAACACAGAAAAAGGTTTGGGTGCAGCTGCCCATATACTTGAAGTAGGCCGCCAATGATGAAGGTTTGGTTCAGGATAAATAGGTCTTAACAGACTTCAGTCCAACAAATGAGCGAATAGACAGGCAAACATGGCTGGCTTTAAAGTCAGGCAGGGGAAGTGATGTCATTGGGGCAGTAAACCGGAAGTGACGTCCTCCGGGCCAGAACCGGAAGTGACATCATCAAATCCAGGTGAAATTTCCTGTGGTTGGTCTGCCGATGAAAAGAGAAAGGATCAGTGCACCCTGCCAACCCCTGGTCTGGCTTCAATTGAGCCCTTTAGCTGCCTTCCATGGGCACGTGTGTGACAAACATTTCAGTATTCATTTACCGCTCTGATGCTGATCTTTCTGATCATAAAATAGGTCATTACGATAGCATTTGACAAGAAGAATTCATAATTAATTGCAGAATTACAGTATTTGAGGGTCCCTCTAGAGTGCCTCTTTCTCTTGTACGATTTGACTCAAAAACTAATCAGCACATCGAAAGTTTGCCATTTTTCCCTCCAACTGTTTTAGCTCCAGACTGTCCTCAAGAAACTGTGACACACAGATGCAGACACATACTCATCATTGAGATATCCAATGTTTTTGGTGTCAGGGGACCCTAAAACATCGAAATCTGTTGAAAACCGGAGATCAAAATTTTTTGATGAATTGAAAGCTTTTGCTCCCCCCTATAGGTTATGGAGGGGGAGGGCACAAAGCAAAAAACTGCAAAGAAATGTAAGCAACAGTGTAGGGACTGGAGAAGTAATTCACAAATTCCACTCTGGAGTGACCATGGCGCCTCATTAGTTTCACTCATCAGCAATATGGATAATTCAATAAATGCTGTTCTCAAAGGAACAAATGCATCATGGAATATTTCTCAACCATGTACATACTTTGTACATAAATTCTTGGAGTGGCTGGTTTCAAATACAATACCTGGCAATTGTGTTACCTTTTATGCCAGCTGAAAAAATCACAAGCTGCTGGAATTCAAACAAATTACCCTTCAACCTTAAAAAAACTTGTAGACATAAGTGATTGACCTTATACAAGTTTCTTTTTATATAGCAAGTCAAGTCAAGTTGGGGAGCATGCACTGGTACAACTGGAACCAACTACATGACGAAACAACTCGGGATCCCGGTTGGCGACCCCCCAGGCAGACACACAGTCCAGTCCCACCCTCTGGAAATGACCCTCTATCTGCCGCAGCCAGACAGACACACTGCTTATGGTTGTGCCCAAGAGGTCATTAAAGGCCTGATCTTTGGTTTTTATCAGGACACTCGCAAGCCCTGACACTCAAACTCCTCGCTCAGTCTTTCAAGCACCCCGAGCAGAGGCTCCATTGACTCTGCAAAGATCACAGCATCGTCAGCAAAGTCAAGGTCCGTGAATCTTTCTTCACCAACAGATGCCCCACATCCGCTGGACCGCACGACCTTGCCCAACACCCAGTCCATACAAGCACTGAACAGAGTAGAAGCAGAACACACCCCTGACACACTCCAGAATCAACTGGGAAAAACACAGAGGCTCTGCCTCCATTGTGCACAGCACTCACAGTACCAGTGTACAGGCCCGCCACGATATCCAGCAACCTCAAGGGGATCCCGTGAACCCTCAGGATGTCCCATAGGGCAGCTCGATCAACGCAATCAACGAGTCGAACGCTTTACGAAAATCAACAAAAGCTGCAAAGAAATTCTGCCGATATTCACGTTTGCCATTTGTAAACCTTTAAATCTGAGTGGTAAGAATATGTTTCTGTAAAATATAACCTGCTAGCTATATAAAATGGATGGATTTTATATATCTAGCTGGTTATATTTTAAAGAAACATATTATTACCAGGGCGGCACGGAGGCGCAGTGGTAGCGCTGCTGCCTCGCAGTTAGGAGACCCGGGTTCGCTTCCCGGGTCTTCCCTGCTTGGAGTTTGCATGTTCTCCCCGTGTCTGTGTGGGTTTTCTCCGGGCGCTCCGGTTTCCTCCCACAGTCCAAAGACATGCAGGTTAGGTGGATTGGCGATTCTAAATTGGCTGTAGTGTGTGTTTGTGTGTGTCCTGCGGTGGGTTGGCACCCTACCCAGGATTGGTTCCTGCCTTGTGCCCTGTGTTGGCTGGGATTGGCTCCAGCAGACCCCCGTGACCCTGTGTTCGGATTCAGCGGGTTGGATAATGGATGGATGGATATTATTACCACACACAAAAAAAAAATTACAGTATTATTTTGCAATAAATATTGTGTTATTTTGCAGAGATGTGGCTGTGTGTGCTGCAGTCGTCTAGCGACAGTTACTGAGGAAGTGACGAAAATTGAGCAGTGTAGTGTGGCAATTGTCATTGTCACTGACATCTTGGAGAAGAAGCCTTTTTGTGTGCATTATGAAGTCTTATCTTCACTTTTTTAAATGGTTTTCTTTGAATTTTCACTTGAAAACAAAGACTGTGATATTTCTTGTGTTACGTGACAAAACTGATGCTTGAACATCTGCCAACTCAGTAACAGTGCAATATGGAAAACATTGAAGAAATGCAGCTACAGAATTTATACCCAGAACATTGGATCCATAAGGCCACCATGCCTCCTGTAAACTTTATCTTTTAAAAAACGTATCAAATCAAGCACAGAAAGTAAAAAAAAGAAAAAAAAGTGGATACAAACCAATGAATTTAACAGACGTGCACTGCCGTGGAAGTAGATAATTCTGTAACAAATACGCCTGAGCACATTAGCATTTGATGCAGCAAATATAGCAACTGCTCCATAAACACATAAACAAATAATTAATATGCAGGGATATTTTTTTTTACAAAAATAATTAGAAAGCAAATTCACATTCATAGTTTCCAAACTGAACAACTTATCAATATTTACGATTTACACCAAAATCAGGCAAATTTAAAAAAAGGCAAAATTACATTAAATGTCATTAATAAACGTTAAGCTGAGCACACAAAACTGAAAAGGCAAAATCATATCAACCGAGAACCACCTTGCAATTAAAAACTAATTACAAAAAGAACCATTATTTTTAGAAGTGTTGAGCATTAAAGCAAAAGAAAGCTTTTGAGTGAAATACTGTACTGAAATCAGTGACGGACATCATGGTATGAACAGCTGGCACCATTTAATATTTTAATTAACTTTGTGTGCCAGGCCAAGAAATATCATTCTGAATAATTTGTAATAATAGTTTTGTTTTTCGTGATTTCAATAGACTGAAGTACAATCAAAACCACTTTACCATTTAAAAAAAATATTAAGAATCAGCACAATCCAACGGAAAAAGTGTTAAGATTTATTAATCTTGAATGACCCTTAAATCCCCACACATATTCTAAATGATCACCTCTGCTATTCTAGAGCTGCTTTTTATGTGGGCAGTCCAGTGGTTGCACCCTCAGAAAATGGAGGGGCACTTGCGTATCTACTGCCAGTTCTGGGGCTTATGGCTGAAAAAGAGCGTTCAAGCTTAGATGCTCTAATTCTGTGATGTAGGAGTATGGCAAAACCTAATCAGACAAACAGCAGAGAAAGCAGAAAAAAAACATAACTATAATGATTATAAGTCTCCATCTATCCATCCATTATCCAACCTGCTATATCCTAACTACGAGTCTGCTGGAGCCAATCCCAGCCAACACAGGGCGCAAGGCAGGAAGCAGACCCCAGGCAGAACGCCAGCCCACCTCAAATGATTATAAGTATTTAACTCACAAAATACCAATAACTGTATTTTGTATTAATCATGCTGCAGAGAGCGATATGATATTTTACATCTATATGACTTGATCTTCAGTAAAGTAGGAAAGGAATTATGTTTATGCACAGAACATGAGACTGGCTTACATTCTTTTATGTGAAAATGCTGACCTCTTGATATTAACAAAACACCCTGTGATATTATAAATCAATGTGATTGTTTTCTTCACTCTAGCTTAAAAATATAAGACAAAAATGTCATTTATGAATTAATAAATAAGGATTATTAATTTAATTAAACAAATATAATCTAATGAAGATATTAAAGCTATAAAAATGTAATCTCTTTATAACTAATGTAATGAACTTTAAGAAAGTGTTTAAATTGGTTTTGTGTGTGCCTACTGAGAAGGGCACATTCCTTAGAAATGTGAGTGCCTGGCAGTTCTTTGTTTTTCTATACTCATGTATGTCATAAATTAAGATGTAACCCTAATCTATGTATGACCTCAAAATGAACTGTTATGTTTTTTTCTGTTCTCTCTTTGGCTAATGAACAAGCTAGGTGATAAAAGAGAGAACATTTTTTCTTTTAGAGCAATCTGCCTGAACCCAAATCAGTTGCTCTGAGCTTCAGTCTCGCAGTTTTTCTTTAACTCACCAAAAATAAATATTAGTGATGAGCGAGCACCAAAGTGTTCAGGTGTTCGATCCGAACACATTGCAATGTTCGTGTGCTCTACCGAGCACCCGAGTATAATGTAAGTCAATGGGAGACAACCAGGCACCCCCTGCTCTGAAGAGGGGAGGGTGCCTGGTCCATTGGAAAAGGTCAGAAAGTGACAGAAACACCACCCAAATGGACCGGGAACAGCATGGGGACGATGTCTGGATGCATCTTGGACTCCCCAGTTTGTCCGAGTTGTACGCCACTTTTACAGACTGACAAAAACACGCCCAAAACCCCCCAAAAAAATAAATTTTACAGGAAAAATGACGCTCTAAAACATTATATGCCAGTGCCTGCAGGTGAGCTGACGCTGTAAAACATTATATGACAGTGCCTGCATATATAGCACCCAATGACGTGTTCCGGCTATCCAATTACTGTAATGCCAGCACCTGACATGGCTACTGGCATTACAGTGAGGGCAGTATTTACCTGCCCCTTGATTGGCTGTCTCCAACCCGCGAAACGTGCGGGGCGGAGACTCGAGCATGGAGCACGAGCACATGTGGTGCTCATTCGAGTAGCGCCATGCTCCGAGCATAGTGATGCTCGAGCCAAAAAACATTTTCGGCCGAGCATGCTCGCTCATCACTAATAAATATTAAAGAAATTGCCTTTTATTTTAAATTGGTTTAGATTCCCGTTGTTTTTTTGACTTCAGCATTCACACAGCTTTTCTTTTAGATATTATATCTTTTTACATGACGTTCAATTTTGACAAATGCACATACTGTACTTAGCACAAGTCAAGTCAATGTATTTTTCAACAGCACTCTTCACTGAGGAGAAGCTCAGAGCATTATAACAAGTTTACATCTACAATACAAACAGAAAGAAATGAACATACCCAAAATGTGTATGTGTCAACGTTTAAGCGTTGTGTTTGTACTGATAAGAGGATGCCCACTTTGCCAATTATGATGACAGTCTTGTTGATTGCAATCCTAAAGAGAAATGAAACTGGAGGCTCCACAGCACACAGAGTCTACAAGCCCTCATCTTCAGAAATCATCAAACAGGAATGGGCTGTTGTTAGGTGACAGCGAGAATTGGGGGGTGTCAAATGGCTTTCCGCAGAGTGTATTTTTCTATTGAGAAAAACACTGTAATGTGCACAATGAGGTGTGTTTGTGTAGAAATGTGCAACATGTCATATTAAAAAAACTAGCTGCACTACTACAGAACATATTCAGACCACTTCACTTTTTACACATTTTGCTCTGCTGCCGCCATGTGCTAACATCATTCTTTTTTTCCTCACGTCAAACAACACTCAATATCCAAGAATTACAAAGTGAAAACAGGATTTTTTACATTTTTGCGAAATTATTAAAAATAAAAAACTCAGATATCACATTAAAGCAAGTACTTGGACCCTTCATTCAGTACTTAGTCAACGCCTTTTGGCAGTGATTATGGCCTGAGGTCTTATTGGGTACGGTGTAACAAGCTTGAATTTAGGGATTTTCTGCTATTTTTCTCTGCAGAGCCTCTGTCAGGATGGATGGAGACTATCAGTGGATAGCTATTTCCAAGTTTCTTCATAGACGTTTAATTTGGTTTAAGTCTGGGTCCCCCTTGGACTTTACCAGAGTTGACCCTGTAAGCCACTCCTGTGCTGTCTTTGCTTTGTACTTAGTGTCATTGTCCTGTTGGAAAGTAAACCTTGAGTCAAGTCAGAGGTCCCTAGTGCACTGGAGCAAGGTTTCATTAAGGATATCTCTGTACTTTGCTCTGCTAAGTTTTCCCTCACCCCTGTCTGGTGTCCCAGTTCCCAAACCCACAACATGATGCTGCCACCACTCTGCTTCACTGTTGGAATTGCATTGCTAAGGTGATGAGGGGTGCCTGTTTTTCTCCAAACTTGCTGGCTATCTTGCTTTACTCATACTAGAGAATCTCATTTCTCACAGTCTGAAAGTTCTTCAGGTGCATTTTGCAACGTTCAAGTGGGCTTACATGTGTGTTCTACTGAAGAGAGGTCACTCTGTCATAAAGCCCAGATTGATGGAGTATTGTGTGACAGACAGCCAGGACCCTTACCTGGCTGGGACACCTTCTTAAAGGAAGGGACTGGTGGAGCAGATATCCACAGGGCACTAGATGGCATCATCCCAGGGTTGCGGCATTGCCCCAGAATCACACAGGGCTGCATGGGAGTTGGAGTCTGACACAACCCTGTTTGGGTTATACAGGGGCAGCGAATGAGAGCTACAGAGGCCTGCTTTGAGGGGTTTTCACCACACCTAGGAATGCACCCACACCTCGCTAACCTGGAGTTCTTCCACGTGCAGCATAAAAGGAGCCACCTGCCTTCATTCAGGGAGCCAGAGTGGGGAGGAAGTGGGACAGAGCTTGCCAGAAGGAGGAGTGGAGGAGGAAAGAGAGGAGAAGAGAAGAAAGTAAGTTCCTGTAGACTTTGTTTATTGTGCTTGGTAAACTGTGCTTTCCTGGGTATTGCTACTTTGGAAGTGTTCCCCCTGCAAAAGGACTTGTGTCTGTGTCTGGTTTGGGGAGCTGGTGTGCCCCCTGGTGGCCACAGTTGCAATGGTGTTTGTCCTTCTCCATACCGGTCCCCTGGAGCTCAACTAAAGTGACCATTTGGGCTCTTGGCCACCTCACTTACCATGGCCCTTTCTTGCCAGATTGCTCAGTTTGGCCTTGTAGAAGTTATAGATCTTTAAAAGTGTTTCTATTTAATAATTATTGAGGCTGCTGTGCTCTTGGGAATTTTCAGTGCTGCAGGAATTTTACTGTATCCTTTCCCAGAATCCAGTCTTTAAGCTCTGCAGGCATTTCCTTCAACTTCATGTCTTGCTTTTTGCTCTAGGTGTTTTCTAGGTGTTTTCCCAACGTAGGAACTTTGTTTTCAGGAACCAATGTGTTCTTGTACAATGTAGGCCCTGGGCCATTTATGGTCCCTGGCCTAATTTGTGCGTTGCATTCCCAATGCACAATAGGAACTGTAACCTTAATGCAGAATATGTGACATGCAAAGAAGAGTGATGTGGTGCAAAGTGAGACACGTTTGGTTGTTTACTTTGGACCCCCAGTATTGCATGAAAGTGACTGCAACTTCATGGGGGGATTGTTACAGATGGGGTTCTTGGTGTGGTGCAACAGGGAGGCTGCTATGAAGAGTGATGCAGTTCAAGGTTCATCATTCCATCTTTATTGATAACTCCCCAAAGTCCAAACTACTGACAGATTTGTAAGATAACGCCAGCGCTTGTGATCAACCAATAAGCTCATTTCATCCCCTGAGCCCCACCCACAACAGTTCATAGTTGAACAAAAAGTATATACATTTGATTAGAAGCTAAAAGGGCACCAGGAACTACAAAAGTTCCTAAGTTTCTAAACATCTCATTGATGATCAATAGAATGAGATGCACCTCAGCCACATTTCAAGTGTTATAGCAAAACGTCCAAACACCCAAGTGAGCGTGATGTATCTGTGTTCAATTTTTCATAAATTTCCAAAAATTTCTAAATTCTTGTAGTTGCTTTTTGAGAATCTTTTAGTCAGAGAAAAAATAATTTAAATGATTTTCTACAAGGCTGTGTAGAAATTGAAGAAATCTGAATATGTTGTTAATCTACTATACAGTGGAACCTCGGGTCACGACAATAATTTGTTCCAAAACTCTGGTCATAACACGATTTGGTCGTGACCCGAAGTAATTTACCCCATAGGATTGTATGTAAATACAATTAATCCGTTCCAGAACGTACGAACTGTATGTAAATATATTTTCTTTAAAGCTTTTTAAGCAAAAAAATAGTTAATTATACCATAGAATACACAGTGTAATAGTGAACTAAATGTAAAAACATTGAATAACACTGAAACAAACACCCAGGCTCCCTGTTCAGCTGCTCGCGAGCCTCTGCTTGCTCTCTCCCTTTCTCTCTCTCGTGCTCTCGCTCGCTCTCTCTCTCGCTCGCTCGCTCTCTTTCTCTCTCTCCTGCACCGGCTTTCTCCTCCTGCTTCCTGCCTTCTCCTGCAACCTCCTGTTCTTTCCTGTTGTCTTCTTTTTCCCTTTAGCCGACTCTCGCTTCTATTTAGGAAGAGGATGTGGTAGTCGTGGCAATCAGCAGCTCCTGGGAACAATTACGGATGCGGACCGCTTCTCACCTGTGCACTTAGGTGAGAAACGCCCACATCACAAACTCCTCAGGAACCGCTTCGACCACACACCACCACGCCCCCTCGCTAAGCAATGAGTGCGGTGATTATTTATTAAAACTGGCCTTTTAGACGGGAGCTGTGGACCCGCTATACCACAGGAGGAAGCTGGGTTGAGAGGGAGAGTCCCTCTGCGTAATGCACCGAGAACAATGTACAGTACAGGGAGAGACTGAACACATGGAGAAATCATCATTGCGTACGAACCGGAAGGGAAACTGGCTTGTTCGTCAACCGAGTGTATGGTCGTGAACAGATGCAAAAGTTTGGCGAACTTTTTGGTCGTAACCCGATTTGTACATGTTCAGAGACGTTCGTGAACCGAGGTTCCACTGTAAAAGGGGATATGAATGAGAGATACATAGTGCTGATTTTACTGGTGTCTTACAAAAAACTGTAACAAGTCTTTATAGAGGAAAAATTCTTGTTTTCTACCCCTCAAAAACCTTTAAACCATTTTACTGTTGCACTGGAGTGGTTGCTCTGAGGCTAGGGATCTGTGTCAGCAATCGAAAGGTTACCAGTTTTAATCCAAAAAATGCCAGAAGTAACTCTATTCCATTGGGCCCCTGAGCAAGGCCCTTAACCTGCAATTGCTTCATCCAGAATATGACGTTGATCTGCATCCATCCCTACAACAAGGTCCTCCAACTTAAAGGGAAAACCTGGGGGTCGGTGGCAGTACTGGCACTCCAGCCACTGTAAAAAAACTCCCACTGTTCAGTGTGGTGCTGAGGTATCACCCGTTGCATGGCTGCTCTTGGATCTCAATCCGGCTGGTTTGTTGTGTGGTGGATGCAACAAAGCACTGTAATCAGTGCATGCTCCCAACCTCTCCCTCTCTCTTGTGCTAAGTTAATTATAAATTTTAAGTGGGCCTTGGTGTGTTTTAATGAGTCCTGTGATGGATTGACTCCTCATAAAGGGCTGCTTCCTACCTTGACCACTAGTGCTGCTGGGATAGTCTTCATCCTCCTGCCACCCTGTGTTGGATTATATGTGATGTTATGTTCACATAATGTGCCTCTTTGTGTCGCTGCAGTCTCTACTACTTTGAATGTAAGCCTTGTGTTATATTTAGTATGGATTTGATGCTCACTGTAGATTTCGAAGAAGCCAAAATAGAAAGCTTTGCACTTTTCAAGGATTGTTACTACATCTAGAGGTGGTAACCAGACATGGCTTATTGACTGCGTCTTCACAAGATACAAGAAAGTAGAGAGGTATTAGCCATAGAAAGGAAAACTCCAAGGCATTTTGTTTCCGGCACTTTATTAAAACTGGAAACTACTGAAATTTTAAAACCTTTTTAAAGTTTGCAATTGATGCATATGGTGAAAGTCTATTTAAATCACTTTTGTAATACACAATCTTTTAAATCTTGAAGCATGAAAGCGGATTGAAAAGTTGTCTGACTATATGTGTCATTCCACAACTAAAGGACTTTCTCCTTTCAAAGCACCTCCTTTCACATTCTGTACATCTTCAAAAACACCTCAGACGTGAAGAAGGAAACTTTTCCACATCTTCATGACACTGCCCATGGCCCTTTTCATCTCTTCATCCGATAAAAATTTAGAGCTTTTTTGTTTTTCACATGCTATTTAAATACCATTACCTTGCTCATTAATTCTGTCCTGTATTTTTGATTTAGCGTTTTAAAAGACTCCTTACACAAAATTCAATTTCACCTCTTAATCGTAAAGTTGAAGAAACAGACTAATCAATATGAATTTCTAATATGAACAAGTAAGAAAATCCATCCTTCAGAAGCATTTGAATACTTGGTTAGCTACAGTGGCAGAGGCAGCGGGTGGGGTGCGGGATAGGGGTGTTCACCCTGATTCTTACCCAAATGAGGGGCTCATAAAATGAGACAAAAATAAAAAGCTAAGGGACATCTGTGATGATCAAGGTTAACTCCACACTCCACGGTTGCTTCTGAGAACCACTTGAACCATACCCGAGGATGAGCCGGGCAAATAAAGACACACACAGTCAGTAAGAGGTGGCGCTAGTGCTTGGTGCTTTATTAAAAAAAAAATAAAGCAGTTACAGTCCAATTAATAAATAAATAAATTATCCATAAAATTAGGGGGGTTGTGGAGGTTAAAATGTTCAATAAATAAATGAGGTTAAAATCGAGGGTAAACGTTATCCTTCTTTAAAAACTACTGGCCTCTGTGCTTCACTCTAAAACCAGTGTTTCCTCGGCTTAACCTTTCTGGATTTATCAGCACGAGGAGATGTCCACCAACAGCTGCAGACAACCCTTAAATCTTGCTTGGGTCCCTGTTGCCATTCCCTCAGTGTATACACGGCGCCGTGACGAGCTTTGCTTCATGCTCCATCCACACTACGGTCCATCAGGCTTCCATGGAGGCATCTTAGAGAACCTGGTCGCTCCTGCTCCTTAGGGAACTCTCCCTTTTTCCCACTCTTGAACCTCTAGCCATATGATTCTCACTCAGGGCTCAATTTCCTGTCTACCTGCTTCATACTGCACCAGCTCCTTCCCACCCCTGCTCTTCTTATCTTTCCTTTACTGTTTTAACCTCTGTGCCCAGTCAGGGCTGGATTAATCATTAAGCAAAATATGCACATGTTTAGGGCATCAAGGGAAGGGGGGACAACACAGAAATTTTCCATTGCTGGATTTACCGTGGACATATGGTACAAAACTGTAAATGGTGCAGCTGAACCAGGTTCAACAAAAAGGGGCTCTCGCATTCAGTGAAAAAATTATATATACATAAAATTCAATGTCTGTCTGTATGTCTGTACGCTTTTCACAAGAGAACTACTTAACGGATTTAGATCAGATTTTTTTCTATAATTTGCTTGAACATTCCGGTTGATTGTGCGACTTCTCTCATCGTGCTAAGTATCATAGTTCGCTAGTGGTACCAATTTAGTAGCACGAATCTGAGAGACACACAGCGGGCTGCAGAGGGGGGCGGGGCCCTCCTTACCCACACGCCAGACTCCGTTTGAGTCGCTGTACCCCTCTCCATGTATTGGAGAGTACTGTACCTTAGCTCCGCTTAGCTAGCGATATCTGTTTGTTCAGCAGTCATTATCATCTACAGATTGTTAAGGAGTAACATTTAACGTTTTTGAACGAGAGATCAGACCTACATGTGTTTTAGAGGGCAGCTGCTGATTGCCAGAGATATCACAACCCTTTCATTTTTTAAAATTGTTTTATTGATTATATATACTGCATATATATATATATATATATATGCATATATACAGTATATATATATAT
>JANRMT010028174.1:37502432-37562090 GCA_026402145.1 Polypterus bichir lapradei | reverse complement strand
GTGTATTTCAACAATAATGTTTTAAAAATCCAAATAACTTTACAGATCTTCATTGTAAATTGTTTAAACAATGTTTTCCATGCATGTTCAATTAACCATAATCAATTAATTAACATGCACCTGTGGAATGGTCGTTAAGACCCTAACAGCTTACAGAAAGTAGGCATTTAAGGTCACAGTTCTAAAAACGCAGGACACTAAAGAGACTTGTCTACCGACTGTGAAAAACACCCAAAGAAAGATGCCCAGGGTCCCTGCTCATCTGCATGAACGTGCATTAGGCATGCTGCAGGGAGGCATGAGGACTGCTGATGTGGCTAGGGCAATAAATTGCCATGTCCACACTGTGAGACGCCTAAGACAGCGCTACAGGGAGACAGGAAGGACAGCTGATCATCCTCGCAGTGGAAGACCACGTGTAACAACACCTGCACAGGATCGGTACATCCGAATATCACACCTGCGTGACAGGTACAGGATGGCCACAACAACTGCCCGAGTCACACCAGGAACACACAATCCCTCCATCAGTGCTCTGACTGTCCGCAATAGGCTGAGAGAGGCTGGACTGAGGGCTTGCAGGCCTGTTGTAAGGCAGGTCCTTACCAGACATCACCAGCAACAACGCCGCCTATGGGCACAAACCCACCTTCGCTGGACCAGACAGGAGTGGCAAAAAGTGCGTGAGTTTCTGCATGACAGCAATGTCAGTGTTCTGCCATGGCCAGCGAAGAGCCCAGATCTCAATCCCATTGAGCACGTCTGGGACCTGTTGGATCGCAGGGTGAGGGCTAGGGCCATTCCCCCCAGAAACTTGCAGGAACTTGCAGGTGCCTTGGTGGAAGAGTGGGGTAACATCTCACAGCAAGAACTGACAAATCTGGTCCAGTCCATGAGGAGGAGATGCACTGCAGTACTTCAAGCAGCTGGTGGCCACACCAGATACTGACTGGTACTTTTGATTTTGAGCCTCCCTTCATTCAGGGACACATTGTGAAACATTTTTAGTTTATGTCTTATGGTGTTGACTCTTTTAGTGTTCATACAAATATTTACACATTAAGTCTACTGAAAGTAAAAACAGTTGAAAGTCAGGGGGCGTTTCTTTTTTTGCTGAGTATATATATATGCTATTATTTTATACAACGATTTGATATCACTTTTTTGTCATGCTTTAAATTGGGCTTATTTTAAAACCTATATATAAAGTGCATCCGGAAAGTATTCACAGCACATCACTTTTTCCACATTTTGTTATGTTACAGCTTTATTCCAAAATGGATTAAATTCATTTTTTTCCTCAGAATTCTATACACAACACCCCATAATGACAACGTGAAAAAAGTTTGCTTGAGATTTTTGCAAATTTATTAAAAACTAGCAAAATACCCGTGCTATGCAGTGACGAAGTACTGCCTTAAAAGTTTTATTAAGAAGAAAATTAAATCTTTTTAAACTGAGGGAAAATATACCAATAATTATTTGTTAAGGATCTCTTTGTATACCACATTGTCATTTCGGCCCTCCGTTTGTAATATGACCAAGCTGTGCGCTGAGCTTACTCTTGAGCATGCAACATACAGTTGGCCACGTGAACAGTAATCTTGTTTCAAATCTCACAGCCTGGATTGCTGCTGTCATAATTGGTTTGAGTTTCATGGTTTGTTTCAATTACGACAGTATTTGTAGGACTTGTGTTGAAGTGACATTCTGCATCTGTCAAGCGTTGTAAGCATACAACCGGTTTCATCGATAATTTCACATCCAGCTTTTGAGAGCTTAAACATTCATAAACATCAAAGTGTCCACTACTGAAATCGTCACCTGTAAATCTAAGATGTTTAAGAGGCATTGGCGGTTGTCGAAAGGTGCAAAATATTTGGCCATTCAGTGGCAGCCATCAACTCACATGCAGAACCATAGGTGAAGGGCTTAAGCATTTCACTCTTATAGTGCTCCTGTGTAGTATAATTATCCCCCGTACCGTCATCAGTCCACACCTTGAACCTGTCCCAGTCATTCAATACATAAGACACAATGTTCCTCCGGATATCAAGAGTGAGCCTGATATGGCCGTGCAATATGTAACAAAGAGAATAGAAAAGGTAGGTGCCATCTCCGGGCATGGAAACCACTCGGTAAGTGACACTTCTTTGATCGATGGTGATCACCTCGACAGACATGTTAATAGGGGTATGGTTGGAACGATAAAGGAAATGGGTACCTGAACAATGTAAAGTAAGTCTAAAATACCTACACAATAACTATAATCGTAATAAATGAACAATAAAACAGCGGATAAGCCGTGGATTCAATAAAAAGGTTGTAGTTATCAGCAGGGAGACGTGAATCCCGTGGCAAAGCAAGGAAGGGAATGTAGAGACCGGAGCGACAGACGGCCCTATATAGGCAGGCAGCCAAAAACATGGGAGGCGTTGGGATGACGGACCCAACGCCGCCTCACACGGTGACCGAGCTGCAGGCTATGGACGTATATATGTACGTAAGTAAGATTCAGTTAGCGATGGGAACCCGCGTACCAAATTTCTTGAAGATGGGCCCATAAGTAACAAAGACCGTTGGAAAGTTCAATATGACGGCTGACAATGGCGTCATACCACCAAAATAAGTACGTACATTGGTTTCGGTTAGCGCAGGGAAGCCGCCTACCAAATCTCGTGAAGATGGGGCCATAAATAAGAAAGTTCAACATGGGGGACGTTGTCGACCGTTATGACCGTTAAGCGTAGAATTTCGAAATGAAACCTGCTTTACTTTTGTAAGTAAGCTGTAAGGAATGAGCCTGCCAAATTTCAGCCTTCTACCTACATGGGAAGTTGGAGAATTAGTGACGTTGGAAAGTTCAATATGGCGGCCGACAGTGGCGTCATACCACTGAAATAAGTGCGTACATCTGTTTCGGTTAGCGCAGGGAAGCCGCCTAACAAATTTCGTGAAGATGGGGGCATAAATAAAAAAGTTCAACATGGCGGACATTGTTGGAGAATTAGTGATGAGTCAGTGAGTGAGGGCTGTGCCTTTTATTAGTATAGATATATATATATATATATAGATAGATATATATATACAGGGTGGGCCATTTATATGGATACACCTTAATAAAATGGGAATGGTTGATGATATTAACTTCCTGTTTGTGGCACATTAGTATATGTGAGGGGGGAAACTTTTTAAGATGGGTGGTGACCATGGTGGCCATTTTGAAGTCGGCCATTTTGGATCCAACTTTTGTTTTTTCAATAGGAAGAGGGTCATGTGACACATCAGACTTATTGGGAATTTCACAAGAAAAACAATGGTGTGCTTGGTTTTAACGTATCTTTATTCTTTCATGAGTTATTTACAAGTTTCTGACCACTTATAAAATGTGTTCAATGTGCTGCCCATTGTGTTGAATTGTCAATGCAACCCTCTTCTCCCACTCTTCACACACTGATAGCAACACCGCAGGAGAAATGCTAGCACAGGCTTCCAGTATCCGTAGTTTCAGGTGCTGCACATCTCGTATCTTCACAGCATAGACAATTGCCTTCAGATGACCCCAAAGATAAAAGTCTGAGGGGGTTAGATCGGGAGACCTTGGGGGCCATTCAACTGGCCCACGACGACCAATCCACTTTCCAGGAAACTGTTCATCTAGGAATGCTCGGACCTGACACCCATAATGTGGTGGTGCACCATCTTGCTGGAAAAACTCAGGGAACGTGCCAGCTTCAGTGCATAAAGAGGGAAACACATCATCATGTAGCAATTTCGCATATCCAGTGGCCTTGAGGTTTCCATTGATGAAGAATGGCCCCACTATCTTTGTACCCCATATACCACACCATACCATATATATATACAGGTGCATCTCAATAAATTAGAATATCATTGAAAAGTTAATTTATTTCAGTAATTCAATTCAAAAATTTAATTCTAATTTTCTGAGATACTGAATCTTGAATTTTCATTACCTGTAGGCCATAATCAACAAAATGAAAAAAAATAAATACTTAAAATATATCACTCTGTGTATAATGAATCTATATAATTTCACTTTTTGAATTGAATTACTGAAATAAATTAACTTTTCTATGATATTCTAATTTATTGAGATGCACCTTATCATAATGATAAAAATAATAAGAAAATAGTAATAAAAGGCAGGCTGGATGCCTTATATATGCTAGGTATAGAAGCAATGTGTTAAGTAAGATTAGTTTTGAGGATCTCATCAAGAACTTTGCAGTTACAAAAAGTAAAGAAAACTTTTCAAATATAAATGGAAGTATACAAAAATAAACATTACTTTCCACCTTATTGTAAATTTTGTTCCATTTTGAAAAATACATTTTAATTTATGGTTTATTATTTTTTTGATTTCGAATTAGATACAGTATATATGGGGCACCAAAATCGTTTAAGTACTTAGGGCCTCTAAAGGTCTTAATCCAACCCTGGGGTGCAGGTGTTGTCCTCCACCTGCTCTGAAGTGTGAATGAAGCACTTGACTGACCCTCTCGCATTTGCACATGAATGCACAATCAGCTAAGCACTCCAATCAACCTGCACCTGCCTGGAGTCTGCACGTTTCGGGATTCCTAATTTGTTTTTTAAAATTGCAATTAGCATGGACCTCTTGTATCACAACACCATGCTCTACAATGAGTATAAAGTTTAAGAGAAGGAACCCCGCTAACAAGCTTGTCCAACATTTTCAGATTTTCCATTTACTTCATACAAGGGTTTGTTACGCTAAGTATGACTTAATTTTTTGTATCATAACTTAACATAGAAGTACTTAAAAATATAAGTGATTAGATAATGTAATTAACATCGTTGGCAGTGTACATAAAATATGTTTTGGATACCATATACTTTATTAATGTTTTATGATATTGTGTAGCTGAATTTACTTTCATAGACAGAGTCCACCTCAAGTAATGAACAGATCACTGTTCTGATGTACAGATGTTGAGAGTCTGTGGCTAATTGGAATTCAGCAGGTATTGTGAGGTGATATTAGCCATCTTCTGGTTGCTTCTCCTCCATTCTGTGAGTGAAAATGGAACAGAGGTTAGCAAATGTGTTACCTCCACAGTCTTCACCCTTTGTTAACCTTAATGCAGCTGCTTGAGAAGCTCTTGATTCTTATGTTTATAATCAGGGTTTTTTATTTGTGATGGTACCGGCACTTTCTGACTACATATTAACTAATTCTATAATCAATTGTGTGCTGAGTCTTCATTGTATTCCAGTTTCATCAAATGAGAGCGAACGTGCAATTGAATCTAATTGTTACTCCAATGAGAGCACCGTTACTGACAAGTACTGTCTCCGCACTTCTCTTCGTATGATTGGTTGGCCCTTCACTCATACGCTTTGTGCAATACTTTAATTTATGTTTGTTATGAGGATGACGATCAGCCATTTACACAAAAAGCAAAGAACGAATTAGGAAGACTGCATTTGATAAAAACATGTAAAAAGTTTGGAATTTTCTTTAAAACTCAATCAAATTAAGCCTTGTTTGCATTGTGGGAATACAAAACAACTTTTTCTGTAGAATGTAGAGCTTGTTGTTAACTTGTGGTTGGCAGGTGGCGCAGTGGTATTGTTGCTGCCGTGCAGTAGTGAGAACATTGGTTCACATCTGGGCTCCTCCCTGCGTGGCGTTTGCAAAAAGCACTTTGAGTAGTCAGAAAAGCTCTATATAAATGTAACTAATGATTTATTTTATTCTTCGATTTCGTAAATTATTTGTAATTTTAAACTGTCAAGCACAATATCATACAGTACAGTACACTTGCCGATTTGAAATTTTGAACATTATGTTTCAATATATACCTTCACAGTACCTCACACTTGATCCAAACGGAATACTGTATGTATGCATACCACCACCTTTTTGTTTACAAAAAAAGCACCGTGTATAACAATATTTATAGCCATTCACAAACACCCAAGAGAGCATCTTGCAGGTTCAAATCTGGTAGCAACAATGGAGGCTGTGAATGTTGTTAACATCCTTTGTCACTTTGCCTTTAAGAAACATAAAAAGAAGTCTAGCAGAAGCTGTGCTGTCAATTTGACTTTCTGGCTCCGAAAGTCCCACCCTTTATGTCAGAAAAGAATGGACCGGAAGTTGCCATTCACACATGAACTTGTAAACTTGCATCTGATGGAGAACGATCTGCATTCATAGCAACACTTTTTTGGGGTGAGGAAGCCAAGATTTTGACTTTAAAGTCTTTGTGTTCCTTTTTTTTTGATCAATGGAGTTAAATGAGGCTTCTACACAGACCTCAACACTTTACCTAAATTACTCCATCCTATTTTACAATGATATATATCATTTTCTAATTAAAAATATCATTAATGAACAGGCCTAGTGGCCAGCAGTCAGTACAATCCCAACGCCATCTCAGTCAGGTTAGTCACATGATCACTATCATTGCAGGATTTGACGTCACTTGCCCTCTGTTATAAAGCTACAGACAATCGTTGTGTCATTAACCCTTGGTGGATTGAAATACCTTTGAAAATCTTTCTTAGCAATAGTTAGCTTTCTCATCAAGTTGGCTTAGTGGCAGGCGCTTCTGCTTTTGGCCTTATTTCTCCTCGACCTTCATATTTGCATTACCCCTTTGTAACTTACGCTTCACCTTTCTTCGATGTCCTGGTTTTGAGCCTGACATAGCTTTGATTATGCTCCCTGTCTGTCTCATCATCCAGTCTTTACCCAGACACACACAATAATCCTTGGGCTTCCTTTTTTACCCATCACAGGGTTAAGTTATTGGACACCACAACCTGAGGACCTAGCAGTTTTATTACTGACGTACAAACACGAGATGTTAATTGTGACTCCACCAGATCCACTCAGCTGTAACCCACACAAGATGTGAGTCTCGGAGGTTTTGAATGAGGCCTTGTATTTATAATATGATTGATTTATCTGTTCACTCATTACCGAGTTTCAATCACTCTCTGGGTGGGCTTCATCAATGCATTTCTTTCTTGTGCAGCATCACTTACCTGCCGCATGTGTCATTTTTGATGGTATCTATAATAACAATAATTCTTTATATTTATATAGTGCTTTTTGCACTCATAGTGAGTGGGAGCCACTTCAACCACCAGTAATGTACAGCCTCCACGTGGATGATGCAATGGCAGCCATTTTTGTGCCACTACGCTCACCACACATGAGCTATTATGTGGTGAAGTGGTGAGAGATAGTTAGCCAATTAGAAATTAGTGATGATTAGGGGGCCAGAATGACTAGGCCATGGTGGGTAAGTTAGACAGGAAATCAGGATACACCCTACTCTTTACAAAGGATGCCCTTTTATGACCACAGAGATTCAGGACCTCAGTTTTACGTTTCATCTGAAGGACGGCATCATTTTTACACCACAGTGTCACTGTCACTGTACTGGGGCATTGGGATCCACATTCAGACCATAGGGTAAGCACCCACCACCCCCCCCCCCCGCTGGCCTCACCAACACCTCTTGCAACCCAAGCTGAACATGATTAGCTTCGGGTGGATGACCTCAAATGAAGTGCATGTGGTATGGCTGCTCCAGCATGTTTGTTTGTTGTCCTAGTGTCCTCGTTCTGCAGACTTTTCCAAGCATGAGTCTTTTTTCTAAACAACTGTCAGGTATCACATGTCTTAGCTTAGTAATCTTTCCTCACAGAGTGACGTCTATCTTGATGAAACTTAAAACTTCTCTGTAACTTTCGCTTATGCAAAGCAGCTTTCTCCAGCACCATAATTCAAATGTATCGGCCTTTTGTCTTATTCGCCATTTTTCAAGTCCAACTTTCACAGCCATAAATAGTGATGGTGTGCACAAGTCTACATTTACTGCACTTGTGAGACTGATATCTTTGTTTTTTCAAATCTTATTTATAATCATCATTGAAGTTCAAGCCAAGGCTATGCTTAACTTTGGGGCCTAATTCGCCACATTGGTCAATTTTGGATCCCAGGAAAATACATTTTTAAATGCATTTGATATCTTCATTGTTAATCCTTACTTTTAGTGCCCCCTCTGGTGTTGCAATCATTTTGGTATTTTTGATATCTGCTTGATGTTTAGATGCAGGCCAGATGGCGCGGCTGCTCAATGTCTTTTTCGTTTTCCGCAAGCGAGGTGGTGTTGTGCGCATATTGCAGATTCTTGACGTTTCATACTTTTATTTTGTGCCCCCACCCCTCCCCCCACCATAATCTTTCGCCTATGGGGAAGGTACAAAAGCATCAAAAATTTTAATCTCCATTTTTCATCTGATCTCAACGTTTTAGGGTCCCCAATACAGAAAACATCAATATGAAGGGTGTGTGTCTGTCTGTCTGTGTGTCACAGTTTCTTGAGGATGGGCCAGAGCTAAAATGGCTGAACGAAAAAATACCAAACTCGAAACTTAAGTGTGTCATGAGATGATGATGTCCTGATTAGGTTTTGAGACAAATTGTTCAAGAGAAAGAGGCACTCTAGAAGAGCCCTCAAATGATGAATTCTGCAATTAATGATGAATTCTTCTCTTCAATTGCTTTCGTAATGACTTATTTTATGATCAGAAAAATCAGCATCCGAGTGGTAAATGGTATCTAGGGTGCAAAGCCTACTGACGTTCACATCTGAATTTTTATATCAAATGAAAAGAATGGATAGAGAATACAGCCCTGTCGCATTAAATATCCATTAACTTGTTTTTTTAGATTAAAAGATAGGAGTTTATCATGGAAGCAATCAGTACATGAGCCAACAATGGATGGCAACTGTAGGTGTAGTGTTTGTATAATCTTTCACCTGTTTGCTCCTGCAAACACTCTGACTGTTCCCACTTATTCTCGTAAGCTGCACAAGGTGTTTTACCAGCTATGAAATCCTAGTAATGAATGTCTTGACAATCAAATTCAACACATGGTGCTTTCGTTTCTTTCTTAATGCTAGCAGAGTGCACATCTTGCCTCTTTCTGAATCAAAATTTGGTTTGGCTAGGGAGCGTTAAACAAACATTTGGCAGTAAGCTGGAAGTTCCTGATTTGTGCCCGTTGGACCTAAAAACTTTGGCACATATGTTATAGCTCTGATAAATATTTCAGCAACAGTCGTTTTCATCTGATTCTGAAAGTGAAAACCGGCTCCAAATGTCTGACTTCCCTGTGCTTTTTACTGTGCTGTTTTGGCCGGCTTTGATTGCCCTTTGCACATCTGCAGGTTTCATTTATTCAATATGACGTGAATGACCGAAATCATAATAATACTGGCATTACAAATGGATTTTTTTCAAACGTACATGACGCAGGCTTTTTATAATATAATGGATTTTGTCCAGGTTTTATTGAGCACATGCAATTTGCCATCCAGCATTTGTTTAGCAACAATTATGGCTGCCCATTCCTGCCTGCATGACAGTGATTTGGGACTTTATATTACACCCCAGTCCTAATGCACACCTCTACACCAATCCATCAGACATCTGACCAGCACACCAATCCACACTCAAACAGCTGGGCCAGTTATGAGTCACCAGTTAGCTTAACTGCATCTATCTACGTTCAAGTACAAGGAACACCGGGAGAACATGCGTACATGGAGAGTCAAGCTGGAGCTCTGTATTCAGAAATGGCAATGCCACCCACTGCTCTGCTGTACCACTTATTAATTATGCAGCCTGGAAATATGTTGAAGTGTAAGAATGTTTAGAGTAGATTTATTTAAATTGCTCAGGTTCTACTTTTGCCCATGTGGGTTTCCTCCTGGTGCTCCAGTGTCCACCAAAGTGCAAAGACATGGATGTTAGCTTCATGGTGCTGCTAAATTGTCTTGTATGTGTGGGGGGGCTCTCACCTTGTGATAGACCAGTGCCTTGTTCAGGTGTTGCTCCAGCCTTGCACCCAATGATTGCTGGGTTAGACTCCAGTTGCCCTGTAACACTGCCCTGGTTAAGCGAGTTAAGAAGATGGATGGATGGGAGGAAGCAGGTTTACTGTCCCATTTTTAGTCACTCCCTAATTTTGTGAGTTTTTGTGCTTATAATTCCGCAAACCTCTTCTAAAGGGTAAAACTGCTTTCTTTTTTTTTTCCATAATGCTGAATGCACTATATTTGAGTATAGTCTAAAAAGCTCTTCCATCATTCCATTATCCCCGCCTGCTTCATTCTATAGTGATTTTCCACTTGCAAAGATAAATCCTACTGATCTAAAACATTATAAGCTCTCCTATACACTGCCGGTTGAAGCCCATTTGGAGTACTAAGCAGGGCTGATGGATGTCTGCCCTTGTTGTCCATATTATTACGAACTGTGGTGGGAGGGTGAGCCCCTTGGTGTTCAGAGCTCACACCCCTTCAATAGCAAAAATGGCAGACCTTTGTGTACAGTATGTACTGCAGAGTTTAAAGGAGATGTAGAGTCCTTGGTGTACGTAGCATTTGCACTTTTACTTTCATAAATGGCACCCAGCGGGTAACGGTGCCCATTCATTATCATTATAGTTTGACAACCCAGGGGCTGGGGTTTCCCTTCAGGAACACGAATGATGCCCTTTTGTGTAGGTAGCATTTTTTTCATTCTTTTATGACCTCGCCCCTTACCTTTCAATGAACTTTCATGAATGGTTCTCCTCAGATGTCTGCACCCTAAGTAGCCGCATATGTTGCCTAAAGGATTGATTGGCACTTCTTCTTAAGTAGATGAAATTAGTTAAAAAAATGCTTTAGTTGCCTCACATTTTTATGCAATCATTTTGTTCACCCCACTGAATTAAAGCTGAAAGTCTGCACTTCAACTGCATCTGAGTTGTTTCATTTAAAAAGCATTGTGGTAATGTACAGAACCAAAATTAGAAAAAAGTTGTTTCTGTCCAAATATTTATCGACCTAACTGTAGATTAATTTATAAGAAAGATGCAGGTCAGGGTTAGGGATATATTAGACAGTAATCTGGTGTTAGGTACTTATAGACGACATATTCAATGCAAAAGACTCACTTTGGCCTGCTCATGGGGCCCAGTCACCCTGTCTCCTCTCTTACTTGCTTGCTGCTGCTGCCATCTGGTTTCTACCCAACTCTTCACCTTCAACTGTCCTTCCAGCTTTCTTCTTTCATTTTCTTTATATTTTTTTCACTGTGCAGGCTCCCTTTATAGCACCGATTGGCCTACTTCAAGGTGTGAATGAAGCACTTGACCATTCCGCTCACAGTTGCATGTGAATGCGCGATCAGCCAAGTAACAACAACAACAACATTTATTTATATAGCACATTTTCATACAAACAGTAGCTCAAAGTGCTTTACATAATAAAGAATAGAAAAATAAAAGACACAATAAGAAAACAAAATAAATCAGCATTAATTAACATCGAATAAGATTAAGGTCCAATGGCCAGGGGGGACAGAAAAAACAAAAAAAAACTCCAGACGGCTGGAGAAAAAAAAATAAAATCTGTAGGGATTCCAGACCATGAGACTGCCCAGTCCCCTTAAGTATATCAATTAACGTTGGAGTGACACGTGAACGTTCACATTTACATTATTTTTTTTCTTTCACGCCACAAACTTCTTTCACAACACAGCATGCTGACAATGCTAGTGGGCAGCACAAAAACTCCAAGGGTGGGATGGGAACCCCACCACCCTGCTTGTTGACTCAGCAAAAACTCCCTGGGGGAACCCCCCTACTTTTCCATCCACGTTTTCAGAGAGAGAGGGCTAAGCCAATACTAAGTACTGAAGCTAGTGACACCCCTGGATGTATGCAGGACCTCAATGGACTCCAGTTTCAGGCCTACAATCATTTCTACTGTCTGAATAACACACTGTCATTTATTTTTCGAGTGATCACATGCACTGCCATACCAGACTGTCAAGGAGAAAGTGAGGATGCTTTCAATGACAGCTCTATGAAATTGAACCAGTACTGATTGGGACAGGTTAAACTTTTTTTAAGTTGATGGTGAAAAAACAACCTCTGCTGAGCTTTTTTGATAAGAACAGTTATGTTTTCATCTAATTTCAGATTGTGATAGTTGTGCCAAGAAATTGAAATGATCCCACCTTGTTGACAGTAACACCATTTTTAACTAGGAGGGGAGGAGTTTCTCCCCAATCATTTCCACTGTTTTCAAAGAATTCATGTTGGGATTGTTGAGAGTCCAGTCAATCCACCTCTCTCCAAAATGGCACCTTATTCTCATCTGGGATCAGGCAATCAGCAAACATTAGCAGCTTAACAGGTGGGTCACTGGAGGTGCAGACATTGGTGTACAGAGGAAAAAGGAGAGGAGTCAGAACACAGCCCTGAGGGGACCTTGTGCTCAGGATCAGAAACCACTGTCTGACACATGTGCTGCAAAAAATGCACATATAAAAACTTGACAAAAAAACTTAAATGGGATTTGTTTTGCTTTAATTTAGCAGAAATGTCTACCAATGGGGTAAGCAAAATTTCTTAAAGTAAGCTAAAAAATCATAAACACAACAATAACAACATTTATTTCTATAGCACATTTTTCATACAAATGATGTAACTCAAAGTGTTTTACAAGATGAAGAAACAAAAAAGAAACAATTAAAAAATTAGGCAATACTAATTAACAAAGAATAGGTTCAATGGCCAGGAAAGACAGAAAAAATGTAAAAGAAAAACTCCAGACAGCTGGAGAGAAAAATAAAATCTGTAGGGGTTCCGAGGCCACGAGACCACCCAACTCCACTGGGCATTCTACCTAACATCAATGATCTCAATCAGTCCTCATGGTTTACAGGCTTCACGTGGAAGAATTAGACAATGCTGGTCATGTGGACCTCTGGCCTTCAATCCATCAATGAAGGGACAGCACGGTGCTTTGATCAGGTGGTGGTGGTGCAGATCGCCATCACAGAAAACTGGAAAAAGAACAGCAGAGAAAGTAGGGGTTAGTGCGGATTGTGGAGCCACGATAAAAACGATAATTCAATGCATATACGGAATATCAGGGTTACACTAAAATGAAGCTTTGAAAAAGCCATGTTAAAGTAATGAGTTTTTAGCAGTTTGTTAAAGTGCTCCACCATTTTAGCCTGGCGAGTTTCTATCAGTCAGCTATTCCAGATTTGAGGTGTATAACAGCAGAAGGCCGCCTCACCACTTCTTTTAAGTTTAGCTCTTGGAATTCTGAGCAGACACTCATTTAAAGATCTAAGGTTATGATTTGGAATTTAAGGTGACAGGCATTCTGAAATATAAGATTATTTAAGGCTTTGTAAACCATAAGCAGTACTTTAAAGTCAGGGTAATCAATGTAGTGACATCAGAACAGGAGAGATGACCTCGGATTTTCTTTTCCTAGTTAAGATGCTGGCAGCTGCATTCTGCACTCATTGCAATCGATTGATGTCTTTTTTGGGAAGTCCTGAGAGGAGTGTGGGGCAGTAATCTAATCGACTATTGATATTCTTAATAAGTCAATACTTCTTACAATAAGGAAAACAAGATTTAATATCATGATATAAATACTTTTTACTTGCTTATCTTATTTTTTGCAGTGTATGTTCATTAGAAAGTCAGAGATCCAGAGGCACGGGGTATAGTCCACATTCATACTGAGAAGTTGGCTATAGAGAATGAAAGTGATCAATGCAGAAATCCAAAAATACAGGAGTCTGAGGATCTGCCGCTATTGACCTGAATCCAGAAACTACAGGACAACTTTGAGGCATCTCATAAAGTCCATGCCTCAGCAGGAAAGAGGTGTTTTGTTAGCACATAGAGGAGCAATAGGATATTAGGCATTTGGTCATAATATTTTGGCTCATTAGTGTGTATTTTTCAGTGCAGTATGGGATAGTATAGCTCCCTTCCAAACATTCATGTGTTGATTAACAAAACACTTCAAAAGTTCATGGAGTTGGGGCATACATTAAAAGTCAAGAAGTAACCCTGGATGAGGTGCTCATGCACACATGCATTGGTGCAATTTAGTGCCACCATTGAAACTAACAAACACACACACACACTTCTTTTGGCATGTGGGGAGCAAACTGGAGTGACCAGCGAAAAACCCACAGGCTGCTCCTTCTGCATCACTCCTGGACACCTTACATTGACAGCTTTGGATGTATGCACAGGCTCCAGCCTCAGGTAACACTGAATTACCACCAGTGCTGACTACCCAATCTGGGTACCAGACAAAATTATAGTCACCAGCAGGGTGCCCATCAATCACTTTTTACAGGGAGTCAGAGAGGAAGGTCAAGCTGGCAGCTTTAGAGCTTAAAGTGCAAAGCCTCTGCCATTACAGCAGCTCACCTACCATTGAGATATGCCTCACAAAGTCCTGATAATAGATAAAAGTAACCTCATTTGACGGATAACATACATGTCATGTTTAAGTGAATAATTAGCCAATATTTGTGACCTTGGAATAAAAGGCACACACCGTTATTAAATAACTTTTTTAAAATCACTTGCTTGCCATTCTTAGTACTATTAAAAAGTTAAAAGTTGTGTGGGTGATACGGTAAATATTCCACTCATTGGAATTCACATTTCATTCAGTCCCAACAATAGAAGCAATACACCAGCATGATATTTAGTTTCAAATATTAAGTAATTGCTGGAAAATGTGCAATTATATAAGTAATAAGTGCTCTAAATGATCTTGATTCTGAATGGAGATAGAAATGGCAATGCCAGTTAAAGCTGAATTGACTGTGACTTCCGTGCATTCTCATAATTAACTTAGCGCTAGATGCTTCATAACTGGATTGTAAAGGTCATTTGTTCTGCATGTTCGACTGTTCTCTCCAAGTCTTTGAAAGTTCAAATCCATTACAGTCTCATCACTGCAATATTATAGAAAAGGAAAAGAAAATGGTGAGATGAAGTAACTTCTCTCCGTTTTTCTTGTGACGTGTCAATCAGTTACCGACTGTGCCTAGATAAATGTTTTTTGAACATGCCTTCATAAAATGTCACATTTCCATTTAAAACCAGCATCTGAACTTCAACCAAAGAATGGCATTAATATGCATTGCTAACTGCTGGGAATGTGATAAATACCGAACAGCAGGTAATAAGCGGTAAAGCCAAAGTGGAAAAAGGAGCTTTTGTATGTCACTAGACTTAATCCTCACTTATACTTTGCATTTGTAAAGTCAGTGAAGCCAAGCAGTTCCAACAATGACATTAATAGACACTAATTATAAAGCCAATTACAGTTTAGCTGGTGAGTTCAAAGAGTTTCTGAGCCTGGGACCGTAACAGAAGTGTTGGTCATACAGAAACCTGAAGCTTTTATATTGCCACAATAATCTAATGACAGACTTACCGGTCTTTTGTAGGACGTTTTCAACTCGCCACACAGTACGGTTTCAAGGCAGTTAAAGAGAATCTGTGCTCCTGTGGCTCACTATTGAGTGGTTATAGAATGCAGCACAGTGGTGCGGAGGTTAGGCTTAGCACATCACAGCCCGGTCTTTATGTGTGTAGGGTATGTCGTTTCCATGCTTGTATTTTAACTTTGTCTATGCTGGCAGCTGTAGTCGTTCAAATGAGTAAAGTTTCAGACTTTGCAGTGCCAATGCGGCCCTACCCGTTTACTTGCAATTATAAACAAAAATAATGCTTAATGGTGTAAAGAGTCAAACAAAAATTACTCACCATGTAAACAGGGTGGTTATTAATAAGACTCTGCCGTGAGGCCAACTGATATGGAGCTCCTTCTTTTAGGTCGTCTCTCTATTAAGTGATGCCTCCTTCCAGGCTGTCATCCTTTGGTAGCACAGGGACCGGAAGGAGCAGAGTCAGTTGCCCTCAATGGAAGGTTTCTTAGATCGTTGGAGAAAGTAAATAACAGGACAGTTAGTGAGAGCACCCCCTCTTGGCCCGGGGTGGTATTACATACCTGGGAATACATTGGATGGTGATCCTTAGGCGCCCATGTATGACACAGTATTAAATATGGCTTTAGAAAGAGGGTGACAAATCCAGGTTGTCTCACAGTTTGTTCATCTGTTAGGGGAGAATCAGGAATGCAGCACCCTGGACAAACTACAAGAGGAAATCCATATTCAGCTCAGAAAGATCAGGGAGGAGGCTCGATATGACAATCCATTCTGGTCACATGCCCACAAAGCCCTCTAAAAGGAGAGAGTGAGAACCAGAAGAAAAGCAGCTGGATAGTTAATACTAAAGTAGATGTAACTCTTCTTTCTTAACTGATCTGAATGAACTTTCAACCCACTTAAGTTTATTTTCCCAGAGAGTCATTCTTCTCAGCGATTTCAACCTCCATTTTGATACTCTGACATGTAAAGTCAAGTCAACTTGGGGAGCATCCACTGGTACAGTGCGTTGCCGCACCCACTACACAACGAAACAACTCGGGATCCCGGTTAGCAAGCCCCCAGGCAGACACGCGGTCCAGTCCCACCCTCCGGAAATGACCCTCTATCTGCCGCAGCCAGGTGTTACGTGGTCGACCCCTTGGCCTTGTCCAGCCACTCGGGTCCCCAACAATAAGGGTCTTACGAGCCGGATCACCCTCGGGGAAACGCACCACATGGCCATAGTGCCGTAACTGATGCTCCCTCACAATGCAGGTAATGTGCCTCATTCAGGACTACATGAGCAACCGCTCACCCGACACAAAGTCAAACCAACGGTACCCAAGCAGAGACACAGTACCAAAAGAGTCCAGTCTTCATCTCAGGTCCATGTCTCTCAACCATATAGCATGTAAAGTGAAGAATGAATTTCTGTCTTATTACTGGATTGTTTTCACTTGGTGCAACATGTTGATCTTCCTACTCACTCTGGTTGTCATATATTATACCAGATCTGTACATCTGGCTTATCTGTTGGCAACACTTGGGACTCTCTGATCATAAAGCAGTACTTTTCACTGTATCGTTACCTATCCCTCCTCTTACCAGTAAACGTCAAATTTCTTTCAGTAACTTTAAAAATATCTGTCCCTCTATTCTTGCAGGATCCATTTCTGATCTTTTTCTGTCTTCCTTTATTCCATCAACACCAGATAGTCTTGTTAACTGTTATAACTCGGCTCTTTGTTCAGCACTAGATAAAATAGCTCCTTTAAAACATAAGGAGTTTTTTTTTATATATATATATTATTTTATTAAAATCAAAAAACATTCCATACATGCAATTCAGGTTTAACAAAACTGGTTTTAAATAAATCGACCCCCATCCATAAGAAGTTTCTTTTAAGCATTCATCTTCATGGTACAATTCTGAATTACGGTCTATGAAAGCAGCTTGAGAGAATGTCACATAATACTGGCCTCACTGTGCATATCCAGGCTTTCTCAGACCACCAAAGGGCTTACCAGGAATCACTAACTGCAGCCCAGTACATATATCATGGCAGAATAATAGAAAGTGGCCATGATAACCTGAGGATTTTGTTCTCTGCCGTTAATAAACTACTTCAAGCTGCATCTGGCCCAATTACCTCCACTACTGAAATCGGTGAAAAATTCCTCCACTTTCTCTGTAATAGAATTAAAGATCTAAATAATTCAACTAACATAAATAAATCATCTGTTTACATCTTCTGTCTTCCCACTCCATCCAGCCCTTTTTCTAAATCCTCACAGTCACATCTGCACTTCTTAATGACCTGCTTTGTAAGAGGAGGTTGACTTCTTGTGTACTGGACCCCATCCCCATCACACTTCTTAAATCCTGCCATCATGCCATAATCCCAACTGTTGCACCAATAATAAATACATCCCTTGACACCGGCTTTGTTCCAGCCACTTTTAAAATTTCTTCTGTAATCCCAATGTTAAAAAAGTCTGGTCTTGACAATCTCAACAATTTTCAGTGTATTTCTCACTTACCTTTTCTGTCACAAGTTCTTGCGCATGTTGTAGCCTCCCAACTCACCAAGTACATAACTTCTAATAAACTAGTGGAACCTTTTCAGTCTGGTTTCAGGACACAGCACAGCTGTGAAACTGCTCTGCTTTGGGTAACCAATGATTTTCTTATGACAGCAGACTCTGGACAAACCAGCAAATTAATTTTGTTAGACCTCAGACATGACATTCTACTGTCCTGAATGGAGAACATGCTGGGTATCTCTGGCACTGCCCTCCAGTGGTAAACATCCTATCTGACTGACAGGCAAGAGTTTGTTAGTCTTGGCAACAGCAGGTCCAGCTCAGCGTTGGTCACACAACAGGTTCCTCAGGGCTCTGTCCTTGGGCCTCTACTCTTCTGTATCTCAATGCTCCCCTCAGCCATATTATTAGTTGCTATGGACTGGGTCATCATTTTTATGCAAATGATACTCAACTCTATTTCAATGTTAAAAGCGAAACTTCATCAGAGCTTTCTCAGCTCACAACCTGCCTTAGTGAAAATAAAACCTGGATGAAGCAGAACTCTTTAAAATTAAACTGCAACAAAACTGAACTCCTGCAAATTGGCACTAAAGGGCAACTTAAGAAAGTAAGCTCCTTTTCAGTCACTCTTGATGGTGATCTCATCAGATACCACCATTTTAATGCAAAAAATCTTCGTGTCATCTTTGATTCCTCCCTTTCTTATTCTACCCACATAAACCAGATTAAGAAACCTTTTTACTTTCACCTCCATAACATATCCTGTATTCACTCATTCCTCTCCTTTTCTAATGCTGAGAAATCTGTCCATCATTTATTACATCACACGCTGATTATTGCAGCTGCCCCTTCTAATCTTATATCAAAGCTCCAGTTGATTCAAAATTCTGCTGCAAGAGTCTTTAAATGGACCAGCAACAGTGAGCACATAACACCCATCCTGCTTCACCTTCACTGACTCTCTGGGTTTTACAGGATTGAATGTATAGAAAACCCAAGCAAAATGACACCTTTTATTGGCTAACTAAAAAGATTACAACAAAGATCACAACAAGACTGACAGACGAACATTTAAATGACTCCATAAGAGTGAACCTAAGTGGCTACACTCCGCCATACACCTGCCTCTCTTGTTGACTCCATGCAGGGCCAGTCATCTAATTAACTAAGAAACACATCACACATGCAACTGGACATGTGAATACTCTTGTGAAGTGAAACAGTGACATGGAACAAAATGACAAATGAATAAGTCATATCTGTGTATTTGGAATTGCACTGTTTTGTTTTGACAGCATTCATGTTTTAATTCAATAGCGTGAGATACACTAGAAAATGCATACAGACATACAAAATGAACTTGCAGGTGGACTAAATATTTTTTGTGTTGTTTTTATGCAAAATGTGAGTTGTGGACACCAACATTTTGCAAATGTTCAGGCAAAACAAACTTGTTCAGTTTGTTTGGGTTGAAATAAGCTATGAGAATAAACTTTAGAAAACATGGGTAGCTCACGGCCATTTTCATTTTATAAAAGTAGCTCTCAGGGGAAAAAATGTTGGAGACCCCTGGTATAGAATGTCAAATAAAATATATATATATAAAAGAAATATTGTTATTCTGGTGACAAAATTTTGTGTTCTGCTTTTTCAGAAATGTTGCCATTTTTCTGAGACAATCTCGTCACAATTGCAGCCACATTATTTAAGACCGCTATAACTGGCAAACAACATATAGTGTCATCATGGCCTAACTATGTAAGATGGTGGCACATAGCTTCTGGCAAAAATGTATTGATTTCTTACTTAAAAATAAATAAATAAATAAATAGAATAAAAAAAATAACTTCTACCTTTCTTCTTTAGGTTTAATGCAAGCTTAAAGGTGCTTCCTAGATGATTTAATTGTCAGGACATTTAACTTATTCAACTACAACTTTAACATCTATGGTTTGGTTCATTTTGGCTCTTGACTGCTTTTCTAGCTTTTGACCCCCCACCTGACCCTGACCCTGACCCTAACCCTAACCCAACAAAAAAACAAGAAAAAAAGAAACAAATAGGGAAAGAAACAGACAAAGGAAAGAACACAGTCAAAAAAATAGGATAAGACTTACATGGATGTAGGGCACCATGCAGGATGATACATAAATAATCAATAGAAAAACACAGGGAGGGGGCAAGGTATTAGCCCAAAACAAATTGGTATAAGATGGCCAGTGCTTCCTGAAATCCCATAAGCAGAGAGAAACACAAAGCTCATTATTCGAGCAGTGTAATCAATACTCATGGGGATTCAATTTTCCCTAAACCTAACCCTAACCAAAATTTGTAGTGAGTGTTATCACAAAGTTTTTAGATTCTTAGCGCGATGAGAGAAGTCGCAAAATTAACCGGAATGTTCAAGCAAATTATAGAAAAAAAATAATCTAAATCTAAAAGTTTTTAGGAAAGTAACTTATTAACTATTTTTTACTGTGAATTGTATAGGGGGTTATTTATCTATTTATTTATTTATTTATTTATCTATTTAATCAATTATTTACTTATTTTTGGAGATAAGAGATTGGCTTATTTATTTATGTATTTAGTTAGAGATAAATAGTTTTAGAGGGTGGGGATTGGTAAATTATGGAGTTTTGGTAGGGACGGAATTTGGGTTTGGTGGGAATTATTAATTTTGTCAATATTTTTAGAAATATTGATTTTATTATTGTCCCAAATAACTTAAAGATTTTTTAAAAATTTATTTAGTATTTTTCTATCTTTTTAGACTTGGGATCTTTAAAGAATTGTATTCTATTTTTTAAAAATAACATTTATAACATCTTAGGAGGGGGGAGGGAGAAAAAAACAAATAAAAATTAAAATTTTAAAATGGGACAATTGTACCAGTGCCTGCCAGTAATGGCCATATCCCCTACCCTAAGCCTAACCAAAATTTGTAGTGAGTGTTATCACAAAGTTTTTAGAATTTATTCAAAGCTTGAATACTGATACTGCTGCACCAACATTTTAAATATTGATTATGTGATGATACTAGATGTCAATATACCGGAGGTCGTATGGATAGCAAAAGGAGGTATAGTTATAAATAATATGGACAAGCACAAAGTGTTGGCACTCACAAGAAAAAACTCTGTAGAAAATGGCAGCAAGTGACTTCACTGCTATAACAATACAAATAACCAAAAACTCAAAAATGAAAAAAAAAATGTACAAAAATAAATTAAACAAAATAAGAATTACAGTCACAGACTCCATTTATGTTTCATCGTCAGCTCTGCTCTCTCATTCCACACCAGATAGGATGTCCTAAATTATTTTCGCTAGTTGTATTATCTCCCTCAACATAGTGGCCACCACCAAGTCTCTTGTATCTTCACTCCCCTGTAATTGCCAGAAACCCATCATCGAACATATCATTCATTTTACTCTGATCAGCGACAATCAGAAAGGGCTGTCTCCCTCTTGGAGCTTGAATTATGACATCATTCCTTTACCCTCAGGCAGATCTGCAGCTGGATCAGCCCACTTCAACATCCCCCTTCCTGGTTTCTCGTCTACTAGTCCACTTCATGTCAGTCTGATATCTCCATACTTGAAATACATTTTTAAATGAGTCTATACCTGAAACTATCCTCTCTTTATGATGTATACGTTCTATCCTTCCATATCTTATTTTTTATTATTTGCAGCTGAAGTCTCTGCTCAGAGTATGTGGAGTCACCCATCTCTTCACTTCTTCTACTCCATTTCTTATACTCATTTGCTTTGACTCCTTCTCCTCAGTAGACACCTTTGTCTTGTTTCTACCCCTTCCCAGCTACACTGCAGTGCCTAATAAACCATTTTCAAAATATCTATAGCTGTTCCCAAAATCCTATTTAACCAGCACACACAGTTTAAATTTGCTCTTAGATTATGCTCTACCCTTAGGAGACATCATCTCACAGGCCTAAAACTAGACTACTTATGTTATTGTGGTCTCCTACAACTCCCTGGCACCTCCCTCTGTATACTCTGGGGAAATCCTCTGGTAAGGTTTGTTTTATATTATGTACTCCCTTTCATTTTATAAATGAATATACGATTAAGGGATATTGAAGACCAGGATCTTCTCCAAAATCGCAAACACTGACAATGAGTGTATTTACATGCACTTTAATAACCCAGTTATTCTCAGAAACCTGGTTTCTAAAATACCATATAAACCCTCATTCTGGTTAGAGAAACCAGGTTATTGGTCTCTGAAAAACCTGGTTAACACATGTAGATCTGCACTAGGGATGCTCCGATCAGATTTTTTAAGACCGATACTGATCGCCAATTTCATGTTACTTGATCAGCCGATTCCGAAACAGATTCTGATTTTTCTGTTTTCTTTGTCCCTTTAAAAAACATTTTACACTAAGCTCCTGCATAACCAGACACATAGAATTGCTATGTCCTATATTAAAGTGTATTTTTAAAATTAATCTATTGACCACAGGTGTTAGCTGTTCCTTTTTTATTAACAAAATCAAATTCTGTAGGCTTGTCATTCAGTGACCATAAAAATACTAAAATGGATAGTTTCCTTATGATGCATAATTTAAGTAATAAAATATATACAAAAATATTTACCCATAATACATATGGTATAAAAGAAAATAAAATGCTTCTCATAATTACAGGCTGTCATACTGTTCAAAATTTCTGTAGTGTAATTATCTAAAATAAAATTTAATTAAAAAAGTAGTTTTCACCATTTCTCGAACTATCTATATATATATATATATAATGTACAGTATATATACACACACATAAATATTCTCTCACAATCAATTAATTGATATTGGCAATTAAACACTTCTTAAATGTAAACATACACATACTTATAGGTTTTAATCAGTTTAAACCATTAATTGCACTAAAGCTTTGTTGTTAAAATATACATTTACTACATTTAAACAGGTCCTTTTTTTATTTCAGTGTATCAACATTCGTAACTCTTGATGCATAAAAATAAGTATTAATTAAAATTTTAATTATGTAGAACTCATTTCTTATCAAAACTGATGCTGTATGATACACGACACCAAATAATAAATACAGTCCAAATCTTTTAACAAGCCTATTATTTACTTAGCAGCAATTTCAAGTTTGCCTTTATCTTTTCTTTTTCCAATTAAAAATTTAAGCTGCTGCGCATAAAACAAGCTCGGTGTCCATTTTAATTTAAAGGACATAATAAAAAGGCCTGAATTCATTAAAATAGCTTTTCTTGTTGTTAACTGCACATGATGACTCCTCCAATTCCCTTATCTCAATTTATTACTCCACTTTCTTAAACGTAAAGGCTAATATTCTAATCGCCTCTCGCTCTCTCATAAAACAAGTGTCCACTCACTGCTCTTTGTTTACACTACAGTAAGAGATGCTGTTGTCTCAATTACCATAATATCTTGTGTAAAGGAATACTACAACTAAAATCCCATAAAGCTTAGAAAAGCAGGGGCTGAAAATATTTTTTGTGATCAGCCAATTTATACAGTATATCACCGATCGAGTCTTTTTTAGTAATAATCAGATGATTTAGTTTGGTAGGCGATTATTCGGGGCTTCCCTAATTTGCACAAGAAATCCAGTTATTTAGCCATGTAAACCAATTTTGTAGCCTGCACCTACCTGTTGCAATTTGTTTGCCTGCTTAGCTTTACAAACACTTTCAGCAGCCCCAGGTAGAGGTGTCCACAAAGATAGATTTCCTGAGGCAAATGCTTGGGTCATTGCGCTGTTCCTTCTTCTGTTGGAAATAATCATTATTCTCAATATTTCAGAAATGGGTAAACTTACGTTGATGAATGTGCAGTATACAACCTTAGAAGTGGGGTTGGGGTTAAAAAGCAATGTGTGTTTTAATAGGTTACCTCCAACACAGCTCCAAAGACTTTGCATCACGGAGTCGGATATGTTTAAACAGTGTGATTGGGTGGCACACTGACTAGTGTTCATACCGCAGAACATCGGTGGCTCACATCAGTCGAGGATATAAAATGGGGATGGATGTTATTAACTTCACTGAACATGAATGACAAAAACTATTTAATAAAGCACAAGAAAATTATCACAGTTTACATTTACGTTTACATTTTTTTTGCGCCGTTTAATATATACATCTGAGCATCTGGGAAAGGGAGGAGTCCAGAAGTCTATTTGTTCATGTAATCGCATATTTGTAAGAAACCAAGAAATCTGACTTAACCGAGTTATTCACTTTATCTGAGCTTTGCATATGCATGTAAACGCACTGAATGTGTTTGCCCAGTGATTGGCTGGCACCCTGTTTATGGGAAGCTGTTGGCTGCCTATAACTAGAAATGGAACCAGGTTGGTCCTGTAAAGGGTTAACACTTTTATTTAACATTCTAATACCAAAAAATTAATTAAAAGTCTTAAAAAGGGTCAGTAGTTGGAATAGGATTCTTTATGTTCTGCAATCAGTTTAAGAAAATATATAAACACTGAAACTAATATAAACACTGAAATTAATTTGTGTATTATTTTTCTTCTAAATTGCTTTGTTTCAGAGTTTTGCCTATGGTGTTTTCCTTGCAAGTGAAGCAAAAGAAAATTGTTACTAATAAGGTGAAACTAGATCTCCCTGGTAATTATTTATTTTTTGTTTTAATCACAAGGATGACTGTGCTGTACTTTTAATTACAACAATATATTTGTTCAGAGAACTGAAAGTACAATAAGATACATTTTCTTATACTTTATTGTATACATATATTTAACGTACGTATTGGAATGCAAGTATTTTGTTTTAGGCTTTTTTTTTTTGTTATTTTTACTATCTCTGACAATGCCTTAATAAGATTATAACAATTTTAACAGTCAGGTGACAGGTTATTAAAACAAAAGATCAGCATTACATTACATCAAAGTAATTCATCTATTCATTTTATGAACCCGCTTGTCCAATTTTTATTACTGGCTTGTTGGGGTGCTACAGCCTATTTCAACGATAAGCTTATGTTTTATTGTGGAAAGCTTTGGAGGACACCTATCCTCAAAACCTCTCTTACCTTCAGATTCTTTTAATGCATTTCCATGGTATCATGGCAAAGTCTGTTTTACTCTGAGCTTAAACAGCACTTGCGGTACTTGACTGTCTTCCTCACCCACTGGCCTAACTAATATGCTTAGTCTCCAGTGGTAAAGTACATGGAAATGCATGTCAGATAAGCAGGTAGTTAATTCAATTTAAAATTATAATTTTCAAAGCATTAATGCTAAACAATCTCATATGCCAATGAGAAAGCAAATCATGATGTGACAATCCACACCATACAACCTAATAGTCCTAGAAGTTCAGTCTCTCAAACAGCACTGCTCTTGCAATGCTGTTCAACATCAACAGCTCTTCTGTGCCATATGTATACTTGGTGCCACTGCTCTACTGGCAAGCTGTTCTAATGTCTATGGAAAAAGTCATCTGATATACTGGGATCCTTGGAATCACCAAATGGAATGGTACTGGTATCGAATTGTGTGGTGAAATAAGTAAGGGGTATACGGCGGTATGCATTTATTTCTAAAATAAAAAGCAGTGCAGCTCAGGTTTAGTGGGTGTGTATGTCAGTGATGCCAAGCAGTCCCAGGGTGCTGATGACAAAATGGACTGATTATGCATTTATGGGCAGATGCAATCTGTTTCCACATTTCTCATTAACACTCTGGGGGTTGTAATTAGGGCACCTGACCCCACAATAGTATAAAGGAGTATGAGAAGGAGAGAGGAGTAAAAGAAAAAAAAGAGAAAGGAAAAGATTTTCAAGGTGAAGATCAAAAAGAAAACGATTGTTTTGTCAGCAAGAAATAGTGAAAGAAAAACAAAAAATCGGGTAAGTAAGCTGGTATGAATGGAACAGAGCTCGTGGGATAGGGTTGCTGCTGCTGAGCATCTGGGGAGCAAGAATGAATGAATGGCTCTGAAGATCATCCTGCGGATGTCTGTGATTGATGGTTAAGGGATGATGGAGTTGGTCTTGAGATGCCTCAGTAGTAACCAGTTAAGGTGGCTGGGTTGTATGCCAGTTTTAAGTGGTTTACCAGACTTCAGCTGCTTCAGCTCTAAGCTGAGAATACCTAATGGGTGAGCTGGGGAAGAGAAGTTATAGAATGGCACCATGGCTCAGAAAAGACAGAGAAGCCCTGATTTTAATTACTGTTTTTATTTCTTGGATTGTTTATTGAGTATGTGCAAACTGGTTCTCACTCCCACTAAGGAAACACGGTTGTTTTTATTGGATCCATCCATCCATCCATTATCCAACCTGCTATATCCTAACTACAGGGTCACGGGGATCTGCTGGAGCCAATCCCAGCCAACACAGAGTGCAAGGCAGGAAACAAACCCCGGGCAGTTGCACCAGCCCACCGCAGCTTTTATTGGACTATGTATTTATTTATTTATTTTAAAAAAACTGTGCAGAACTTTTATTTATTGTTTGGGAACTATGTGAATAAAAGTGTTTTGCACCACTTGCCTTAGTCCATTTTCATGCATGACTCTCAATGCCCGGGTTGTAATTTCGAGCAGTGGGCAACCCAGGCATCACTGATTGGAAACCCAGCACAGAATGCCCAGAGCAGCTGGCAGTTGTAAAAGATCTCCAGGACTGTGACTGTGTCTGACTTTGTCTTTACCTTTCTTTTTTATAATTGACCAAATTATACGCAGAGGTTTATTTTCTCCAGGGATGCTGCTGATGTCCTCTATTGTCAACTGGCCTTAGTCTACAGTTCAGGAATAGACAGCTATTGTTGGGTTCTATTTATATTAATCATCTTGGGACTACTTTGTTTTCCTGTCTGGTTAAACAAACCTTTCTAGTTATTTTATGTATGCGTACTCATTATGTAATTAGTAATTTGTGAACTCTTCGCATGTACTCGGTGAAGAGTGCTTTACAAAAATAAACTGAATTAATGTAGCATTCAGATAAATCAGTCACACATGCTCAGTGGTGCATTTAACATCAAATCTATAGTTTAGCTATTCCCATCATTTCCATTAGAACTGTTTGTTTGGAGGTGGGTGGATCTGAATAAATGAATGTTAGAACAATTGTGACGAGAACAAAAAGCCCAACAAGTTCTTCCATTCTATTTACCTACATTGTCCAAAATAACATCAAATTGATATTTGAAGGATCCTAATATCCTACTCTCCACCACACTACTTGGGAGCGTATTCCATGTATCTGTGTAATTTTGATATGAACAAAAACATCCTAACATTTGTATGGAATCTACCCTTAACCCGTTTCCAATTGTGTGCCTGTGTTGTTGATGTAGCATTTATTTTAAAGTAATCGATGGGGATCCGCTGTACTAATTCCCTTCCAAATATTAAAGACTTTAGTCATGTCCACTCTTAATCTCTGTTTGTTTAAACTGAAAAGGTTTAACTCCTTCTGTCTCTCGTCATAGCTCATACCTCTCAATTCTAGAATCAGCCTAGTTGCTCCTCTCTGGTCTTTTTCTAGCACTTCTATGTGTTTTTTTGTAATATGTTCACCAAAACTGTACACAGTACTCCAGATGAGGCCTAACTAGTGTATTATATAATTTAAGCATATCCTCGTTTGACTTGCACTCAAGACATCGTTGTATATAACCTAATGATTTAATTGCCCTTTTAATCGCTTCTGTAAACAGGCTAAAAATGGATAGAGACAAGTCCCCTGTGACTCCTAAATCCTTCTTATGGGATGAAAGAGATGACTAGCATAAGTAATTGATAATCCAACAGAATATATAGATTCAGATATGACATTGTTACTTAATAACAACATTAAAGTTAGCAACAACTCTTACGAAATGAAAAACATTTTTAAGTACTATAATATGTGATGACAGATTTGTCATGTAACACATCTTGCTTTTCATCTTTTGCTTGTGCTTGATCAACCTTCTCCATACAGCTCGGTGCTGCACCTCCTAGCCAGTCAAAGTCTTTTCTTTCACACCTTCTTTTTACTTTATCCATCCACCTCCTCTTTGGCTTCCCTCACTCTTTAGCTCACATGTTCATTATCTCTCCTCATCACATGTCCATGCCACTTCAACCTAGTTTCCTGTACTTTCTTAGATGTCTCTCTCACTTTTGTTGGACCTCTGATTGTGTCATTTTTTTATTCTGTCCTTTTTTGTAACTCCACAAATCCATCTCAACATTCTCATTTTTTCCACATCTAACTTCTGCTCATGATCTCCCTTAACTGCCCATGTCTCATCTCCAAACATCATTGCTGTCTTAAAAAACTTATCTTTAACCTTTGATCACACAATACTCTTGATGCCTTTTTCCAACTGTTCTATCCACATTGCACTCTGTGGGTAATCACTTTATGTAATTCTTCATCTTGGGCTACCGCTGATCCAAAATATTTCAATTTTGCAGCTCTTTTCAACAGCTCTCCCTGCAGACTTATGAATCCTGAAAACCCTCATATATTGTCTTCTTCCTATTTACCTTTGACCCCCTATCTTCCAAAGCCCTTCTCTATTGTTCCAACTTTCTCTCCACTTCCTCTTTTCTGGTGCTACACAGTACAATATCATCGGTAAAACGTCTGCACCGGGAGATTGGTCTTTTACCCCATCACATCCATAACCAGATCAAACAGGTAAGGACTTCAAGAATACCCCTGGTTTAGACCTGCTCTAACTGGGAAATTGTCTGTTACCCAAACACTACTTTAAACCTGAGTCTTCACTCCCTCATACATATCCTGAAAAAAGTCACATACCTCTCCGGTCTTGTTTTCTCTCTCATGCATCTCCAGGCCTGTTGACATGACATGACATATCATAAGCCTTCTCCAAATTAGTTAACACCATATGCAAGCCTTTCTGTTTTTCTCAATGCTTCTCTACGAATTGTATCAATGCAAATACTGCGTCAGTTGTTCCTGTCCCTGGCATAAAGCCAAACTGCTCCTCTGCTTTGGTGGTCTTCACTCCAAGCATTCTCTGTAACTCTTTTCCTAAATTTTCATTGTGTGAGACATGAGGTAATTTCCTCTGTAGTTTCCATAATTCTGAATATCTCCCTATTTCTCAAAAATGGGTACAATCACACTGCTTCACCACACCTCTGGTGTTTCTGACACCTCTTTAACACTAGAATCCTTGAAGCCTATGAAAATATTTATAATGCCAGGCCACCTTAAATTCTCTTGCACCTCTTCATCAGCATCTTTGTTTTGCAAATATGTCAATCAGCAAGCAGCCAGCTGTTTCATCCCCCAGTGAGGCAGTTGAAGTCAAGTCAGGTGCAAAACTCTCAAAACTGAAGTCTGTTTATGTGGGAGTAAGGTGTCTGGAATTGTATAGGATAAATAATATATATCGTTAATTTTATGTGTTTCGTGTCTACAACGATCTGTGTAAATATAGGATGACAGGAAATGCAAGGCAAATAACTTTTTTCATATTATAGTAGCAACTAGCCGTTCCCCGCAGCTCCGCCCACGTAGTAGTGAAACAGGACATTTAGGAGGGTCCTGCCCAGCTCCCTACTTCTGACATCATGCTTCCCCCTCCCCTCAACCCGCAGCCTCTGTCATGGATTAGTGCAAATATATCGCTCCTGCAAGCGAACTATGATTCTTAGAGCGATGAGAGAAGTCACAAAATTAACCGGAATGTTCAAGCAAATTATAGAAAAAAATAACAATCTAAATCCATTAAATAGTTCTCTCATAAAAAGCGGACAGACAGAATGACAGACGTTGGATTTTATATATATAGAAATGACAAAATGCTGGCGTGAAGTGTAAATGTAGGATGACAAGAAATGCAAGGCAAGAAATGTTGAAAACATAACTGAAACAGAAATGTTTTTTCGTGTTATAATAATAATGACAAATTGCCAAATATCACATAAACACTTTCACAAAAGGTATAACAAAGCAAGTTTGCTTTTATTCAAGAATATAACTAAAGAAAAAGTAATTATACAATTTATATGTTGCTACCAATGTGTAAAAACCGAAGCCCAAATATCAATCATCACAACCTAGATATGTCAGCTTTGCTGGTGTAGGGATAAGAATGGCTGCCTCATATTCAAGAGGTTACAGGTTTGTGCCTGTTTCCTTTTTCCTGGTTTGAGTAATGAACTGCTATTATTATTACTATTGTATAATAAAAACAAGCATTTGATTTGAGTCTGTAACGCCCAGTGTAATTTTTTGCTACTGACACCTCCTGAATGGTAAGTTAACCGAACACACTTTGTATGGCTTCAGGTCAGTTACTATTAACCATTCTCGGGATCCCATTTACTTTAGTATGTGATTGATTGCCACTAAAGCGTCTTTCCTTTCTTCGGGTGCTCTGAACCTTGTTCTCTCCAGGGTGGGTGACTGTGAGGATGCTGACATGCATATCGAAGTGTAGTGAGACTTTGCGAAGGCCTTAGCACATCCCATGTGGGCTCACCACTCAAGTCCACCCAAACAGTGACACCCTTGCAGCAGAGTTTCAAGGCACTTTAAAAATTTAAGAAGGTAACTGCTTTTTCTTTAACAATTTCTCCTAACAAATAAATGGCTTTGCCAAAGTTACTTTGTTTTACTAAATCCCGCAACAAATCAACTTCTCATAAACTCTTCCACACTTCTGCTGGAATTTGGTCCTATTGCCTTTTCAGGGCCTTCTTTACTTCCTCTCTCCTTATTCTTGCTACCCCATCCCCAAATATTACCCTTAGATTTTCTTCATCCAATAGCTTTGCAAATGACCTCTTCCATCTATTCTTGATCCTGTCCTGCTCACTCAAGACCATACCTTGCTCATCTTTCATCTGCTTTCTCTCACTTAACTCCATCCCATCTTTCCTGCTAGCAGAGGCAATTCCATGGACTCTAATGGCAATAGGCCAAAAAAACTCTCCATGGGGCATTCCAACTCACCTTTCACACAGCCTAACCATGGTAAAATGTATTATTTTAGAGCAAAGTGTAAATTTATACAATTAATAGGGAGGATTTAATAAACACAGATCTTTTATTTATTTTTAAATTAAGCACCACAATGAATACAATATCTGTATAGAAAATAGAAAAACATTAATAGAATAAAGAACATTTAAAAAATCTAAATAAATGAAAAAGTAATAAAATGCAAATAATTGTAATGTGCACATGGTAATAAAAATGCATACTAATTGCACATTGTAATATTAAAAAAATAATTAAAAACTGCACATAATAGAAATTTAAAAAGTTAAAAAGGAATGTCTCTTAAAGGTATTGCTGTATTTTCATAATTGCTGTTTGCTGGCTTTGGCTACAGCAAATGTAGCTGTTTTGCCCTCCTGGTCCAAAGACCTTCATACATTTTGTGCTATTGAAGTCCCCATAGTTAATGTGTCCATACTGGTGGGTACCATCAGCTCAAACCACATTAGCCATCAGTTATTTAGTTATTTATAACAACAAAATATCCTTTTGTTCTTTTCGATATAAAATGTGTATATCAGCATACTTACGGACCTCCGACGAGATATCTTGTTACTCAGCACACACAATAAGGAGTACCAGAAGTTCTTTTTTTCTACTTCAGGCACTGGGTAAAGCAATTATTACCAGAGAGGTTCTGTAATTTTAGTCCTGTTTGAATCACTGAAATGACAGAATTTTACTGACATGTTGATTCACACAGGACAAGTTTAACCTGGGATTATTTTTTACAGAAGGTAAATCCATAATCTTTATGAAGACGTGAACATGCAGTCCATAAAACGTTATCGATGGGACAGAGGTAAACCTGCAATAATTAATTTATTTACCCAACCTCTGGCGTAAAATGAATCCCATCTGAATAGGGGTTATGTTTGTAGCACAGTAAGGTGTTCCTTACAGGAGACAAAAAGAAATATCTAAGTGCCCATCGACAATCTCAGCTTTATTTGTATCTTAAAAGTCATTGGTGAGTTTGATCGGTTCTTGAAAGTCCAAGTACGGTATCACTACACTGGCATGGGAACTCCTTGATTTCCTTCCTCCACAATGTGATTAGAATTCATTGAAATATGACAGTGGGCACTCTCTGTACATATCAGTTGGACAGAAGTTTCACTGTAGATATGACAAATCAGCACGACACTCGTAATGTGAAACAATGCTGATGCTTGCTTTGTGGAATGTTTTGTTAAATAATAGCTAATTAAGGACATTTCTGGAGAGCCCTTTGTCAATAAGTCATAACTATGCTAGACAATATGGACATTTATGTTAGCAATTGGTCACATTATGTTTAGAATGATCACCTTAATCCGGCACTGAGGTCAACACTTTCAGCTAATAAATTGTACAGGAAGTGGGTAAAACTTACTGAGAAATCTGGTCATTTTAAATTATTTGCAGAGGTTAGAGGAGTAATGGATACTTCACTAAAAATACAAACAGACAAAATAATTACATGTGTTTGGAAGAACCATCATTAATCCAATTAAAGAATTATCTATTGCTGTTTTTGATTAATTAATTAAAGAAAAACGATTCATTTCCACACTGCACATTCCAGTTTGTGAATCTGACTGACAATAAAGCCTTTCCTAAATACAGAATATTCCCAGATACTGTCAAACTTTTTTCAATTTCTTTGTGGAAACACATTTAGACAAAAGCATGAATCATTATTTATTTGCAGTGAAACATATTCAATGTGATCAGCACTGAAGCATACTTAGAGAGGAAACTTTTTATTTAACTAATTTATGGAATTTTTCTTTGAACAGTGTCATAAATTATAATGTTATAATGCTTGTCATCTGCACTGTGTTGAAATTCATGAAATCTATCCAGCACTTTATTTTCTCTCTTCTAAGTACCACTTCCTATTATTTTCTAAAGTATCAAGCCAGACATTGTCTGTAGCACTCCTAACAGAATGATCTTTATTTTTCAAATCCTTTACTCGCCAATTAACAGCTACCATGAAAGGATTAAAGTAGAACAATATGTGATCACTCTGAACTAGATATGGCTTAAATGGTTTTAAATGCTGTGAAGGATGGCCGGCCATTTATCCCAGCCAATACCCCCAAGCCGCCAGGTGGAGCCCTCCTTGCAGCTTGGAGGTCCCCAGAAGACCAGCAGGGCATCATGGACAATGGAGTTTTTATGCACAGCCCTGCTGGATGCCATGGGGACCACTCGGGGATGCTGCAGGGAGGAGCAATGGATATTTTCCCTACGCCCCAGAAGCACACGTGGACAAGAGGAATGACGGGCTTCCGGGGTGAAGAAAAGAACTTCTACCTGACCCGGAAGTGATTGAGAGTCACAGGAACTGGGGATTAGGAACACTTCCGGGTCAGGAGATATAAAAGGACTGTGGGAGCTCCCAGACGGGGAGCTGAGTTGGGTGGAAGGGTGGCAACACGTCTGGGAGTGGAGGATTGATTTATTGTGATTAGTGATTGTTTATATGAGTATTGTGGTGGAGAGTGTGCTTTGTGCACTGTGGCGATTAAATAAAGTCAACATTTGGACTTTTACCTGGTGTTTGGAGTCGTGGACAGGGGTTCAAGGGAGCGAGAGCACCCCCTATTTACCACAATGAATATCTGTTATATATATTTCTCTTCTGGTTTATCCTGCTTCCTCTTCAACACGGTCCCACCCACACGCAGCCCACACGGCATTTCTCGATTCCTATTCGTTCTTTTCCAAACCCTTCCCCACACTGCCTGTGGCCTCCCATACACCCCCATGCCGCTTTTCTCGATTCCTATTCCTCCTTCATACTACCGCGTTCCCTGCTCCTCTCTTTCTTATGTATATTTCTTTTCTGGTTCGTCTTGCTTCGCGTTCCCCGCTCCTCTCTCTTATATATATTTCCCTTCTGGTTTGTCCTGCTTCCTCTTCAAAACGGTCCCACCCACACGCAGCCCACACGGCATTTCTCGATTCCTATTCGTTCTCTTCCAAACCCTTCCCCACGCTGCCTGCGGCCTCCCATACACCCCCACGCCACTTTTCTCGATTCCTATTCCTCCTTCGGACTACTGCATTCCCCAACAGTAAAATGAACGACAGTATCTTCTCTGTCGACGGGTTTTTGTACAACGTCATCTCTATTCCGGTATCCGGCAACTGCCTGTTCCTATCAGTGGGTTATTTCTTGACACAAATGGTTCATGAAGGCAATGCACTTTCACTACGACATAGGGCAGTAGATTTCGTTGCATCACATTGGGACAGATTTGGAAATGTTCTTCCTGTTGTTCTTTCCAACGCCAAGTCGAGTTATCACAACAAGTCATGAGTACTATCAATACATGGCAACATCTGGAGTTTATGGTGGTGAAGCTGAAATTCAAGCTGTTTCCAAGATTCTCCATGCTACCATTGTCATTTACTTCAAACACGACCCCAACATCCCACATTGCATTACGTTTGCAAAGATTTGCATTAATCTACAACAACCACTTTTCAGCCACGGTCTGTTGTATGTGGCTTTTTCTAGGGTTAGATCTTTCAACTCATTATCTGTCATCTCCAACAAAACACCTATTCACAACTGTGTCTTTCAAGAAGTATTTCTTTCTTCTTAATTTCTGAATTCCTTTCTCACCGTTTTCCGTTCCTATTCTTACACCGCCGTGTGCTACGGTGGGCGTTGGCTAGTAAACAATAGAACATTACATAAAAAAAATAAACAAGAACTGTCCATTCAGTCCAGCAGAGCTTGCCAATCCCGTTCATCTAATTTGTCCACAGTAACTCGACAAGTTGAGATCTGAAGGTCTCTGAAGGCCTACTGTCCACCACACTACTTAGTCATTTGTTCCATATGTCTCTGGTTCTCTGTGTGAAGAAAAACTTTCTAACATTTGTGTAGTGAGAAGTCAAGCAAAATGACACTTTTCATTGGCTAACTAAAAAGATTACAATATGCAAGCTTTCGTGGCAACTCAGGCCCCTTCTTCAGGTAAGATGTAATACAGAAGTTCCCTGTGTTTATATCGGCACCAGGATAGATCCAACATTGGAAAACCTTTAAGTGAGACATCTTAAATGTAAAAAAATAATAGACATCTTCAGGCTAAGATTCATTAAGCAAGAGAGGAGAACAAGGTATGGTCAAGATCGTTGGATAAGATAACTGTCCAACAAAGTCTTTTGAAGTTTCTGATGAGCTTTTCCATGTGTGAAATTTACCCTTAACAAGATTCCAACTGTATCCCTATGTTCTTGTTGAATTCATTGCCATTTAATTACTTTAAAGAATGCTGGTCGAGGACAACAACAATGAAACGCTGCCATATACTAAAAAAATAATTTCATTGTTTTCTCATAGGATAAATTAAATTATCTGTAGTTTTAGGTAACACAAAACATTATGTTTCCAGTTTGATTGGTGAGAGCTTAGCACTACTGCTTTACAGATCCTGTAAGCTGGGCTCAACTCCTCCACCCAGTAATTCAAGGTTTGGACATTGTATGTTCTACTCATACACGTCTGTGTGGATTCTGTCCTCACACATTTTAAAAATAAATGAATTTTAGGTTAACTGGTGGTAAATCTGCTGGGCTTTGCAACAGACTGGCATCCCATTCTTGACTACTTCATACCATTGAGCATCCAGAAGAGGCTGCACCAAAATCATCCCTGAACTGGAATAAGTGGGCTTGAACTTGTTATGTTAGGTAGTGGGCAAGTTAGGAGTCTTTCAGTTGAAAAAGACAAAATTGCGAGCTATCAATGTGCCTCAGATTAGGCTGAATATTACTAGGATATAATCTTTATTAAAATAATATTCCAAGAGGCTTGTTCTAGACAAGAAGACTCCCCCACTGTGGTAGACCACTTGGACCCACTGTACTTTGCCTATCAAACAAAGATTGGAGGAGAAAGTAATTATCTATCTGCTCCTCAAAGCTGGCAGCACTGTGAGGATTCTGTTTTTTCGATTTCTCCATTGCCTTCAGTACTATCCAGCCATTCCTGTTAAGAAGTAAACTCAGAGATGTGTAGGTAGATGAGCCTCTGGTGTCCTGGATGATGGACTTTCTGTCAGGCAGACCGCAGTTTGTGAGACTCAAAGACGGTGTGAAGCACCACAAGAAACGGGCCTGTCTGCTTTTCTCTCCTTACACCTCTGGCTATAAACATAACAGCAGGTCATGTCACTTGTAAAAATTCTCAGATGATTCTGCATTTATGGAGTGTACGGGTAAGGGGGATGAAGCAGAGGAGAGGATTCAGGTGGAGAATTTTGTTTCTTGGTGCAAAAGAGAATTGTCTTACCGAATCTTCTGTATGATGCAATATACTGATTCAATATATTGCAAAATACTGCTTTTGCATGATGATTAAACTTGGAAATATACCAGAGTATTAATGCTTGCCTTCATCAGTCTATTGCAGAATATCAAATAAGAAACAATAAAAGAGGATTACGGTTCATGGAAGATCAGCCTCGACACATTTACAGACATGCAGACTCACAAGTCCCAAAAAACACACACGTTTATTATTTTCTTCACAGCACACACAGTGCACAAACCCACAATGCTCAGTCCTTTTCCTTTTCTTTCTTCTCTTTTACTGCCGCCTCCACTCATTCATCCGCAAGCTCTGTCCTCTGCCTCCCGACTCTGGCTTCCCGAATGGAGAGAAGCGGCCCCTTTTATATTGTACCCGGACACGCTCCAGGTGCTCGTTGGTGCTCTTCCTGCAACACTTCCTGGTGTGGTGAAAGTGCTGCATGGGCACCCGGCACACCTTCCTGGTGTGTCTGGATTCTCTTCTGGCAGCACTTCCTGGGGTGGCGGAAGTGCTGCCATCCAGGGCTCCAGGATTATCCAGGCACCCCCGGCGGTGGCCACGGGTCCCAAAAGGATTGAGCTCACGAGCTCCATTCCCATGGCCCCAACACCCACCAGGGTGGCTGCTCTCTCGTGCTGCGGGGGTGATACTGCTTCTCCCCCGGTCCTTCCGCTCCCTGGGCATTCCGGCTGGGCATGAGCCCCAGCCATTCACCACAGGTTGTTGTTTAACGAAAAACTGATTTGGTTCTCTGTAATTTATTAATTTGCAGTATTTCTTACTATAATTTTATTTTCACAATAGTTTGATGCTGTCATTTCAGCACCATTTGTTCAATAAAGGTTTCACCATTTTGTCCCTGTTGTTTATAGCAATGCAGTCATGGGACTGGAAATTGCCATAGTATGACATCACAGGCTTTTTCTTATCTGTCAGTGATGCTATTGTAGTATGCTCTGAGGAAGTGGTGGTTCATGCTAAACACTTTTAAGTGTCTGAGGTAGAAGAGACACTGATGTGCCTTCTATGTTTAGTCCATGTGAGGACCTCAGTAATGTGTACACTGATGAATCATGGCCCCATGGATGGTTTTAGGTGTGTGTACTCCTCTCTACTTTCAGAGGTCCACAATTAGCTCCTTAGTCCTGGCCCCAACATGTCTTAGGTCTGACTTCTTCTTCATATGGAGATTCATCCCCCTTTTTTCAGATGAAACCCACCACCATTGTGTCATCAACAGATTTTAAAATGATGTCATTATAAAAATTGATAGTACCATTTCCTGTATGTGCTTTTTCCAAAACATGGCCAGGGGCAGAATTTAATACAAACCAAAAACCAAACATGCACTTGAGGACTGTCCAGTACTGATGTATAATTTTTTTCACACTGAAGATGGATTGTCTTATGATTGACAGTTAACCAAACGTGCAAATCTTTAGCAAAAGGGAAAAAAACACTAAAAAAGACAGTAGCCAATGAAAAATCAGTGCAGAAAAGAGGAGACCAGGCAGACTCCTCCCACACAGTGACTAGTCGGGAGAGCACAATCCTACCGCTGGAGCCAAACCTGTTAACCAAAGTATAAAATGTCATGTCATGATAGATATTTGGTAAAATATTTATAAATGAAATAATTTTAAAAGTAATGAAAACTGTTGCTAGTCAGACATTTAATGAACTATATCAAATATTATTGATAAAGACAGTGCAATAGTGTATGTGCTTTATATTTTCTAATCTAATTAAATATTTTGCAAGGTAAAACATCTGCCAGTTGTTAGAGAATAAAGCACATCTTTCTATTTTTAATGTCTATTTGTTTTAGATAATTGCATTTTATTCCTCTTTTTATGTGTTTTGCATTTCACATTTAATTAAATCGTTTATATGTAAAGGTTTATGACAAAAAAAAAACTGGAATCAACAGCAATTAGAGGTAATTGCTAATCAGGCAGCATATGAATTGCTTTAAAATCAAACATCTACAGGCTGCTTTGAAGAGCTGAAACTTTCAGATATCAGATAAAGGTGCTTGTGAATATATTAACATTTTGACAAGAAAACTACAGCATGTGACTTACAGAAGCAAAGTATTGAAAATCCATTAAAGATAAAAGCAAATCGGGCTACAAATGCAAGAATAAAGGAGAAGGCCAAGTTTTAAGAATAAAATGTAAAGGTTATAAGTTTAAGAGATAAGAGTATAGACCACAACTTTTTAGTGAAATTAAATTACCGGAACATGCTTCTCATTAGTAAGGAGGAACTGGGCAATGGATTAGAGGAAAAATGGTTTGAACAAAGTGCCACAGTATTCTGTGATGATCAAGCCTTGTTTAGAAAGCTAAAAACTGAAGCTGGCAGGAAGACGTATCTTCCAGGAATATCATAAACCTAAAGATTTCTTTCTTTCTTTCTTTCTTTCTTTCTTTCTTTCTTTCTTTCTTTATGTATGTACGTATGCATATATGTATGTATGTATGTATTGTGATTAAAAGGTGCTATATTGCGCCTGACCCAACACAGATTCACACTGGAGGCACGTATAACATAAACAAGACTTTTATTTTCTTCAGCTAGAGGGCACATCTTCCCTGTAATCCCTCCACCCACAACACAGTCTCAAGCACAGTACACTAAGCACACTCTTCTTCCGCTCTTCCTGCAGCCTCATTGTGCTGTCGCGGGTTTGCGCTGTCTGCTTGCCTCGTGCGGCTGTGCCAGCTTGTCGCACAAATTTTTCATACAGGTCCCGGCCCAAAAGACGTACCGGAATCCTGCCGACTACGCCAGTATGAATAAAGGCACTACACTGCACCCGACCTGACACAGATTCACACTGAGGCACGTGTAAAATAAAACCAATATTTATTTTTTCTTCACCTGTGGACACGTCTTCCCCATGAACCCTCAGGCAATACACAGTCCCAAGCACACACACAAATACCAAGCACTTTCTTCTTTTGGCACCACCACTCCTCCCAGGCAACCTTGTCCTCCTCCACCCGACTCTGGCCGCCGAGTGGTGGTCGCTGGCTCCTTTTATAGTACACTCGGAAGTGCTCCAGGTGCTTGATCACCGAGTTCTGGCTGCACTTCCAGGTGTGAGTCCCAAACACAGCACCCCTTGGCGGTGCCTGCGGAACCCAACAGGGCGGCACCCAACTCCAATTCCCAGGGAGCCCTGTGGGAAACCGAGGCACTGCTGCAACCCAGGGGGCGGCCACCTAGCATCTGGGGAAGGTATTGCACTGTCCAGGCCTGCTCCCCCTGAATATAGTGTGCAGGGGCATCCCAGCTGGACATGGACCCCAGCCACCAGCCACAGTATGTTTGTATGTATGAATGTATAGCACTGTTTATTGAGTACAGTGCTGTGAACAATTCTCAGTTAAAATAAAAATCAAGGCTGTCCATTAATCCGACGATGACACTGTTCTTCCATTTTTCCATCTCTGACACATGGAAGGAAGAACCTGCACAAATGAGAAGTTGTTGGTAATTGTGGTAGTGAGGGCACACAATCCTCAATTACAGCATTTCCTATCTTGTTGGGATTCCACGTGACAAGCTGTGTGCAGCATGACGAGGAATGGCAAGGAATTGTACCACTTTGGATGGATAGTGGGGGTTGGCTGAGTCAGTCTTAGTCAGGACCTCACCACTGACCTTGCCACCACGGGTGTCTACACAAGAAGTATACGACTCCCAACAGTATCACTCAAGGTATCATTGATCATGCAAACCATTGTGCCACGTTAAGGTGTTGACTCAGCGGAGGGTAAAATGAAAGTACAGATTATACTAATTATTAAATACAGAACTGGTACACATATACATGTAGATTTATTACAGCACACAGTGCACAAGATGGAAACTGATTAAACAGTTACATCTGTCCATTAATTAATTGCTAGGTGAGATGAAAATTGTCTAGGCTACACTACTTCCCTATGAAACTGGATCCTAACAGAGAGAATTCAGACAGTCCACATCAAAAACACCATCTCCAGTACCATCAGGTTGAGCACTGGTGTCCCCCAGGGCTTTGTACTCAGCTCACTTCTGTTCACTCTGCTGACCCACAATTGTGCAGCTCTAATACCATCATTAGGTCTGTGGATGACACAACAGTGCTGGAGCCTCATCAGCGATGGAGATAAATCAGCTTTCAAAATGGAGATACAATGTTTGGCAGACCGGTCCCTTAATGTGGTTAAGATGAAAGAGATGATAGATGACTTTAGGAAGGTCCATGCTGTCCACACTTCAGTGCACATCAAGGGCTCTGAGGTGGAACTGGTCAAGAGCACCAATTTCTTGTAATTGGGGCACCTAATCTTACTTGGTCAATTTGTAGCACAGCCCCGACTTCTAGCAAGCACAGAGGTTGCCACCAGATTTACATAGCAAAGAAGCCGCTACGTTTTTAAAATGAGGGATGGAATCAGGCCAACATCTAAGCCCTTTAATATTTCCACCTTGACACCTGAATATTAATATTCATATAGATTAAACATATCCAACAAACATATATAAATATTCCTTGTTTACTATACTAACTACTTACAAACACAGTAAAGAAAAATAATGACAAAAGTACTAAACAAACACCACGAATGAACCCCCATACGACAATATTTACAGTCCTGGAAAAAGTCCTTATTGTAGGTAATGCAGGTGGTTCCCGAAATCTTAACAATGGTTAAAGGATGGAAAAGTTTGGCGGAACACTCCCTTTTAATAAACTGCTTTTAGGAACTTGGATAGTGCATACAGTCCTACCACCAGAGTCCAGAAGAATAGTCTTTGGATGCGCGCCTCTTCTCAAAGAGCATCTGTGGACTGGTTTGGGAGGAAAACGAGCCCACCGCAGTCCTTAAATCCACCATTCTTAATCGAATGCCCAGTTAACAAAAGGTTTAGGAGCTGCTGATGATGAAGATGATTGAAAAAGGGCACAACCAAAAAGTCTCACCACATCCTTCTCTTCTTGTTTTATCGGTACAGTGCATACAAAACACAAACTATAAATCCCATAAGCCCCTCCGCAATAAGTGCAAGCCTGTTTAAAGGCACAGAGCCCAGGAATCGGTGCGACCAGTGTTGTTATTCACATTTAACAATCATTCCACAGGACATACATACACACAAATATAACCCCCTATGTGGCTCAACTACAAATTTCTTTTCTTTGGTTATATTCTTGAATAAAAGCATACTTGTTTTGTTATACCCTTTGTGAAAGTGTTTATTTGATATTTGGACTTCAGCCTTCACACATTATACAATTCATGTCAGCATTTTGTCATTATTACTATAACATGAAAAAAGTTTCTGTTTTAGTTATGTGTTCAACTTTTCTTGCCTCGAATTTCCTGTCATCCTATATTTACATAAGTCGATGTAGACAAGGAACACATATAAAATGTAAGGATTCGAAATAACGATATATATAATTTACCCTATACAATTCCAGACACCTAACTCCCAGATAAGGAGACTTCAACTCTGAGAATTTTGCGTCTGACTTGACTTCAGCTGCCTCAGTGGGGGATGGGATAGCAGGCTGCTTGTGCTGATTGACACATTTGCAAAACAAAGGCGCTGATGAGGAGGTGCGAGGTAATTTAAGGTGGACAGGCATTATGAATATTTTTCGTTGGCTTCAGGGATTCTAATGTTAACACCATCTCAATAGCCAAGAAAATGCAACAGCATCTCCACTTCCCTGAGTGGCTGAAGAAGGCAAGACTCCCTCCCTTTTTTCTCACCACATTCTGCAGAGGCACCATTAAGACTGACCAGCTGCATCACTGGCTGGTTTGGGAACTGCTGTGTCTCTAACCAAAAGGTGCTACAGCAGAAAAGATCACTGGGTCCTCTCTGTCTTCTATTATTGTCTGGTCCTTACATTGATAACTGGTAAGGCATGATGCATGTAGTCTATATGCAGTTGTTGCTAATTCTCAGGGATGGCTCTACCATTTAGGTGACCTAGGTCGTCACCCAACATTTTTTAAGCAATACTAACCCTGACTTACGAACACTTAAAGTCAATACAACAGTCTGAATCTCATTAACCATATTATATTTTACAGTGCATCACTTGTTCCACATTTTGTTATGTTACAGCCTTATTCCAAAATGGATTAAATTCAAATTAAAAATTCAAAATAAAAACACTGAGAAATCACATGTACATAAGTATTCACAGCCTTTGCCATGAAGCTCAAAATTGAGCTCAGGTGCATCCTGTTTCCCCTGATCATCCTTGAGATGTTTCTGCAGCTTAATCCTAGAGCTGGCTGGCCATCTAAACTGAGCGATCGGGAGAGAAGGACCTTAGTCAGGGAGGTGACCAAGAACCCGATGGTCACTCTGTCAGAGTTCTAGAGGTCCTCTGTGGTGAGAGGAGAACCTTCCAGAAGGACAACCATCTCTGCAGCAATCCACCAATAAGGCCTGTATGGTAGAGTGGCCAGACGGAAGCCACTCCTTAGTAAAAGGCACATAGCAGCCCGTCTGGAGTTTGCCAAAAGGCACCTGAAGGACTCTCAGACCATGAGAAACAAAATTCTCTGGTCTGATGTGACAAAGATTGAACTCTTTGGTGTGAATGCCAGGCGTCACGTTTGGAGGAAACCAGGCACCGCTGATCACCAGGCCAATACCATCCCTACAGTGAAGCATGGTGGTGGCAGCATCATGCTGTGGGGATGTTTTTCAGTGGCAGGAACTGGGAGACTAGTCAGGATAAAGGGAAAGATGACTGCAGCAATGTACAGAGACATCCTGGATGAAAACCTGCTCCAGAGCGCTCTTGACCTCAGACTGGGGGGACGGTTCATCTTTCAGCAGGACAACGACCCTAAGTACACAGTCAAGATATCAAAGGAGTGGCTTCAGGACAACTCTGTGAATGTCCTTGAGTGGCCCAGCCAGAGCCCAGACTTGAATCTGATTGAACATCTCTGGAGAGATCTTAAAACGGCTGTGCACCGGCGCTTCCCATCCAACCTGATGGAGCTTGAGAGGTGCTGCAAAGAGGAATGGGCGAAACTGGCCAAAGATAGGTGTGCCAAGCTTGTGGCATCATATTCTAAAAGACTTGAGGCTGTAGTTGCTGCCAAAGGTGCATCAACAAAGTGTTGAGCAAAGGCTGTGAATACTTATGTACATGTGATTTCTCAGTTTTTTTATTTTGAATAAATTTGCAAAAACCTCAAGTAAACTTTTTTCATGTTGTCATTATGGGGTGTTGTGTGTAGAATTCTGAGGAAAAAAAATAATTTAATCCATTTTGGAATAAGGCTGTAACATAACAAAATGTGGAAAAAGTGATGTGCTGTGAATACTTTCCGGATGCACTATAAATTATTTTAACACACTAGTCATGTCTGACTGCCTGCACAAGCCCTCTCTGGGTGGTCTTCCAATTCCCAGGATGTTCAGTACTCCACTTCAGAGAGGCTTTCTTGATGCTGAATGTTCTTGTTTCTTTATTTTCTTCTGGTACGCATCTGCAGGTCTACTGTTGTTTTAGTACTGTTTCCCTTTTGTCCAGTTTAATATTGATTTTATTTTCAGTCCCTATTTTGACAATTGGTTGATGTACGTAGATTTTGGATATACCGTATATACTTGTGGATAAGTTCTCCCACGGATAAGTCGGGACTTGATTTTACAGTATAATTTCTGGTATTTTATAATGTCGGTCGTATAAGTCAAATGAGGAAAACTCACACTATTGGTCCAAGATATGCTAACGCCCACCTGAGAGAGTAACCATGGAGCACACTGCCTTTCGTATATCATGCCTACGTGACCACACGGTAATACCTGAACTATTCTGAAACAACGTTTGCACTGTTTTGTGTTTTTTGTATCTCATACCCTCATACACCTTTATCGTAAGAGCATCTCTTATCTACGATGGAGCGTTCGATCAGAAGAAAATATGAAGCTGGTTTTAAATTAAACGTTGTTGAAGTAGCAAAAGAAATTGGTAACTGCGCTGCTGCAACAAAATTCGATGCATCTGAAAAACTGATGCGAAATTGGAGGAGGCAAGAAAATGTAAAAAAAAAATAATACAAATTTAAGTTTCGCATTTTTGAACGGGTGTATAAGTCGGTGTCTTATACATGAGTATATACAGTATACATAATCTTTATTAAAGAAATTCATAAGTCCACTATACTAATACTGGTTAGGGCCTCGTTTTGCTCTCCTTAGTTCTTCATGGCATGGATTCCATGGAAACATTCTTTTGAGTTTCTGGTCCATGTTGACATGATTGCATCACACAACTTTTATAGATTTTTCAGCCACACATTCTACCTCATCCCAAAGGTGTTCTATTGGATTCAGAGCTGGTGACTGGGAAAGCCACTGAAGAACAAGTGTCATGTTCTTTAAAACAATTTCAGAGGACCTTTGATTTAAGACATGGTGCATTACAATACTGGAAGTAGCCATTAAAAGATGGATAAATTGTGGCCATAAAGGAATGCACATAGTCAGCAATGATACTCAAATAGACCATGACGTATCATTAATATTAATGGCCCCAAAGTGTGTCAAGAAAACAATCCCCACACCATTACACCACCACCTGGACTTAGCACAAGGAAGGCTTGATGCGTGGATTCATGCTGTTGGTGCCACATTCTAACCCTGCAGTCTTTGTACCTCACAAGAAATTGAGATTCATCAGACCAGGCTAGATTTTTCACTGTCTAGTTTTGGTGAGCCTGTGCCACTGCAGCTTCAGGTTTCTGTGTTTGCCACACCAGCAGCGGCGCTCCACGTGGTCTTCTGCTGTTGAAGACCATTCATCTCAAGGTTCAACATGTTGTGCGTTCTGAGATGCTTTTCTGCTCCCTACAGTTGTACAGAGTAGTTATCTGGGTTACCGTAGCCATTCTGTCTGCTTGAGCCAGCCTGGCCATTCTCCTCTGACCTCTCTCATCAGCAACACATTTCTGTTCCCAGAACTGCCCCTTACTGGATTTTTTTTTGTTTTGCACCATTCTGAGTAAACTCTGTTGTATGTGAAAATCCCAGGAGATCAGAAGTTATAGAAATACTTAAACGAGCTTTTCTGGCATCAATTATCACCATGTGGTAAAAGTCACTGTGAACACTCTGATGTTTAATATGAAGATTAACTAAAGCTCACGACCTGTTTCTTCATGATTTTATGCATTACACTCTTACCACATAATTGGCTTATTAGATAATTGCATGTACAGTTCAGTGACTGAATACTTTATATATCATTTATATATGAAGCCCTTATGTCATAGAAAGGGTCATATAAGGGATGCTACACTATGTGCAATTTTCAGATTCGCCTAGCAATGGCGGAGCCAGCTCTGCTTATTCTTCACTATAGTCCTTTAGAATCTTGAACTCTGAAGGGTTGGTTTTGGTAGAAGCAGGTGATGGTGGAGCTGGCTGGTTGGACGCCAGGTCTAAGGTTGTTTTATTGTATAAAAAATGTCCTGATCGACTCCCATTGCTCTGAAAGATTCTCTATTTTTTCATTTGAATGCAGTCAGAGAACCCAAAGATGTCAGTTGAAGAAACCATCAAAAATCTACCTTTAAAAATGGCAGATTCATAGACTCGGCACATCCCTTAGAGCAGGGGTAGGCAAAGTCATTCCTGGAGAGCCACAGCGGCTGCAGGCTTTTGTTCCAACCCAGTTGCTTAATAAGAAGCACTTATTGCTCAAGTAACTCTTCTGCTTCATTTTAGTAATAAGATTCAAATGACAAAAGAAAGCAGAATTTCTCAATTTAGCTTGTTTCCATTTATACCTGTCTGTATTTAGTTTGCATTATTGGGTTTAATTAAATACTTGGGAGTAAAGTGAAGAGAAAAAAGTGAAAGGTTGAGTATTACTCATACATTTTAGACTTCAAATATTTTGGATGATATCTTTAGAAAGAAAACAAAGTCTAGGATATGAGAATGGCCTGATATGGCAGAGTTAAAGCACTAACAAGCCATGGAATTGAATTATTGGCAAGAATTGCTTTCTAATTAAGCAATTGGGTTGGAGCAAAAACCTGCAGCCACTGCAGCCCTCCAGGAATGACTTTGCCCATCCGTGCCTTAGATCATCACACAATTCAGCAAGTGGCTTGTCACCTTGAGGATGATTGTCACTTAAAAGAGTCAACAAAAAATGGCAAACGAATGAGAATATAGATTTTTGTAAATCACTCCAAAACTGAACCTGCTGCTCCGACTGCACAAAGATCTGTTAGACAAGAATTGGACTTTTCTACCATCTAAGGTCACACAAACACTTTGACTCTTTTTTTAAGTGTCTGCTGGCATAGAGTCAAAGTGAGATAGGAGTTTGTTTCCCTTTAAAAAAAAAACAGAAGATGGAAAAGTCAAAATCATTGCCAGAGGAATAGCTGAGGTCAAAACTGTGAATCAAAAGAAAAACTGAAAATGAACTTTACCCAATACAAAATCAAAGTGGAAAAGAACAAGCGAAAAGTCCATTGCTTTAAATACACTTTCACAGAGGTAACCTCTAACATCAGAAATAGTCATTTCTTTTGGGAACCCAAAATCTTAGACAACAACAGGAGCACACATTCTCCATATATAATTTCTGGATGTGGCATCATAGTGTGTAACTGCCTGGCATCTAATGATGATAACAGGGTTGTGTTGGTATGCACAAAACATCTGCTGTTTAGGATGGCACCAGCTGCAGTAAACAAAATAATGAAATTATACAATAATAAAAAAAAATAATAGTAATAAATTCCTATGCATACAAAATTAAGAAATTATTAAAAAAAATGCAGAAATCATAACAGTCGCAAACAGTGTGCATGTTATAAAACATATCGTAGACCTTTATAACTTGATTTAAAAGAATGAAAAATGACATTAACAAATTTCAATAGTCATGTAATTTCCTAGCACACTTAAGCATCATAGGGCGAAAGACAGGAATAAACCCTAGACAAAGGGCCACTCCATCACAGGGTGAATACACACAACCCATCCATTAGGGCCAATTTAGCGTAACCAATCCACCTCACCTGCATGTATTTGGACTGTGGTATGAAACCCTCACAGACATGGAGAGAACATGAAAATGCCACATAGTGATGACCCAGGACACAAACCCTGTTCTCCTTACTGTGAGGCCGTAGCGCTACCACTGCACTTAACACATCTTGTTATTTGATCATTTTCTGTTATGCTACCTTTATAACTTTTCACTTGTGGTGATCAACATTTGTAACCTGTCCTGCTACACTGGTTCAAAACAGTCCCTAGACTGATGTTACTTGATTATGCTGACCTCCTTTGTAAGTCACTTAGGATAAAAGCATCTGCTAAGCAAATAAATGTATTTGTAAATGTCAATGTAAAATACACATTAAATAAGGATGGTCCTTTATTTTTTCCATGGGTAGAGCTTCAACATTTGAGCAGCTCAGCCCTTCACAGATAGACTGGCTAGTCCTAAGAGAACAGTTCCTTTTATCATTTAGGTTAGGTTATACCATTACTTATTATATAAAGTCCTAAATTGGTTAAATATATTAACATATCTTATATCTTGTTAGATAGATAGATAGATAGATAGATAGATAGATAGATAGATAGATAGATAGATAGATAGATAGATAGATAGAGTGATTCCGGAAAGTATTCACAGCGCATCACTTTTTCCACATTTTGTTATGTCACAGCCTTATTCCAAAATGGATTAAATTCATTTTTTTCCTCAGAATTCTACACACAACACCCCATAATGACAACGTGAAAAAAGTTTACTTGAGGTTTTTGAAAATTTATTACAAATAAAAAAACTGAGAAATCACACGTACATAAGTATTCACAGCCTTTGCTCAACACTTTGTCGATGCATCTTTGGCAGCAATTCCAGCCTCAAGTCTTTTTGAATATGATGCCACAAGCTTGGCACACCTATCCTTGGCCAGTTTCGCCCATTCCTCTTTGCAGCACCTCTCAAGCTCCATCAGGTTCGGTGGGAAGCGTCGGTGCACAGCCATTTTAAGATCTCTCCAGAGATGTTCAATCAGATTCAAGTCTGGGCTCTGGCTGGGCCACTCAAGGACATTCACAGAGTTGTCCTGAAGCCACTCCTTTGATATCTTGGCTGTGTGCTTAGGGTCGTTGTCCTATTGAAAGATGAACTGCCGCCCCAGTCTGAGGTCAAGAGCGCTCTGGAGCAGGTTTTCATTCAGGATGTCTCTGTACATTGTTGCAGTCATCTTTCCCTTTATCCTGACTAGTCTCCCAGTTCCTGCCGCTGAAAAACATCCCTACAGCATGATGCTGCCACCACCATGCTTCACTGTAGGGATGGTATTGGCCTGGTGATGAGCGGTGCCTGGTTTCCTCCAAACGTGACACCTGGCATTCACACCAAAGAGTTCAATCTTTGTCTCATCAGACCAGAGAATTTTGTTTCTCATGGTCTGAGAGTCCTTCAGGTGCTTTTTGGCAAACTCCAGGTGGGCTGCCATGTGCCTTTTACTAAGGAGTGGCTTCCGTCTGGCCACTCTACCATACAGGCCTGATTGGTGGATTGCTGCAGAGATGGTTGTCCTTCTGGAAGGTTCTCCTCTCTCCACAGAGGACCTCTGGAGCTCTGACAGAGTGACCATCGGGTTCTTGGTCACCTCCCTGACTAAGGTCCTTCTCCCTCAATCGCTCAGTTTAGATGGGCGGCCAGCTCTAGGAAGAGTCCTGGTGGTTTCGAACTGCTTCCACTTACGGATTGATGGAGGCCACTGTGCTCATTGGGACCTTTAAAGCAGCTGAAATTTTTCTATAATCTTCCCCAGATTTGTGCCTCGAGACAATCCTGTCTCGGAGGTCTACAGACAATTCCTTTGACTTCATGCTTGGTTTGTGCTCTGACATGAACTGTCAACTGTGACACCTTATATAGACAGGTGTGTGCCTTTCCAAATCATGTCCAATCAACTGACTTTACCACAGGTGGACTCCAATTAAGCTGCAGAAACATCTCGAGGATGATCAGGGGAAACAGGATGCACCTGAGCTCAATTTTGAGTTTCATGGCAAAGGCTGTGAATACTTATGTACATGTGATTTCTCAGTTTTTTTATTTTTAATAAATTTGCAAAAACCTCAAGTAAACTTTTTTCATGTTGTCATTATGGGGTGTTGTGTGTAGAATTCTGAGCAAAAAAATGAATTTAATCCATTTTGGAATAAGGCTGTAACCTAACAAAATGTGGAAAAAGTGATGCGTTGTTAATACTTTCCGGATGCATTGTAGTTCAAGTTCAACTTGTCATTATTGTGGACCCCCAAGGACATGTGGTAGTGGACAACCGCTACATCCACATTTTGAATAGTGATTGGACATAGAGGGAGGATGTGTAGCATTGTTCATCATCGCAGTCCATTTTGTTTTAATTCTCTTCTCTTGTACTGCCTCCAGGGGTTCCAGAGTGTGTCCAATAATGAGCCTGCCATTTTAATCAACTTGTTGATTCAGTTGCCTCTCTTGAAGTGATGTTGCCAACTCAGCATACCACAGCATAGAAAATCTCACTGGCCATCAGAGAGGTACAGAAGATGTGAAGGATATCACTACCCACATTAACCTCTCTAGCGTTAGACCCGAGTGTCACTGAGGCTGCAAAAACAGGGCTAAAAACGTTAGGCCCGAGTGTCACTCAGGCAACAGTATAGAAGCGTCTTGTGTAAGACCAGAAGTTTACTTGGGTTGTAAAAGTGCCACCAGCATTACTGCTGAGTGTTACTTGGGCAACGGTATAGGCGTGTCTTGCATAAGCTTCAGGCCGAGTGTTACCTGGATAATGGTGTGGACATTTCTTCTCCTAGCCTCATAATGGTGTCTCGTAAGAAAAGCCTCTCATGGACAGTGATGTCGAAGTGATTCTGTCTTCAGGCAGTGAAATTGAAATGGTCAGTGAAACTGAAAGTGATTCTGGGAATCCGAATGTGACATTCACATCGCTCACACATGTGCAGTGTGCTTTTCATATTATTATTGTTATTATTATTATTATTATTATTATTATTATTATTATTATTATTATTATTATTATTATTATTACTTTTAGTGTTTTGCATGTTTTACAGTTTAAAGATGAGATTTAATAAAAATGTCATTTTTCAAGCTAAAAAATGCAACGCTCTTTATATGTTTTTTGATAAAAAAAATGTAACACTAAGGAGGTTAAAGAAACACAGTTTTCTAAGGAAGAAGAGCTTGCCTGCTCTCCCCTTTCTGATATAGTTGGTATGTCTCTTTGCAATAAGACTTCTTTGATGTAAACTATTATCAGAGAACAAAATATAAAGGTGTGTGTTCTCTAGATCTCATCTTCTAATTTAAATATGCTGCTATACAGTACATGATGTCAGGGCATTCCAGTCAAACAGGCAGGCAGTTTCAAGGACATTTTCCCTTACAATTCCTCCCTCTTGTTCTCTCAGTATAACTAAATAATCAAAAATATTTTACTGTTTTTAACGTTACCATAAAAGTCACTAGATTTCCTAAGTCTTGGTTTAAAAAGAGATTTTATGAAATATAGTTTAATTGTCTTGACACAAAAACAACCATAATATGAAAATCATTTGCTGTTATGAGCAAGTCCTGCTATCATCTAAAAGTACAGTTAGGTCCATAAATATTTGGACAGAGACAACTTTTTTCTAATTTTGGTTCTGTACTTTACCACAATGAATTTTAAATGAAACAACTCAGATGCAGTTCAAGTGCAGACTTTCAGCTTTAATTCAGTGGGGTGAACAAAAAGATTGCATAAAAATGTGAGGCAACTAAAGCATTTTTTAACACAATCCCTTCATTTCAGGGGCTCAAAAGATATTGGACAATTGACTCAAAGACTATTTCATGGGCAGGTGTGGGCAAGTCTGTCGTTCTGTCATTATCAATTAAGCAGATAAAAGGCCTGGAGTTGATTTGAGGTGTGGTACTTGCATGTGGAAGGTTTTACTGTGAACAGACAACATGCAGTCAAAGGAGCTCTCCATGCAGGTGAAAGACGCCATCCTTAAGTTGCAAAAACAGAAAAAACCCATCTGAGAAATTGCTACAATATTTCGAGTGGCAAAATCTACAGTTTGGTACATCCTGAGAAAGAAAGCAAGCACTGATGAACTCAGCAACGCAAAAAGACCTGGGGCCTCGTGCATAACATAACATGACGTAAGCACAAAAGCCGAAATGTGCTTATGCACGGAACAATCTAGATGCAGGAATCTGTGCGTACTCCAACTTCCACGTTCTTCCGCTCCATAAATCCCGGTCAGCGTGAAAAGTAACGCTCGTGCACACACCTTGTGTCCCGCCCCAACTCCTCCCAGAATTACGCTGCTATGAATATTCAAATCAATATAAATAGCCCTTAAGCTCAGCCTTCCGTGAAAAGACAATGGGAAAAGCACGGGGGGAAAATATAAGAATTTAAGCGAATACCATGTGGAGGCAAAGGAAAAACATACTATTTGTTGGTTTAAACGGTGGTATAATCAATGAAAGGAAGTTGATCGAGTGACATAGCATGTCAGAGAAACTCAAAAGCTCAAGTTCACAAAGTTACACAGTGCCAAAATAAAAAAGAACTCACATATCAAAGTCACCGTGAAAAGGCGAGTTGTAGCCCACCGTCTGAGCTTATTAGGGTACAGACAAAAAAAAATAGGCACACAGTGGGAAAAAAGCACGAAATGTCAACTTTAATCTTGAAATTTCCACTTTAATCACATAGTTTATTTTGTCATTTAAGGAGAACATCATAAACTTCATCTTAAAATCATTTAATTTACTAGTTTCTCAAATCCCATCGTAACTAAAGTAGCACGTTAAATGCTTTGTTTTGTATTTGATCTTCTATGTGTTCTATATGTGTGAATACTATATGCTTCCGTTCTTTCTCTTTCTCCGACAGGACACAGAATCCATTTCCATTTGTGATATTACAGCTCTCTGAATAATTAAAATACTGAGATGTATACATGATATTTTCTTGATGACTGGAATGAAAGCATGTTATTAAACATGGGAACATGATGGCACAGCGATTGTTCATGTCTTACGTAAGATGCTTGCTGTACCATGCCTGATCTTCGATGAAATAATTTATTGTAGCAGTACTGTCTCTTTCAAACGTACTAACCTTCAATTCCTGTCCTTACTTTTCTTTCCCCAAATACCCAATCGCCACACAATCAGCTCTGTAATAGACGTTAAGCCATCTGTAAGCTTACAACGACGATTCTTCAAAACTTTTAAGAAACATTGAAATATCTTCATAGTACGTGTTTAATTATTCTATCTGTCTATCCTTCCAGTGTCGCGCCAGCCTCAGCAAATATACAGCGCAAGGCAGGAACAATACGTGAACTTGCTAGCGCTGCAGCACCGTGTCCTCACATGTTTAATTATTAACAATACAGATTATTTAAATGAAGTTAAAGTTTTATCTGTGTAATATAATCAACGTATTTTGCTGCATTTCATCTTACAAACGATACCGTCATCATATGTCAATACGCACTTTATAAAGTGGCTCAGGTTGTGCAATATTATAATTGTAGTGCAAGTTTACAGTGAGGTAATTGTACTTATAAGTACAAACAGTTCTACAAGGAGCAGTTGATTGAGTGCGTTTATAGTTCTTGGGATGAAACTGTTTCTGAACCGCGAGGTCTGTACAGGAAAGGCTTTGAAATGTTTTGCCGTGGCTGAGGCAACATGGGCTTGATGCTGTATATCGATAATTCTCTTTCCGATCAGCTGCTGCTGTGATTCCCCACTCAGATACGGTGATATAAATACTCCGAGTGGTGCAGTGAGAGTAAAATGAAAAAAGATGATCCGCTGTGGCAACCCTTAAAGGGAGCAGCTGGAAGAAGAAAAAGAAGAAGAAGAAGAAGGTGCAGTGAGAGTAACAACACTAAAGCAGTTATGGTATTTGGAATACTATGGCTATTCCCTGGACCATTATATTGTTACAAGTTAATTACAATCAGATGCATTACACTAATCAACAATATGCGGTTAGTTTCAGTGTATTTATAAAGCCGTGTCAGGAAAATAAAGAATAACCACACAGGAACAATAGCACTGCTTTGATGCTGGGTGCCGCCAGTCTGCAAAACTGAGCGGAGAACTTGCGTACGACAAGGTATGAGGTACCGTGGAAAAGTGCATGGCTTTACGCCAAGTGTAGGTTTTATACATCGCGATTTGAACGTGGAAACGTTCTTACGCAACATTTCTGTGTGTACGCACCGTTTATACATGAGTCCCCTGGACGTCCACGGAAGACAACAGTGGTGGATGATCGCAGAATCATTTCCATGGTGAAAGGAAACCCCTTCACAGCAGCCAACCAAGTGAACAACACTCTCCATGGGGGTAGGCGTATCGATCTCCAAGTCTACCATAAAGAGAAGACTGCATGAAGTAAATACAGAGGGTGCACTGCAAGGTGCAAGCCACTCATAACCCTCAAGAATAGAAAGGCTAGATTGGACTTTGCTAAAGAACATCTAAAAAAGCCAGCACAGTTCTGGAAAAACATTGTTTGGACAGATGAAACCAAGATCAACCTCTACCAGAATGATGGCAAGAAAAAAGTATGGAGAAGGCGTGGAACAGCTCATCATCCAAAGCATACCACATCATCTGTAAAACACGGTGGAGGCAGTGTGACGGCTTGGGCGTGCATGGCTGCCAGTGGCACTGGGACACTAGTGTTTATTGATGATGTGACACAGGACAGAAGCAGCCGAATGAATTCTGAGGTGTTCAGAGACATACTATCTGCTCAAATCCAGCTAAATGACGTCAAATTGATTGTGGCGGCGTTTCATGATACAGATGGACAATGACCCAAAACATACAGCCAAAGCAACCCAGGAGTTTATTAAAGCAAAGAAGTGGAAAATTCCTGAATGGCCAAGTCAGTCACCTGATCTTAACCCAATTGAGCGTGCATTTCACTTGGTGAAGACTAAACTTCGGACAGAAAGGCCCACAAACAAACAGCAACTGAAAGCCGCTGCAGTAAAGGCCTGGCAGAGCATTAAAAAGGAGGTAACCCAGCATCTGGTGATGTCCATGAGTTCAAGACTTCAGGCTGTCATTGCCAGCAAAGGGTTTTCAACCAAGTATTAGAAATGAACATTTTATTTCCAGTTATTTAATTTGTCCAATTACTTTTGAGACCCTGAAATAAAGGGATTGTGTTAAAAAAATGCTTTAGTTGCCTCACATTTTTATACAATCTTTTTGTTCAACCCACTGAATTAAAGCTGAAAGTCTGCACTTCAACTGCATCTGAGTTGTTTCATTTAAAATTCATTGTGGTAATGTACAGAACCAAAATTAGAAAAAAAGTTGTCTCTGTCCAAATACTTATGGACCTAACTGTATAATTGTGGTCCTTGTTAAAGAACAGTGGTTTTTATATCAGTGGTCGTACCCCAGGCTGGAATCAGCATTATAGTCGGAGCGTCAATCCTAGTTGCCTTTCCCTTCTATAACGAGGTGGCTATGGCAGTTTGGAGTAAGCAGTTAACATCAGCCAAAATAGCACATCTGACACCATCCTTTTGGCAAACCTGGAAAAACATTTTATATAGAGACAAGGTAATTACCATTAAAGTGCAACTGGGATTATGCCCTGTGCAAAAGGAGTCCTCTTTGGCGTATGGACAGCTTTGGGAGAGCTTTTAAGAACATAACATTGGTTTGTCCATGCAGTTAAATTAACAAAGGGTGACTAGATTTCAAAGAAGTCCCATTAACTATGTATTAAATTTCTACTTTAACTCTGTCTTCTTCTAGTTGTATAATCATGTGTGTGATAGTGAAATTAATTGAATTTTTCCTTTACAGTAATTTATTTGGAAGGCATAGTAACTTCATTTGAATGCATCAGAAACATCAACACAATCGACGGCATTAGCACAGAAGTGAGAGAACATCTACCCGCTGCGGTGACCTACACAGGCCAACATGGAAAAGCCTTAACCGCCTGCGCACCTGGACTGGCAGATCCAAAGTCAACATGACCAAGTGGGGAAAACTCTGATGACAGCGACCGGAAAGACAGACCATGGAACACCTCCTGATCTGCTGATTCCTGGAAGAACCAAGCACCAAGCACCATGGAGGAGCTCACCGTAGCCTATGCCCACCATTGGAACTTTTGGTTTTAAGAACTCGAGAAGAAGAAGAAGAGTAATTTATTATTATTAGCAACTCATTTGATCAAATATGTATAGCCTGTTAATAGCTGGATTATAATGAATACCCAAAGTACAGTGTGACCAAGTAAAAAGAGACAATTTCAGTGGAAACAGTCAAAATTATGATCATCACCCCACTGGGAACCTGATGCACAATTTGAACATGGCAGTCCATAATCGCTGTCCTATAGACAAGAAACAAACTCAAAGGAATTTAAACTCTTAATTTACTACGAGTACAAAAAGCCAGTAGACCCCTACATTTGTTTTTGTAGCAAAAAATGGTTAATGCAAATATTTTGTGTGAGATCAGGATGGTTTAGCTACCAGAAGATGTCATTTGTGACTGTAAAATTACTGCAGGCAAATAATCAACTTTGTCTTTAAAATATCTTCTCCATGACAACGTGAGTTAGCAATAAAATATCGAATCAGTTGTGTGTCATTTGTAAGCCAGGGTAAATTAGATAGCTTGTGCCTGTGACAGACTACATTTTATGTTGCCCTTGAATGATCCATCCTCTAAAACTATACCCTCTTAATTTTACTAAAATGTCATCTTCTAGCATGCGAACACTAATTAAATGAACCTACGAGTTTACCTCAAGGCCTGTAAGTTCCAGTCTGGTACTTAGACTCCTGCCCTATTCAATAACCGGCCTACCTTCATGCCCTTCTCATGATATCCCAAGTAGACCTCTTCATTAACCCTCCAATTTGGTTTGTCACGGTAAGCCAAGGTCTTTAGATTTAATTTTAGAATCCCACAGTTCTGCTTCCTGTGCCTTGCTGCGAGTCCCATTCATACACCATGCATAGGATTGTATCCACTGAAAAATGTCAAGAAAACATAGAGGGGGTAATAACATAACTCAAGATCTATTTAATTTATGAAATTCAAGAGAAACTAGTAATCTATAACCTTATAATTAGAAATGAGAGCTTTTTATGAAAAATTGCTAGCTGTAGAGTCCTAATTGCTAGAGAGGCATTTTGACACTTCAAAAAGGCAGCACACCACCAGCTAGAAAATGAGAAAAAGGAAATTGTAATGATGATGGCATGGTTCACCAGACGGGGCTTTAATAGGAGATGGAGGTTGGCTTTTAACCCAAGATTACAAAGTAACTCAGGGTGTAACGTTTAGCACGTCACTCATTTCACTTGTGTGTCAACTACAGAAATCAACTGCATGCTGTATTTTTGATTTGTAAGTTGCTCTAAATGATGATGGAAACATTTATCCACCCATCCATCCATTATCCAATCCGCTATATCCTAACTACATTGTCACGGGGGTCTGCTGGAGCCAGTCCCAGCCGACACAGGGCGCAAGGCAGGAAACAAACCCCGGGCAGGGCACCAGCAGGAAACATTTATCCATTGACGCTATAATTTACCATGTGGTCCGTTATCTATCATGTTCAAAAACAGGCAACAATTATAACTTGAGACTTTGAGCACAGATGTTTAAATCTCCACTGGGTGCTTCTTTGAAAAACTGAATGTTTAAGAAATGTGACCACAAATATCCTCAGACCCCGCTAATCCAACCCGCTAATAACAGCACAGGAATCTTTTCACTAATTGAGTTGGAATCCACTGTCTATGAAAGCAGTTTCAGTCACATGATATTGTAAAATGGTATTAAAAACATAATTTATGTACAGTAGTAGTATACGTAATTGAAGAAAGCATATGACAGGGTGCCTCGAGAGGAGCTGTGGTATTGTATGAGGAAATCGGGAGTGGCAGAGAAGTATGTAAGAGTTGTACAGGATATGAACAACGGAAGTGTGACAGTGGTGAGGTCTGCGGTAGGAGTGACGGATACATTCAAGTTGGAGGTGGGACTACACCAGGGATTGGCTCTGAGCCCTTTCTTATTTGCAATGGTGATGGACAGGTTGACAGACGAGATTAGAGAGGAGTCTCCATGGACTATGATGTTTACTGATGACATTGTGATCTGTAGCGAGAGTAGAGAGCAGGTTGAGGAGACCCTGGAGAGGTGGAGATATGCTCTAGAGAGGAGAGGAATGAAGGTCAGTAGGAACAAGACAGAATACATGTGTGTAAATGAGAGTGGAATGATGAGGATGCAAGGAGTAGAGCTGGTGAAGGTGGATGAGTTTAAATACTTGGGATCAACAGTAAAGAGATTGTGGAAGAGAGGTGACAAAGAGAGTGCAGGCAGGGTGGAATGGGTGGAGAAGAGTGTCAGGAGTGATTTGTGATAGACGGGTGTCAGCGTGAAAGGATGAAAGGGAAGGTCTACATGATGGTAGTGGGACCAGCTATGTTATATGGGTTGGAGACGGTGGCACTGACCAGAAGGCAGGAGACAGAGCTGGAGGTGGCAGAGTTAAAGATGTTAAGATTTGCATTGGGCGTGACGACGATGGACAGGATTAGAAATGAGGACATTAGGGGGCAGCTCAGGTTGGACGATTGGGAGACAAAGTCAGAGACGTGAGATTGCGTTGGTTTGGACATGTGCAGAGGAGAGATGCTGAGTATATTGGGGGAAGGATGTTAAGGATAGAGCTGCCAGGCAAAAGGAAAAGTGGAAGGCCTAAGAGAAGGTTTATGGATGCGGTGAGAAAGGACATGCAGGTGATGGGTGTAAGAGAACAAGATGACGAGGACAGGAAGATATAGAAGAAGATGATCCGCTGTGACAACCCCTAATGGGAGCAGCCGAAAGAAGAAGTAGCATATGTAATTGCATTCTATTGTCAGCTATTTTTGAATATGACACTCTGTTACAGCCTTGTGGTGGTGATCGATGACCAGCTGTCCTTCAGGGACCATATTGTTACTGTCTCTTGGTCTTGCATATCCACGCTATACAACATCCATAAAATCAAACCATATCTGATGAAGTATGCAGCACAACTCTTGGTCCGGGCTTTGGTTGTGTCATGTCTGGTGTACTGGTGCCCTGCCATTACACATAATTACATTCTATTATCACTGTTATTTTTGAACGCAACTGGCTGTTGTTCCTGTTTTGCACTTAATGATTGGTGGGATAGGCCCCAGCTGACCGGTGACCCAACCCTGGATAAGCAGGTTAGGAATAATGGTGGATGGATGAATGAATGAATGGATGTTACTTTTGAAAATCACTCACTGTTTAGAAAATATATAATACAATTGTGATAAGAAACTCTTTGATGAATTGACCAGAAAATTTAAAAATGATCTAACTTGAAAATCAGTTAACCAAGTTTGTGAATGCACCTGACAGTTGGGCCACATGTACATTTTTTTACTCATTAAATGCTTTTGATGACCCAGCGCCTACACAGAGCACTCAGGGTTCTGGAAGGAAGTCTAAAAGGGCAACTGAACGCTACACACTCATATATGTCTGGTACTCTGTCATTCTGTAGACACGTAAAAAGAGAGAAAAAAAGGTTACAAGTAGATGTATTTGTAATAAACCTTGCACCAGGTAATGATTGTTATGAGTTGCAATTAGGAATAGATATTGGAAGAAAGTTCATTTGAGATTTCATCATATTATTGTGTATCAGAAGATTACTGTAATGCTGGTTGGCTGATTACACCAGTGAGAAAAAAAATCAGTCAAATTAAATCAAATTTTATTTGTTACATACAAATTATAATACAATATATTATATAGTGAAATAATTAATATAAAGATATTTGTTTGTATTTTTGAGAAGAAATGTATCAATATTCCTGAGTTTGGAATGAAATGTGACAGTTCATAAGTTTTTTTTTGTAAGCTGATTAAATGGGAATGTGCACGAGTTAGCAAGAGATGCTCTCTTTAGATCACATTTGAAGTAAAATGCAGAAGCAGTATATCAGTCTTGAAATGGCCGTACTCAATGGATAAACTAAGCAAATGGAAAATGGGAATGGCGTGTTTACATGTATTTTAAGTTATTTTGTTTGAAAATAGAATACCCTTTGCAATGTTTTCTTTTTAATTGGATATACATTTATATAGATTTGTGTATATAGAAAATCTCCATATTTCTCTTAACAATCTTATGTTAGATTAGATTAATTGTATTAATCCCATGGGTTGAATTTCAAATGTATTCTGCAGCAACAACAAGAATAGAGACTCAAAGGACAGATAATACAGACAAT
>JANRMT010028174.1:37445025-37494085 GCA_026402145.1 Polypterus bichir lapradei | reverse complement strand
TATCTATCTATCTATCTATCTATCTATCTATCTATCTATCTATCTATAATAGAGTATAATTTATATCTATCTATAGAGAGCAATATCTATCTATCTATCTATCTAAACATCCTTCACATCTTCTACAACTCTGTGATGTCCAGTGGGATTTTCTATGCTGTGGTGTGCTGGGCTGGTAATATCACTTCAGGAGAGGACCACCAAATTAACACGTTAATTAAAAGGGCAAGTTCAGTTATCGGACATACTCTGAACTTCCTTCAGGTCGTAGCGCAGGAGTATTAAAACAAAACAGAGTACCATTATGAACAATTCTGCACATCCTCTCTCTGACACACTGACACTGAGGACTTTCAGCTAACAAATCATTCAGCAGAAGTGTGTCAAGAAATGAGACTGGGGGTCTGTAATACCAACAGCAATATGTTTGTGTAATGCCTCACTGGGCCTGGGAATGCCAAGGCAGAATGTTTCTCTTCTTTATTTTTAAATGTCTTTGTAGTGTGTGTGTGTATATTTATTTATCTATCTATTAATGTATTTATTTATTTAAAGAGATCTGTAAAAAGCAAACGTCCCCCCTGGGGACAAATATATTTCTATCTATCTATCTATCTATCTATCTATCTATCTATCTATCTATCTATCTATCTATCTATCTATCTATCTATCTATGTAGTGTTCCCACCATGTCGAAAAGTATAGCAAATTTACTACGGTGTGCTTGCATGCAATACATTTGATTTCCATTCCATGATTGTTCCTTCATTGTACCCAGCATTGTTGAGACGGGTTCCCCATAGTTGACTAAGTGGTTTAATAAAAACAACATACAAAAGTATATTCCTGCACGAGAAAAGAAAGAAAATGAAACCTCCACAGAAAGAGGTTTGACAGAAAATAAATCCAAAATAGTGATGTCTGTAGTTGATAAGAATCAGCTATTTATAACTTTCATTTTAGTCCGATGGTGAGGGAACAATCTTTGGGGGTTATCTGTATTTATACTTTTTATTACATGCATTTAATTTGTTTTATCCATTAAACAAGTGCTACTGTGTTCAGTGTTTTGATTACAGACAGTTTCATTTCCTTCATTGTCAGTGGAGGCCTGCTGATTTAGGCCATGATAACTGTTAGCGCTGTCTGTGAGAGTTGCTGTTATTCATATGACTATATTGTATTTTCTGCTGCTTGCCATTTCTGCAGCTACTTTAGAACTTATATTGAGAATTTGTTTCTCTTTATGATGAAAGCTTTAGAGGAAATGCATTTGGTACCCGATTATTATCTTTGTTCCTAACATCTCTGAAAAACCAAACAGGAGAAAGTTAGTGAGATGTGCAGAAACAAATGCTTGTTTACAGATAAATTGCTCAGTAGTGCAATCTGCAGGGTGAGCAATGAGTCCCAGTTTGTTGTTTTCGCTGTCTATGTGAGATTTCTTTATAGTTTTTACAGGCATGGCTTGCACACTTTACCAGTTTTTAGTGCTGATCCTTTACAGCTCTAAAGTTCTGTACTCAAATCCAACCTGTTAGGAGTTTGCAAATTCTCCCCATATTTGGGTTTCCTTCTGGGTACTCCATTCAGAGACAGAATAGGATTCATCTTAAAGAGCTGGCATAAGTCTGATGTTAGTGCAAAGTGAGTCCTAGCCTGGTCACTGTAGGTATCGCTTTTGGTTTCCCTCTGGGCACTCTAATTTTTCCCATGACCTTGACTTGGGTAAATGTGTCAGAATGTGGATTTACCAATGTATGGGGTACAGCAGACCACAGTAATTGACTCCAGAAACTTTTCAGAGTAGGAAAACGATCATAACTGGCCCAGACATCTCAGACTGATGCCAATTTGGTCCTACTCTTAAGAGGAGGAATATAATCATTTTATTAGTTTTCCCAAGTTATGAATCTCTTCCTAATTTCACCAGGATTTAGGAGAACTCCTGAGATGTCCTAACTTGATAGGAGCTGCCAGAAGATGGCGTTTAGGCAATGATCAGCATGCACTTCCTGGGAAAGGCTGAAAGTTTTAGAAGGATGTTGATATTCGTTACATTATAATATTTTTATGTGTCACGTGGTTGATACATCTACATGAAGATGCTATGTGCTGCCAGCCCAAATTAAATTAATGGTAATGTTATGCTTTTTGGCCACAGGATAAAGTCAAGAAGGTAGGTGGAGACTCCCAGGGCAATGGATAAATTTAGCATGGTAAAAGGCAAAGGGGGATCATGGAGGGAAGAAAATCAGGAATAGTGTAACAGTGAACACAATTTCAGTAACAGTTGTAAAAATAGCGGTTTCAGTATAACTGTTACTTTATGAAACATTTCTCGCAAGAGCAGGAAGGTGATTGCACTGAAGGTACGACTGCAGTTCATTCATTGCTAAATAAATGTGCCCAACACTGGGCTTCACTCTCATTTGATTTGTGCATCTCAGTCGTTTCATCTTGGTGTTTTTTGCAATGTTATTCATGATGTTGCAAAATGGTAGGTGCAGCTTACTGCAATAGTCTACCTTATTATGTTTAACTTCTTCTACTTTAAATATTATTTTTATTTTTATTATTATCCTCTTTGTAGTGAAGCATTAGTATCAGACAACTAGAAAATATCATCATGAGTGTAAATTGCAGCAAAGGGTGCCATAAAATTGTCATGTTGTTCATTCTCAGACCTGGCCTACTACATCTAGGAAAGACTAGGTAGCTTTGTAATTTCTTCTCATGTCCTAGTCTGAGGTAGAACAAATTCTTGTCCTAGTCAGACTTGTAGTGCAATTCTTAGGTGTAATTCTAAGTCAAGTCAAGTTAAGTTGGGGAGCATGCACTGGGACAGTGCATTGCCTCACCCACCATGCGACAAAACAGATCAGGATCCTAGTTGGCAACCCCCCCCCCAGGCAGACACGCAGTCCAGTCCCACCCTCCAGAAATAACTTTCTATCTTCCTCACCTAGGGGTTATGTAGGTGACCCCTTGGCCTGGTCCAGCCACTCGGAACCCCAACAATGAGGATCCTACGAGCTGAATCACCCTCGGGGAATTGCACCACATGGCCATAGTGCCGTAACTGATGCTCCTTCACAATGAAGGTAATGTGCCTCATTCAGGACTCAATGAGCAACCGCTCATATAATACAAAGTCAAAACAATGGTACCCAAGGATTTTCTGGAGAGACACAGTACCAAAGGAATCCGGCCTTTGTTTCAGGTCATTGGATAGCATCAATGTCTCGCAACCATATAGCAAGACTCTAAAGACTTTGACGTTCGGTATTTTGCATAGATATACCCCTTTCCAGTGATCTCATGACCCCCCATGTTCTCCAAATCCATCTACTTACTTCATCCTAATTCTTAGGTGTTAGAGGACATGCAGGTGATGGGTGTAACAGAACAAGATACAGAGGACAGAAAGAAGATGACCCCTAATGGGAGCAGCCAAATGAAGAAGAAGAAGATAAAAACTGGTCCAGGTGTGTATGTGGAACTTGCATGTAACCCTGTGTGTATTCTGCTAGGATAATCATAAACTAATCTTACTGTCTCTTATTAGAGGTCCATTAATTCAGAGTTCATCCTCCAATCCCCCAAAGATGAAGGATATGACACCAAAGCTGGGTCTAATTAATGAGGAATGGCCAACGGTGGACAGCAGTCCATGGTAAGCAATAGCAGGCCTGGCCCTTAGACTTTCAAAGGTGCTCAAAGAAGTGCCTTTTCCTAGATGTGACAAATATAGATTTGTCTGTGGGTTCAGTCAAACAACCACAATAAATGTCACATTATAACCCTTCTATTATGTTATGTTTCAATTTGTGCCATTTTCATTCTTGAGTTATTTCAACTATGGGTTTACTGTAACTTGTTTGTCTCTGAAATTGTTTGGCTTTTTGCCATTTAGGGTCATGATCTTACAAACGAAGTGTGGTTACCCTAATATGTTATGGAAAGTCTGTATAGTTTCATACAAAGATGACATTGATGGTCATTTTGACCCGGATAATTTAAGGTACAGACAAAGGTTCAAAATCATCTTCCTGGAGTCATTGAGGGTTGTTGAATGTGTTATGTGGTCTTCTCACTCGTGTGAAAAGAAGTGTGAATTGTTTTTGATGAATAGGGGAACAGCCCATAAGACTGTATTGTATATTGTAGGCAAGTGGTGGTCGTCAACTCTCTTGCATATGAGATGTGTATATCCAAAACGCTAAGTCATCTCCTTTTGTTAGCATACAATACAACATACCCCTTGTCATCAAAAACACTTCACACTTCTTTTCACATGAGTCAGACAACCATGTATGACTTTCATCAAGTGTAACTGGCTAAGTCCACCTGTGAGTTTATATGCCAGTGGACTTCCCACCTGATTTTAGAGCTGAAGAATTCTCTTGGAAGACTGTGAACCTTCTTAGACATAGTAGAAGTAAGCTTCAAATGTCCAACAGTTCTAACACAGATTTGGGACTGTGGCAGATTTAGATAGGGTTTAGTTATCTAGGACTTTATACTAGATCCAGATGTTTATAGTTCCATAGGTGTAGAAGATTCAGAGAATGAGCCTGCCATTAGCTGCCCTTCAACAGATGGAAATAATGGAACATAGCAACCACCAAGAGGAGTGGAGAAGTGGAAATCTAAAGATGGTAATATAGAATGGTCACCTTCACTACTTTCATCCCAAGGCAAACTTTCAGTGTTTAATGTAATCAAAATGGTTCCACATCTAAAATGGTTTGCTGTCACTTGAGTCTATGACATACAGTCTACTTTGAGCTTTTCTTACTGCAACCAGTCGAGAAAATTATACTAGACATGTCCAACTTGGACGGGCGTCGTGTGTCTCACAAGAGCTAGAAGTGACTGGATCGTACTGGCTTGCATGCCTACATTGGATTGCTGATATGAGCCGGTGTGTACAGATCAAACGGAGAAGTGACCTCCAGTCTATAGAACATGGCAGCTCACTATTTGAGGCAACAATGTTTTTGGAATCATTCCATATAATTTCATTGTTCACTCTGATAAGCATAATACCAGACATGATCGACATGAACAAGACAAACTAGCTGCAATCAGGGAAGTGTGGGATAAATGGGTGGACATTAAACAATCTTGGTCCTTATGTTACAGTAAATGAACACCTTCTTCCATTCATAGGGTGTTGTCCTTTCTGGCAGGATATGCCTAGCAAGCCTGCAAAATATGGGATCTGTGATGCCAAATCAAGTTAACTATAGATGGTTCTAAAAATGTGCTCTCATATTTCATTTTTCTGGATCTTTTGAAAATGTATAATAAAAGTTTTGCTGTTTTAATGTGATTACTGTTTTTGACCTTATGTAAACTATGTGGGTCAATTTGACCCGTTCCCTAAAGGTGTTATTTTTTTCAGAATTAGAAGACATCTATATCCAAACAGTTACAGTGGCAGCAAAAAGTATGTGAACTCTTTAGAAATAATCACATTTATGCATACATTTTGTTAAATATGGTCTGACTTTCATCTAAGTTATGACAATGGACAAGCACAGTCTGACTTAACTAATAACACACAAATTATTGTGTATACTGAAGACATCATTCAAATATTCACATTGTAATTTGAACTCCTTGGCTGATGACTTCAACAAAAGCTAATTGGAGTCAGGAGTTGGCAAACCTGGAGTCCAACCAATGAAATGAGATTGGGGGCGTGGTATAGAGCTACTTTGACCAATAAAAAATACTCAGACATTTTTAGTTTGCTGTTCACAAGAAGCATCTGCTCCCAATAAAAGACAAACATGATCAAGAATTATTGATTTACATGATGCCGGAAAGAGTTACAAAGGCATTTCAAAGAGTTTAGACATTCATCAGTCCACGGTTAGACAAAGTGCATAAATGGAGATGACTTAGTACTGTGGTTATTCTCAGTAAAAGTCTGCACCCAGTCAAGATGACTCGAAAAGGCACAACACAGAATACTCGATGACATAAAAAAGATCCTTAAAGTAAAAGCTAAAAGCATGAAGGAATCATTGGAAGAGGTTAACTTCTCTGTTTCATAGACCTGCCTCATTCAAAACATTGAACACGCATGGCATCCATGGCAGGACATCAGTGAGGAAGCCACAGCGCTCCAAAAAAAAAAAAAAAAATCACTGACCATCAACACAGTAAGGTATAATGGGAGAAGATAAAATAAGTAAGTAAAACCATCATGACTCTCCACAATGCCATTGGGAAAATGTTTTCTGCACTGATGAAAGTAATCTGAATTGTTATGGAAGTATACTGCATATCAACATGAAGGCATCATCCCAACTGTGAAGTACGGTGGAGGGAGCATCATGACTTGGGACCTGGATGGCTTTTCATCATCAAGGGCAAAATGAATTCCCACGTTTATCAAGGTGTCCTGCAGGATAATGTAAGAGTGGAGATCTACCAGCTGAAGCACAGCAGAAGCCTGGAGATGCTGCAGGACAATGACACTTAAATGTCAAAATAATAGACAGAATAACTTCAGTAAAAGAAAATGTGCCTTTTGGAGTGACCCAGTCAGAGTCAGGACCTTAACCCAATAGAAATGCTATGGAATGACCTAAAGAGAGCCAATCACTCCTGACATCCTAAGTATATGGCAGAGCTGAAGTAGTACTGTAATGAAGAATAGTCCAAAGTTCCTCCTGAATGTTGTGCAGGTCTGATCCACAGCTGCCAGAAACACTTGTTAGAAGGTTCTGTTGCCAAAGAAGGTTCAACCACTTGTTAAATCCAAGGGTTCTCTTACTTTTTCCACAAAATGGGTAAATATTTGATGGAAGTTCTTTTAAATTTATGTGGGATGTACAAAAAGTTTCTTCCCTTTTTTTAAACTCTATTTATTAAGAATTTCAATAGTACTAGGGTGTTGTACCGTGTTAGCCATTATGAATGTAGAGAAGAGCCAAGCAAAATGACACCTTTTATTGGCTAACTAAAAAGATTACAATATGCAAGCTTTCGAGGCAACTCAGGCCCCTTCTTCAGGCAAGAAGGTGTCATTTTGCTTGGCTCTTCTCTTAAGAATTTCAAAAAAGAAATTATATCACTTTTCTACATAGTCACCTTCCTTTGTGAGACAATTTTCCCAGCATCGTGCCACCAGCAAAAAATGTTTTTGGTTGATGATGACCCTCTGTTTTCATTCCTCGTGTTCATGGCTGTAGCTGGACGTCTGGCACGCGCTGCATCAGTCACACTAGTACAGCAATTTTCGAACATTTCAATTTACTCATAGACGACTCTACGAGAGAGAACTTTATCCCCATACTTAACATACATGTGGAGATGAATTTGTGTTCCCGGCACACCTTCTGCCTACAAAAAGCATGTGACAGAACGCTGTTCCTCTTTGGTGTAATTTATAAGTTTTGCAGCCATCTTCACCACAGAGTGACAACTCTTATACTAAACTGACGGGGCACCCGGCTTGCCAGACAGAACTAGTCACATGACACTCTCAGACACGACCAATTACTGCTCCTCCCATCGTTTCCAACGAAAATATAAAAGTGCGGAAACTTCTTCAATGTCCCTCATATGTGTGTGTGTTATTAGTGTAACCATATTGTGTTTGTCTAGATTTATGACTGAGATAAAGATCACATCACATCTTATGGCCATACTGGCAATTATTGAAACAAATGAACAAACAGTCATATTAGTTCAGACTTCTTCAATGTTCAGACAACAATTCCAAGTTTTTGTACAATCAGTATGCAGAAACAGAAAATCCAAGGTGAATTGTTCATGTTAATACAGAAGCTATCCCAGACATAGCCATCACATTTCATATTACATCTCTCATAAACTGGTACACTGTACACTGGTACTGTGAGCGCTGTGCAGAGTGGAGGCAAAACCTCTGTGTTTTTCCCAGTTGATTCTGGGGTTCGTCAGGGGTGAGTTCTGCTCCTAATCTGTTCAATGCTTGCAATGCAGCATTGTGGGGTCCAGCGGTTGTGGGGCATCTGTAGGTGAAGAAAAATTCACTGATCTTGACTTTGCTGACGACGCTGTGATCTTCACAGAGTCAATGAAGGCTCTGATCAGGGTGCTCCAGAGACTGGGCTTGTGAGTGTACTGATAAAAACCAAGATCCAGGCCTTTAATGACCACTTAGGCACGGCCATCAGCAGTGTGTCTGTCTGCGGAGAGAGAGTCGACCTTGTCGAGAGGTTTACTTACCTCAGCAGTGACATTCATGTCTCTGGTGACTCTTCCTATGAAGTCAGTAGATGGATAGGAAGAGCATGGGGGGTTATGAGGTCGCTGGAAAGGGATGTGTGGCGCTCCTGATATCTATGCAAAAGGACAAAGGTCCAAGTCTTTAAAGACCTGGGGCCTCATGCATAACGGCATGCGTAGAATTCACACTATAACAAAGCGTAAGCACAAAAGCGGAAAGGTGCTTAAGCACAAAAAAATCCAGATGCGTAAATCTGTGCAAACGCCAACTTCCACGTTCTTCCACTACATAAATCCCAGTCAGCATGAAAAGTAATGCACGTGCATGCGCCTGCTGTCCCGCCCCAACTCCTCCCAAAATTACACCTCTTTGAATATGCAAATCAATATAAATAGCGCAGTGTTCTGTGAAAAGAAAATGGCAAAAGCACGATTGGAAATAGAAGAAGTTCAGTAAATACCAAGTGAAGGCAAGGAAAAACATACAATTTGTTGGTTTAAACAGTGGTATAAACAACAAAAGGAAGTTGATCGAGTGGCATAGAGTGTCGGACAAACTTGAAAGCTCAAGTTCACAAAGTCACACAGTGCCCGAAATAAAAAAGAAGTCAGATATCAAAGTCGCCGTGAAAAGGCGAGTCGTAGCCCACCGTCTGAGTTTCATATGAAAGCTTATTAGGGTACAGAGAAAAAAAATAGGGACACAGTGGGAAAAAAGCACGAAATGTCAACTTTAATCTCGAAATTTCCACTTTAATCACGTAGTTTATTTTGTCATTAAAGTAGAACATCATAAACTTCATCTTAAAATCGTTTAATTTACTAGTTTCTCAAATCCCGTCGTAACTAAAGTAGCACGTTAAATACTTTGTTTTGTATTTGATCTTCTATGTGCTCTATGTGTGTGAATCACTACGTGCTTCTTAAACGGGCTTTCTCTTCCTCTGACAGGACACAGAATCCATTATATTCATTATATTACAGCTCTCTGAATAATTAAAATACTGAGATGTATACGTGATATCATTTTCATGATGATAGGAGTTAAAGCACATTATTAAACATGGGAACATGGTGGCGCAGTGATTGTGCACGATCTTCGATGAAATAATTTATTGCAGCAGTACTGTCTCTTTCAAACGTACTAACCTCCAATTCCTGTCCTTCCTTTTCTTTCTCCAAATACCCAATCACCACACAATTAGCTCTGGAATAGATGTTAAGCCATCTGTAAGCATAGAACGCTGATTCTTCAAAACTTTTAAGGAACATTGAAATATCTTCATAGTACATCTTTAATTATTCTATCCTTCCAGTGTCATGCCAGTCCCAGCAAACATACAGCATGAGGCAGGAACAATCCGTGAATGGAGCGCCAAGTTCTTGCTAGCGCAGCGACACCGTGTCCTCACATGTTTAATTATTAACAATATAGATTGTTTAAATGAAGTTAAAGTTTTATCTGTATAATATAATAAACATATTTTGCTGCATTTCATCTTAAAAATGATATTGTCATCATATGTAAGTATGCGCTATATAAAGTGGCTCAGGTTGTGCAATATTATAACTGTATCGCACGTTTACAGTGAGGTAATCTATACTAATAAAAGGCAAAGCCCTCACTGACTGACTGACTGACTGACTGACTGACTCACCTCTAATTCTCCAACTTCCTGTGTAAGTGGAAGACTGAAATTTGGCAGGCTCATTCCTTACAGCTTACTTACAAAAGTTAGGCAGGTTTCATTTCGAAATTCTACGCGTAACGGTCATAAATGGAACCTACTTTCATCCATATATACGGCTATAGCCAGCAGCTCGGTCGCTGTGTGAGGCGGAGTTGCGTCCCACATCGTCACGCCTCCCACGTAATTGAGTGCCTGCCCATATAAGGCCGTCCGTCAGCAGCAATCCAATAGACACGCTGCCGCTAAATATTCGCGGGTTAAGGACTGTGTTTACGCAAACGAAGATGAGATGGTCAGGGATAGACTAGTGTTTGGCACAAACCCAGCGAAAGTGCGAGAAAAAACATTTAAGTGCTGGGTCTTAGCTAACTTAGCAAGACGAAACTGATATTCGCGAGATACAAGTTTACTGAGAGGACGCAGGGTATAAACAAGACTTTTGATCACTTTCTAACGGAGTTAAAATTGCTGGTGAAGGACTGTGCTTATGCAAACGAAGATGAGATGGTCAGGCACAAACTCAGTGAAATTGCGAGAGAAACTTGCCGGGTCTTAGCTAACATTAAATAAAGCCGTGGACATCGCAAGATCGCACGACATAGCACAAGCACAGCTGAAAACCTTCGATGCATGTACTCCAAGCGGCTCACGTGAACTGACTTTGCAGGACTAGGAAAGGTAAACCCATGTATGCAGTGTGTGATGCCTGTTAAACAATTTAGATTCACGAGTACCGATTTGGGTAGTGATCACTTCGATGAATGAAACCTGTTCAAAAAACGCATTACACAATTGAGAAGGCAGCAAAAGAATATGAAGCGAGTGACGCATACAAGCATATTCATAAGTGCAGCTACTGCGGAAACAAAGCACGGTGTAAACCTGGTTCATAGACACGCTGCCGCTGGCGTTTGTCATACCTAAGACGAAAATGATATTCGCGAGATACAAGTTTACTGAGAGGACGCAGGGTATAAACGAGTCTTTTGATCACTTTCTAACGGAGTTAAAATTGCTGGTGAAGGGCTGTGCTTATGCAAACGAAGATGAGATGGTCAGGGACAGAATAGTGTTTGGCACAAACTCAGCGAAAGTGCGAGAGAAACTTTTAAGTGCCGGGTCTGAGCTAAAATTAAATAAAGCCGTGGACATCGCAAGATCGCACGAGATATTCGCAAGATACAAGTTTAATGAGAAGACGCAGGGTGTAAAGCCTCGATGCTAAAGATCTGGCGAAGTCATGGAGAAAATGTATGGACGAGTTCACATTATACACAGAACTTGCTATGCCAGAGGCAGAGGAAAACATTAAGATCAGATTATTCCGTTATCTTATTGGAGAGAGCAGCAGAGAATTGTGTCAGGCGCTGACTGGTGATGTAAGACCTGATGAGTTAATCATGAGCTTGATCAGTGGTAGGTCGTCAGGGTCTCCAAGGCCTTCTCTGCTGGCCAAAAAAAATATCTGAATCACAAACTGATGTTAATTATATTTTGTTCATGAATACTTATTAAATAATTCCAAATAGTCTGTCCGCTTCCTTTCATAGTTTTCCAATGGTTGTGCTGCTTCCAGACATGTATTTTCGTATTAAAGCATTTAACCAATCACATTTCAGCCATCATTTGTTGCCAGGCAGAGTCAAAGTCAAAGAGGCCTTCACAATCCGTTCTGCAGGCCCTCTAACACAAAATAAATGTCGATTAAACTGTTGCTTCAACCAATCGAATTTTGAGTTGGTGTCAGTAGGGCCCTCTAGCAGGCACACAGCAATGTCACCGTATTCAGACCCATTGTTTGGATAGAAGCTGATATGAGGAACTCTACGAGGCAACTGAACGCACCGCAGGCACTCCGAGCGCACAAAGAGGTCAAGCGCAGGATCCTCGCACGCACTACCGCCAACTCCATGGCAGGATTCTGGACAATATTATTTGCCAGACACATACCAGATTTCAAGACCGCAAAAAACTGATGTTTGTCACACTCCTCGACCCCCAGAAGTTTCGGGAATACAAGAAAAATTTCCCGCATGCAGCCTTCTCCAGTTTAACACAAAAGCCACGCAGCAGTTTTTGATCTGTCTCGGCTAAAAACAGAACTGACTGTAATGTATGCCATGGATGATTTTGCAGGAAAATCTCCCACTGATCTCCTTGACTTCCTTCATCAGAAAAATCTGAATGAGAGCATGGGGCAGCTGTACACATTGGTATATTTGGCAGTGACCATTCCCATGTCCACTGCTTCTGTCGAGTGGACATTTTCAGCCCTAAAGCGAATTAAAACTTATGCCAGAAATTCGACAGGGCAGGTTCGACTTTCAGCATTAGCTTCGATGGCGATAGAAAGGGACTTTTTGATGGAACTGAAGCACATGGATAATCTGTACAACAGAGTAATTGAACTGTTTTTGAGGAAATAGAGGAGGATGGATTTTGTTTACAAATAATTCGAATTTTTGGTGAGTAAAATGTTGCAATTTTCCTAAATAATATTGCAAGTTTATGAGTTATTATTGATGTTTTTTATGTGTGTCGCGGCTGTAGCTGCAGTAGACTAAACCCTCCATGCGGAAACATTATCATAAGGCTTAACAATCTTATTGTTACACCTTCCACGTGCACCCAACCTTCCTTATTACGGAGTCTTCCTTGCTTTACCGCTGGCTGCTTCTTTCCATTCACCTTCCTAGCTCTTTATTTAAACAGTTTTCCTTTTCACTTTTCCGCTCCTTCACTGTCTTCTCTGTTTCGTTCAAAATACGTGCCTCCTTGCCTTTTTACAGTCAGCTCCCCTTACGTCACACCATGGTACATTTAGCACAAGTTAATACCGGGAATGCCTGTTAAACATCTTACATTCACGAGTAGCGACTTGGGTAGTGAACACTTCGATGAATGAAACCTGTTATCTTTACAACGGTTGACAAACACGGAATGTAACTTCAAAACAACACGTCCTCCAAATACGAACCTGATTGAAAGAAATAATGATAATCAAATCTTTGATGACAGCAACACTCATAACAGTGACAAGACAATTACATTGACAATCATGTTACGTTATTTTTAAAATGTTTCCTTTTCTTTTTCATAACTTCTTTAACACACTACTTCTCCGCTGCGAAGCGCGGGTTTTGATATATATATATATGTGTGTGTATATGTATGTGTGTATATATATATAGATATGTATATTTATAAATGTATATATGTGGATGTATGTATATATATATATATGTATATATATATATGTGTATATATGTATGTGTATATGTATATATGTAGATATGTATGTATATGTATATGTGTATATATATATATATATGTTTATATATGTGTGTGTGTGTATGTATGTGTGTATATATATATTTATGTGTATGTATATGTATGTGTGTATATATGTAGATATGTATATATATATATGTGGATGTGTGTGTGTGTTTGTATGTATATGTATATATATGTTTATATTTGTGTGTGTGTTAGTGTGTATATATATATATATATATATATATATATATATATATATATATATGACAGCAACACTCATAACAGTGACAAAACAATTACATTGACAATTATGTTACGTTATTTTTAAAATGTTTTCTTTTCTTTTTCATAACTTCTTTAACACACTACTTCTCCGCTGCGAAGCGCGGGTATTTTGATATATATATATGTGTGTATATATGTAGATATGTATATTTATATATGTATATATGTGGATGTATGTATATATATATGTATATATATGTGTGTATATATGTATGTGTATATTTACTGTATATATGTAGATATGTATGTATATGTATATATATATATATGTTTATATGTGTGTGTGTGTATGTATGTGTGTATATATATATTTATGTGTATGTATATGTATGTGTGTATATATGTAGATATGTATATATATATATATATGTATATATGTGGATGTGTGTGTGTGTGTATATGTATATGTATATATATGTGTATATATGTATATGTATATATGTATATATATATATGTTTATATTTGTGTGTGTGTGTGTGTGTGTGTATATATATATATATATATACTCAGCAAAAAAAGAAACATCCCTTTTTCAGGACTGTGTATTTCAACAATAATGTTTTAAAAATCCAAATAACTTTACAGATCTTCATTGTAAATTGTTTAAACAATGTTTTCCATGCATGTTCAATTAACCATAATCAATTAATTAACATGCACCTGTGGAATGGTCGTTAAGACCTTAACAGCTTACAGAAAGTAGGCATTTAAGGTCACAGTTCTAAAAACGCAGGACACTAAAGAGACTTGTCTACCGACTGTGAAAAACACCCAAAGAAAGATGCCCAGGGTCCCTGCTCATCTGCGTGAACGTGCATTAAGCATGCTGCAGGGAGGCATGAGGACTGCTGATGTGGCTAGGGCAATAAATTGCCATGTCCGCACTGTGAGACGCCTAAGACAGCGCTACAGGGAGACAGGAAGGACAGCTGATCATCCTCGCAGTGGAAGACCATGTGTAACAACACCTGCACAGGATCGGTACATCCGAATATCACACCTGCGTGACAGGTACAGGATGGCCACAACAACTGCCCGAGTCACACCAGGAACACACAATCCCTCCATCAGTGCTCAGACTGTCCGCAATAGGCTGAGAGAGGCTGGACTGAGGGCTTGCAGGCCTTTTGGAAGGCAGGTCCTTACCAGACATCACCAGCAAGAACGCCGCCTATGGGCACAAACCCACCTTCGCTGGACCAGACAGGAGTGGCAAAAAGTGCGTGAGTTTCTGCATGACAGCAATGTCAGTGTTCTGCCATGGCCAGCGAAGAGCCCAGATCTCAATCCCATTGAGCACGTCTGGGACCTGTTGGATCGCAGGGTGAGGGCTAGGGCCATTCCCCCCAGAAATGTCCAGGAACTTGCAGGTGCCTTGGTGGAAGAGTGGGGTAACATCTCACAGCAAGAACTGACAAATCTGGTCCAGTCCATGAGGAGGAGATGCACTGCAGTACTTCAAGCAGCTGGTGGCCACACCAGATACTGACTGGTACTTTTGATTTTGAGCCTCCCTTCATTCAGGGACACATTGTGAAACATTTTTAGTTTATGTCTTATGGTGTTGACTCTTTTAGTGTTCATACAAATATTTACACATTAAGTCTACTGAAAGTAAAAACAGTTGAAAGTCAGGGGACGTTTCTTTTTTTGCTGAGTATATATATATATATATATATATGACAGCAACACTCATAACAGTGACAAAACAATTACATTGACAATTATGTTATGTTATTTTTAAAATGTTTCCTTTTCTTTTTCATAACTTCTTTAACACACTACTTCTCCGCTGTGAAGCTCGGGTATTTTGCTAGTTGTACTAATAAGTATAAACAGTTCTACAAGGAGCACTTGATGGAATGATTGAGTGCGTTTATAGTTCTTGGGATGAAACTGTTTCTGAACCGCAAGGTCCCTACAGGAAAGGTTTTGAAGCGTTTGCCGTGTGAGAGAAGTTCAAATAGGAAGCATGGCTGAGGCAGCGTGTGCTTGATGCTGTATACCAATAATTCTCTTTCCAATCAGCTGCTCCAAGTGGTGCAGTGACAGTAATATGGAAAAAGATGATCCGCTATGGCAACCCCTAACGGGAGCAGCTGTAAGAAGAAAAAGAAGGTGCAGTGAAAGTAACAACGCTAAAGCAGCTATGGTATTTAGAATAGTTTGACCATTCCGTGGACCATTATATTGTTACAGGTTAATTACAATCAGATGCATTAAACTAATAAGCAATATGCGATTAATTTCAGTGTATTTATAAAGCCGTTTCAAGGATGTGGATCTAAAAAAGAAAGGGTAACCACACAGGAACAGTAGTGCTGCTTTGACGCTAGGTTCTGCCGATCTGCAAAACTGAGCACAGAACTTGCGTACGCCAGGGTATGAGCTATTGTGGAAATGTGCATGGTTTTACGCCAAGTTTAGGTTTTATACATTGTGAATTAAACATGGAGACAGGCTTACGCAACATTTTTGTGCGTACACACCATTTATACATGAGGCCCCTGGTGCTTCCTGTCTTGCTATATGGTTGTGAGACATGGACGCTATCCAGTGACCTGAGATGAAGACTGGACTCCTTTGGTACTGTGTCTATCCAGAAAATCCTTGGGTACCGTTGGTTTGACTTTGTGTCAAATGAGGGGTTGCTCATGGAGTCCCGAATGAGGCACATTACCTGCATTGTGAGGTAGTGTCAGTTATAGCACTATGGCCATGTGGCGCGTTTCTCAGAGGGTGATCCAGCTTGTAAGATCCTCATTGTTGGGGACCCGATGGCATGGACCAGGCCAAGGGGTCGCCCATGTAACACCTGGCTGTGGCAGATAGAGGGTCATTTCCGGAGTGTGGGACTGGACCGCGTGTCTGCCTGGGGGGTCGCCAACTATGATACCGAGTTGTTTCGTCGTGTAGTGGGTGCGGCAACGCACTGTACCAGTGCATGCTCCCCAACTTGACTTGACTTGATAAACTGGCAGAATGAACAAAGGCTATACAAAATATTAATATGTAAAGATGACTAGATGCTTTAAAGCTTAATGTTTTGCAAATTGAAGTTATTTTAGTAGTCCATATAGCAGAGATGAATATCCACTTTACTGATACTTTGTAAGTTTTGCTAAGACCATGAGAAGCCTTTGCTAAGGACTGATTATGTCAGTAACAGTAGATGCATTTTTTCGGTAACTAAACTCAAGTGTTACCAAAATTAGTTTTATAATCTCTACATTGACCCCAAAGTATAAAAGTGAAGACATGATAGCCACTTAATTAGGCTAGGATTCCAATTAAAAACATTAGTTAGTTATAATGAAAACGTGGAGCCACATGGGGTCCCCAGGACAGAATTTGAGAACTACTGCTTTACAATACTTTGCAATAAGCAGTTTTCTAGTTCACAATCATTAATTCTGAATAGACAGTTTTGAACTTTTTTTCATCTATTCCTCCTACTTCTCAACTTGCTTGTCTTTAATTAGGAAAACAATCAAAATACTACACCAAAGTCGACTTTAGCTGCCCTTTGCAATTACCTTTGTTTAGCTGTGGGTATGTCACAGAGAGACCCCACCTCATTTACCCCGTAGTAGTCAGATGTCAGAGTGCGATATCTTTCACCGACACCAATCACAGACAGAGCAAACCTGGATTGACTACATGTGTCATTTATCTTTAACTTCCTCAGAGACACTAATGGCGAATGAACGGCAGTCAAGCAGGGGATGAGACACAGCTTTTTATTTACTCATTACAAGTCAACCATAAATGTCCTTAAGATCAAAAATGTGCCTAAAGCTTAAGCAAAGGAACTACATATGGATATGGCACATACCCTAAAATATAACCCTGGATGAATAGCAGCACTTCTTGTCGAAGACTAGATGCACAATGTGACCACCATTTAGGTGGAAGGTCTTCTTGCATTACACAGTGAGCTTGTCAGTCAATCTGGCACAGCCTTTGTCTGCAGTTTCTGGGGTGGAACCAAGACCATTAAGTTGCCTTGTTTTTTAGGTTTTTTTATCACAGTTCCCTGTGGTATTTTTTGGGCTAACGGGCTATTGAAGAATAAAGGCCAACATGTCCATGGTGGCCTCTGGCCCCTTGACCAATCTTGTCCACGTCTCACATTTCTTCTCAAATCTCGCCATTTGTCAAAGTTCTACCCATAATAACAGTCTCACATCATATACCTCATGCTTTTACACTTTTGACCTATATTGGCCTCAAACATCCCACCTTATTGGTGTCACCAGCAGGACAGACCATACAAACCCAAGATACAGTAAGTACTGGGGCAAGAGCTGGGCTACCCTGTTTAATTGGCACAGGAAAAAAAAAACTAAAACAAAGACAAGTGTGCGTGGCACAAAATAAAGTCACCTCTGATCAGTCAGTTGACTCTTTCTTTCAAAGGCTCTGGCAGAGGCAGCTCTATCCTCATTGAGGCAAGGGTCCGAAATGAGATAATGTCTTCCTGGGACTGCTTGGTTTTATAGTATCTGAATAGAAGTGGTGGAGCCTTCTCTGAGCTTTGTGAGTAGGACTACCTTGGGTGTGGTTTGGGAACTGTGAATGAAAGAGACAATACAGTTCGTGACAGTGCCCCCTCTCAACCGGGAGTGGTATTGCTTACTTCAGCAGAGACAGAAGGTGAACCCCAGGCACATGTGTGTGCTATCAATTCTTGCCAGTCATGCAGCAAGCCAGGCTGCTCAGCAAATCTAACAGAGTACTTGATCATCCTCTAATGCGCATGCGTGACAGTATATAGAGTTCACAACTAACAGTTTCAGGCATCCAAGGTAGGCCTTGGAATGTATCACCTGTGGACAGGGAGATTCCACTGTACAACACTATTGTGTTATATGTCTAATTAATACATGCATGAATATTCAAAGTCTATTCCCATAGCAACGTTAAATGCAGTTGTTTGCTTTGTACCTGATATTCTATTAATGAAATCTTGTGAGTGTTTTCGGTAATAATAATAATAATAATAATAATAATAATAATAATAACAATAAAAAATTGTATTTATATAGCGCCTTTCCCGTGCTCAAGGCACTTCACAGAGTTTAAGAAAGAACGGCAGGGTATACAGTATATAGCATTGTACTAAACCAAATACATAAATAAAGAAGAGTAAGATAGTAAATTCAGAGAAAAGCCTCACAAACATCATAATTGATGGTCTAGTGCACACACATACAGGTTACATGAGCATCTTGAAATGGACGTAAACTGAGAGAAGGGTAATAATGTCAAGTAGAGCTAAAAGCCTTCCTGAACAGATGAGTTTTCAGTAGTTTTTTTAAATGAAATCATGGAGTCAGCTGACCTGATTAATTTCGGTAGGTCATTCCAGAGTCTGGGCGCTGAAGGTCCTGCTGTCACCCATGGAGTGAAGATTAGTGTGGGGCACAACAAGATTGCCAGAATCAGAGGACCTTAGTGGGCAGACAGGCACATAGTGATGGAGAAGGTCACTGATGTAGTTTGGTATAAGGTCGTTTAAGGCTTTGTAGGTTATTAGTAGGATTTTATATTTGATTCTGTAAGACACAGGGAGCCAGTGAAGACAGAGCAGGATGGGTGTGATGTGCTCGCTGCTGCTGGTTCGAGTAAGGACTCTTGCAGCTGAGTTTTGAATAAGCTGGAGTTGTGATATCAGATTAGAAGGGGCACCTGCCAGCAGCGAGTTACAATAATCGATGATAAAAAGCATGGACAAGTTTCTCAGCTTCTCAGTTTCTTAGAAAAGGAGAGGAAGGAGCGAACACAGGATATGTGACGGAGGTGAAAGTAAGAAAGTTTCTTAATGTGATTTATGTGGGCGGAATAAGAAAGGGAGGAATCAAAAATGGCACCGAGATTCTTTGCAGTAGAGGCAGGTCTGATGAGATCACCTCCAAGATGGACTGGGAAGGAGCTCATTTTATTAAGTTGAACTTTAGTCCCAATTTGCGGGAGTTCAGTTTTGTTGCAATTTAATTTTAAAGAGTTCTGCTCCATCCAGGTTTTAATTTCACTGAGGCAAGTTGTGAGCTGAGAAAGCTCTGATGAAGTTCCACTTTTAACATTGAAACAGTATCATCTGCATAAAGATGATAGCCCAGTCCATTGCTATGAATAATATGGCCAAGGGGAAGCATATAAATACAGAAGAGAAGAGGACCGAGGACAGAGCCCTGAGGAACTCCTTGTGTGACTGGCGCCGAGCTGGATCTGCTGTTGCCAAGACTAACAAACTCTTGCCTATCAGTCAGATAGGACTTGAACCACTGGAGGGCAGTGCCAGAGATATCCAGCATGTTCTCCATTCTGGACAGTAGAATGTCATGTCTGACAGTGCTGCACTGAGGTCTAATAAAAATTAATATGCTGGTTTGTCCAGAGTCTGCTGCCATAAGCAAATCATTGGTTACCCGTAGCAGAGCAGTTTCACATCTGTGCTGTGCCCTGAAACCAGACTGAAAGGGTTCCATCAAGTTATTAGAGGTTAAGTAATTGGTGAGCTGGGAGGCTACAACACACTCAAGAGCTTTTGACAGGAAAGGTAAGTGGGAAATAGGCCGGAAATTGTTAAGATTGTCAGCATCAAGACCAGAGTTTTTTAACATTAGGGTTACAGAAGCAATTTTAACAATGAGCGGCACAGAGCCAGAGTCAAGGGATGAGTTTATTATTGTTGTAGCAGTCGGGATTATAACATGAAGGCAGGATTTAAGTAGTGTGCTGGGGATGGGGTCCAGTACACAAGTAGTCGGCCTCATCTTACAAAGCAGGTTATTAACAAATGCAGATGTGACTGTGAGAACTTAGAGAAGGAGTAAACATCTTCATTTCTGCTGTACTGATAAATGTTACAGGAGAATCTAGTAAGGCAGTTTACTTCTACAATTAGCACATTAGATTTAATTAGATTAATGCAGAAAGTAATCTTTAAGTGATGACTGGCAACCTACTTATTAAAAACTAAAAAAAGAAAAGAACAAATTAGTTTTCTTATAGCCATATGGTCAAAGCTATTTTTTTTTTACAGGAGTACACAAGCTGCTCCCATTTATGAATAAATAGCCATGTGGCGAGTCAGAAATTCTACCTGCTGAAAGAAACCATTAAATTCAACAAAGATCTGTGTTACAAGTTACATAACTCTGGCTAACGGTATTCCAGAAATGTGAGTCAGGTGGAGAAATTGAAATATTCACAATAAATTACTTTGACTGCTTTCCCTATTATGCAAGGGTTTCAAATCAATTTTGATTCTACCAATTTAAATACTTTTTTTTCAGAATTGTTCAATAAATTGTTTATTGTTCAATAAAAAATAACTAAATCTCAATTTAGAATCAGGGGAACTGTGCAGTAGGAAACAAAATTTCGAAAGGTTGTGTTTGTCATCTGTGGTTGTAAAGTGTGTTAAAAAGACAAAAACCAAGAAAGATTTTTGGGACACCTTGCAGCCAACCTCATATATTTAGAACATGATGAATGAAAACAACAAAATGTGTTTTAATGGTGCAAAAAATTGAGTCTTCCCATTGGAATTCAGTCAGACTGCCCAAGATGGTGTCACCTTGATTTAAGAGGCATTCTGGGAGGAAGAGGTAGGTCCAGGTGGTTTGAAGTCATAGGTAGAATGATGTCAGTCCTCCTTTTTACAAAGGGAGAACACTGCCACCTCAAGTCTCAGCGGAGAATTACAGCCCTTACGCTGTTCTCCACATACACAGGTGTGACAAGTGACACTCGAGAAGGATTGTAACAAGAGGTGAACATGTAATGAATTTGTGGCAAAGTGAAGAGAAAGGGAATTCATTAAGCAGTACGACCAATCACATGAAATCAATCTAGCCAAAAGTTATAAGTGAGCAGCATCATTCAGATAAGAGGGGAAAGATAACAGTCAAGGGAAGAGAATTTTAAAACAGTGTTCCAGTCACTGCAAACATATCATTAAGTCATGAAAAGTAAACATTTAATTACATAAGTGAGCTTGAAAGGGAGTGTCATATGGAGTTTGAGTGCAGTCCGAAATGAAAGCCACTAAGTGCTCTTGCCGTTCAATGTGATTAATTGAAAACCAGACTGGTCCTCCCAGGAGTCTGACTTTAATTTTCAGCTTACGGTACTTCTAATTAAAGTAAAAGTTCTACCTATTTTAAGAGTAGTGGCAGAATAGTTAGTGCTCCTGCTTCAAAGCTCCAGAGTGTTGGGTTCAAGTCTGGGTCAGCTCACTGTCTATACATCATTAGGATGCAATCTAACTGAAATATAAAGATACAATACAATTTATTTTTATATAGCTTAAAATCACACAAGAAGTGTCGCAATGGGCTTTAACAGGCCCTACCTCTTGACAGCCCCCCAGCCTTGACTCTCTAAGAAGACAGGGGAAAAACTCCCAAAAAAATATAACCTTGTAGGGAAAAAATGGAAGAAACTTTGGGCAAGGCAGTTCAAAGAGAGGTAGGTTGGGCATGCAGTGGGTGTCAAAAAAGAGGGGTAAATACACAGAACAGAACACAAGTAATCTATACTAATAAAAGACAAAGCCCTCACTCACTCACTCATCACTAATTCTCCAACTTCCCATGTACTGTAGGTAGAAGGCTGGAATTTGGCAGGCTCATTCCTTACAGGTTACTTACAAAAGTTAAGCAGGTTTCATTTCGAAATTCTACGTAATGGTCATAATTGAATCCTACTTACGTACATATATACGTCCATAGCATGCAGCTCGGTCGCCGTGTGAGGCGAAGTTGCGTCCCCCATCACCACGCCTCCCACGTAGTTCGCTGCCTGCCTATATTGCGTCCCCCATCCCCACGCCTCCCACGTAATTGACTGCCTGCCCATATAAGGTGGTCCGTCAGCAGCAATCCAAGCTGTGAGAAAACAGTAAAAAGGAGGCATTTCAGACGTTGTGGTACATTTTCTGATGCAGCTAGATGGAAACAACTTCATGACGCTGCCGCCAAATACTCGCAGAAAAATCCAGAAGTAAATAGACAAGCTGTTGCTAAATACTCACAGGCCAATCCACAAGTTCATAGAGGCGCTGCCACTAAATACTCGTGAGCTAATCCACAAGTTCATAGAGACTCTGTCGCTAAATACTCGCAAGCAATTCCACAAGTTCATAGACACGCTGCCGCTAAATATTCGCAGGCAAATCCACAAGTTAATACCGGGAATGCCTGTTAAACATCTTAGATTCACGAGTAGTGATTTGGGTAGTGAACACTTTGATGTATGAAACCTGTTATCTTTACAACGGTTGACGAACACGGAATGTAACTTGAGCACAACACGTCCTCTAAATACGAACCTGATTGAAAGTAATAGTGATAATGAAATCCTTGATGACAGCAACACTCATAACAGTCACAAAACAATTACATTCACAATCATGTTACGTTATTTTTAAGATGTTTCCTTTTCTTTTTCATAACTTCTTTAACACACTACTTCTCCGCTGCAAAGCGTGGGTATTTTGCTAGTCCTCAATATAATATAATAGTGCAATTGAAATATTACAAGTACAGAGCAGAATTTAACAGTAGATGATATCACATAATAGGATTTGGATTTGTTCAGAGTTCTGGAGACCTCTGCCCTCAAGCTGCCTCCCCCTATTGGCCATTCCACAGCTGAGTCAGCACTAGGCCAGCCAATCCGATGAAAGGACCCTTTTACCAGACGATTCCTGCGATCCTCCATCAGAGATGACTTTACCTTAGGCAGGCAGAACAACTTGGCAAGGGGGCAGTGGCACCAAGTGCCACATTTGAGTACAGAGAAGAGAAACAGAATAGGTGAGGGTTAGTAACTAATTTTAATTATCATGTTACTTGTGTTTTAGTGCTAATGACCAACAACAGAGATGCAGTTTGCACAGTTAATCAGCAGCTCTAGTCAGGGTGTGCTAAACTGAAGTAGTGAGTCTTCAGCCAGGATTTGAAAGCTGAGACCGTAGGGGAATCTCTTATAATGGCAGACAGGCCATCAACATGAAGATCAATGTGTCACTTGGTGAAAAATGGCATTTGTATCGCCATACTCTTTGGATTATTATATTAGGAAATGAAATGTCTGGTGAAAAGGCAGCTTTTGTAGCAACCCCCCCTCCTATCCTAGAAGAAGGGCAGTATACACAGCTAATTCTTTCATGAGCTCACCTTACCTTCTACACCTTTACACTCTTCAGGCAACTTGATACATTCAACGGCCAAAATCCATCAATGTCAAATAAAAGCAGAAAACACAATATCTTAATTAGTCAAGCTGCCTTGATCTTACAACAACAATTATGTATTTCTTATTAGGCCAAAATCACGCAATGGCTGCCTCAATGGGCTTTAACATGCCCTGTTTTCTGACAGCACCACAGCATTGACTTGCTAAAAAGATTAGAAAAAACTCCACAGGGAGAAAAAAATGGAAGAAATCTTGGGAAAGGCAATTCATGTAGGTTGGGCATGCAATGGGTGTCAAAAAATAAGGGTAAATTCAAGACACAAAAACAGAGCACAAGTAATTCTCTTTAATCTATCATGGCCACCTCAGAAATACAACACACCAGTACAAACTACTTGCACATTGGTCCTTACCAAGTGCTGGTACCACCACAACTCTCAAGATGGAGGAATAGATTATCCATCCATCCATTTTCCAACCTGCTATATCTTAACACAGGGTCACAGGGGTCTGCTGGTGCCAATCCCAGCCACCACAGGGCGCAAGGCAGGAACAAATCCCGGGCAGGGCGACAGCCCACCGCAGGACACACACACACACCAAGCACACACTAGGGACAATTTTGGATCGCCAATGCACCACACCTGCATGTCTTTGGACTGTGGGAGGAAACCAAAGCACATGGAGGAAACCCACGCAGACACGGGGACAACATGCAAACTCCACACAGTGGCGCTACAACTGTGCCAGCATGCCGCTCGGAATAAATTATACCACTCACTAAATACAGAGCTAACTCATGTGAGGATATAGATTTAGTCAAATACATCAAAATGAATGTAGAAACTAATTAGCATAAATGAAAAACAACAACAGCTGTCCATCAGTTTATTGTAGAACCATGTCCAGATCGTAGAAGAAGAGTCAGTGACAACCAGACACAATCAGAATCCTGAAGACCTCAGCCAACAAGCCACCTCTCCCCTATTGACCATTCTACAGCTGAGTCAGTGCTGGGCCAGCCAGTCAGATGAAATGTCCCTTCTGCTAGATGATTCTTAGAACATTAAATTCAAAATGTATTTATACAACATATTTATAAGAACAGTGAATGCCACGTTAAATGGAAGTTTTCTGCAACGGCAGTGAGAGTTGGGATAAGTGAGGATGAGGCTTCAATGGAGGTGCAGAAGGAGGAAAGAGATTTATTGTCATGTTGTGTTGCTGCAGAAGAGAACTTGGTGAGCTGTGGAGGTACTGAACATAAAGAAGATCTTTTGTTTGAAAACCAGATCTTTGTTGTGTAGTTGTGTCTGGGGGTTGGGGTGCTGCTAAGCCCCATGGTGGTCACACAACCAATTGGTGACTAAAGTGACAATAAACCACAATAAAAATATCACAACATTGAAACACTAGACTAATCCTACAAAATCAAGTCAAAGGACATTTCCATCCCCACGACAGGCATCACAAACAAATAAATAATATTACTATATGTCTAAAAGCCTAAGTAAAAAGGACTGAGTTCGGGTGAGATTTAAATGACAGAATGGTGGACATGGTTCTGACATCTAGAGGTAGTTTATCGCAAAGTTTTGGGGTAGCCACTGAAAAAGTGTAATTGCCGACCTAAATGCAGCAAGAGAATGGAATTGGGAAAAAGATCTGAGCACCCTGAAGGTGAAGACCTTGAAAAGGAAGATCTGAGATATAAAGAGCAGACCAGTGATTTAGGGCTTTCATCCTGCCTTTGCCTAACATTCTTGGACAAATCTATAGGACACTAGTGGTGCTCCAACTCTTCTTCTGTTTATGTTGGGGGTTTTTACAATTCATTTTGTACAGAAAGAAAATAAGGATGCTTTGTTAGTTGAAAAGTCTGCTGAGAGAACACTGAGCAAAGTATTTACACTCTCCAGTGAAAGGCTCCATTCTGTCTCATGTGATGGAGTGTTTTCATCTGGATTATGTGCTTGTACAGTATGGTCCTTTACTACTAGTAATGAAAGCTAATTACTAGCTAAGGGGTTGTATTTTTGGTTGTACCGTAATTACTATATGGTAACTCTAATTGTGTAGACAAGCTAAGAAGTAATTCATAAAGACTAAGGCACTTGGGAGATTTAACAGGCCAGACAAACATATGCTGAAATGCTGCTCAGCTGTCCCAAGGAGGCCTGTGTATACTGTAGTAGAAGCTGTTATGCTGTTGGCGTTGTGGAGATAACTTGATTTCATAACATAAAAAAATGAGAAAATGTAAAATCGATGAAGATGACAACCCAGGTGAGGATCGATTTGAAGTACAAGGAGTGTAATATGACAATACTGTTGTTCTGTTCAAAGAGTGCAATAAGCAGACTTCTTATACCGCAAAGACAACTGAAGGAAATCTTGCATTGTTTAGCTCAAAACTGTAATGTTGCCAGCACTTCTGGGTCATGGAGGACTTGAGGTTTTCTTCAGCTTGGAAGTACTTCTGTGCTTCCGTCCCTGTGACTTTGGAGTACTTCCGGGCTATGGAAACAGTAGGGACTCCCCAGTCTCCCTGCAGCATCTCCTGGCAGCACCCACGGGACCCAGCGGGGCTGTGTTGCCAAACTCCAAGTCCCATAGTGCCCTGCGGGCATCCGGAACACCGCTGCAGTCCAGGGAAGCTGCCATCTATCGTCCTGGGGGAGGCTCCCCAATAAGCTGCCTTCCCTCATCCTTCCGTTACTGGGGCATCCCGGCTGGGATAAACTGCTGGCCATCCCTTAAATTATCTATCTATCTATCTATCTATCTATCATGTAGTGCCTTTCAAATCTATATATCTAATCTATCTAAGAGTTGATTTTATGCATTAGACTAGAAAAGATATTTTTAAAATGGCACTAAATTTAGGCTTTTATTTTATTATATTTCAGTATTTTTTTAAAAATGCCATATAGGCTGCTACAAATCGAAACAGTCCAATGCCCTATTTTTCCGGTGTATACTAACCAAAGACACTAGGCGGTAAAGTTTTTCAAAGCTGTCGATTTCACATGAAGAGGTACTCATTTTTGATTTAGCAAACCACTGCAGTTCAAAATGTCCTTTGCTAAACAATTTAAGGCTTCATTATTTAGACTCTGCATTTTCAGACCTTTATATACTCCACTAATTGCTTCCTCACTTTATCGGATTTTTCAAAATCACCTTGTGACCTACAGCTGCATGTTTAGCGAGCTCTTTTCAGAAATTTAATTTTCTTTTTTTTATTAAATGCTCTCTCTTGATGTTGGTTCATTGCACTGGGAAGCAAGATATTTGTTTTGGCTTCTTAAGATGAAATATCATTTTAAAATGTAAAGTGGAGCCCATGTATATATATTATCCAGAAGTGACCTTCCCATGAAGCTTGACTGGAAACCAGAGGATGGGCTCTGTAGTCAAGAGAGAGTGCAAACAAGGTTAAAATGGAGAAAAGTAGCAAAACATGAAATGGAATTCTAAAGTGACTATGTTCAGGGAATGAGCCCTTTGTGCACACTGTACATTTAATCCTTGAGATCTTGAATGAGGTCAAAAGATGACAGAAGAGAGACATACTGGTCTTCAAGGTAGTCCTTATAGTGGACCAGTACCTCTATGTTTGGAGGTTTTCCTGCATACTGGCGGAGTTTGACGTTAGCCGGTACTTGCTAGTCCGAAGTACTGATGCTTGTGCCGGCTAGTACAATATAACTGAAAATATTTTAGTTGGGGTGGGGCTGTAGGCGCATGCATGAGTTTTAAAATTAACATTGATTGGGATTTAAAAAGGGAATGTGCGTAGGACTTTGTTTATGCACAGTTTTATACATCTGATTTTTTTGTGCATATGCACATTTCTAGTTTTGTCCATACTCCATGTTTTAGTGTGAATTCTACGCATGGCATTATACATTAGGCCACAGAAATGCACCCAATACGTGAGATGCAGTCTCACTAATGCATTATATCGTCTGAGCAAAATCTAATTCAATTTATATTTAACAGTTTTAATGATATAACGTAACATTTTATTCACCTTTTTAATTACTTCTTTGCATTGCTTAGTTGAAGAAAATGTTGTGTCAACATATACCACTAAATCCTTTTCAGAGGTTGCTTCTTATAACACAGTGTCTCCCATCTTGTCATTGATAGTGGGAAGGACAAGACTCAAAAGAAATCTTGTGGTGCCAACCGGGCAAGGAAAAAAATCTGAAAATAACAAGCATCTGGTTGCGTGAAGGATTAACAAAACAATCTGTTAGCTGTTGGTTTCAAATTGATAGGCTCTGGAGCAGGGGTCATCAACCCAGTTGGCGGCAGGTTTTCATTCTAACCCTTTTCTTAATGAGTGACCTGTTTTTGCTAATTAACTTCTTTTGGACTAATTTTATCTGACTTGCTCTTAAAGACTCAGACCCCTTAATTTCTTTTACAAAATGAGCCAAAACAATTGGTGTCCATCATGCAATATCTGAAAATAAAGAAAGATGAAGGTCTCAAGAATGTCGATCTTCTCAGGTCCCCAAAACATTTTAACAGTGTGCTCTTAAAAAGAGAAAATCAACAATTTCAGAAATGTCTGGTATTGCACCACGAGAGCAGCAACAAGTCACTAAATTAAAGAACTGGTTTAATTAACGACAATAATTGGCACCTCATTGAGCAACCAGTTGGAGTGAAATTGGTTTGGAGTTTGACGCCCTGACTTGGTTGGTCTTCTGCTGGCTCTCTCAACTTCACATTTCATTTCTGTTTGGGTGCCTTTTAAGGAAAGAAGTGAAGCAATTCAGTGGAACGAAGAAGAAATTCAGGGGAACAAACCTTAAAAAAGTAATTCAATTAAAATGAATTCAGAAGAAGTTAATTAGCAGCACAAACAGGGCACTCATTAAAAAGGGTTAGAATAAAAACATGCAGCCATGGTGGTCGTCCAGGATCGGAGTTGGGGACTCCTGCTCTGGAGAGTAGTCCAGTCACAGGGTTGGAGCTCTGTTACATGGGTAACTCATCTCCTGAATAACACACCACCTTTCCATAGCACCTCGCTTTTATAGCTCTCAGACCCCAAGGGGCAAGGTCACTGTGTGAGATAAGTAAGTTAGTGATTGAGCCCTCAGGTGTGTGGAGTGGAAGTGCTTACCTCAGACAAACCTTGCAGGTGACCGTGGGTAGTGCATGCATGACAATTTATAATTGATTTATATTCTGCCCACATGTAGCACTTTACACTTTTCTACATTAAACTGCATCGTCCAAATGTTTCCCCAGTTTGAAAGTTTGTCCAGGTCTTCTTGAATTGTTTTTGATGCGTCCTCGGTGTCTGCCATTTCTCAATTTTTATTATGTACAAATTTCGCCAGTGTTGCTAACAACATTTATATGAATGTCATTAATATAAATCATAAAGGGTAAAAGTCCAAAGACAGACCCCTTGAGGGACTTCACTGAAGACCTCAAACCACATGGGGCATTCTCCTCCAAAGGATCAGCAAAATGAGGATGTTTAAAAACAGGATACACAATACAATACAATACAATACAATTTATAGCCCTTCGCAAGCACCCGAGCAAGTCACCAGAGGTAAAGCCGGCAGCTGACCAGTAGAAATAACCGACAGTGAGAAATTAAAGTCGATCGCTCAGCGGGTGGTGGAAACTTAAAGCCGACGGTCTCGTAGCGATTCAGCTGAACACGGAAAGCACCGAAGCACCTATAAAAACGGCAAAGATGACTTCAACATTTAACGTAAGTTCTATCTGCTCTCTGCCCGTCGAGGGTGCGTTTATATGTTGTGTGTCCTGCAGTATGTACAGTTCAGGTTTTCCGGCCAACAGTGTAGATAGCTTCACCTGCCAAAAGTGTTTAGTTAATTTAGAGTTGGTCGGGAAAATACGCGAATTGGAGGACCGCGTTAGGAATCTGATAGCTATTAGGCAAACCAAAAATTGGATTGACTCGGTTTGTTTAGACAATTCGGCTACTTCTGATTCTGCTTCAGTCTCTCCATGTCCCACTGTAGTCAGTGCGCGGCTGAAATCAGCAGCACCAATTCAGCCACAGGGCAAGTGGGTAACAGTAAGACGGGGGTCTAAGAATCCAAAATATAGTCCCCTGGCACCCAGGTCACCAATTCGGACCCAGAACAGATTCTCAGCTCTCCGCAGCGCGCCTGTGGAAACTGAGAATAATAAAGTGCTCATAATTGGCGATTCCATAGTGCGGAATGTTAGAATTCCAAACTATGTAAAACCAGCAGTTAATGTTAAGTGCCTCGCAGGGGTCAAGATTTCTAGCATAGAGGCCGCATTGGACCGTGTCGCCGACGATGAAGTATCTACCTTATTGCTGCATGTCGGCACTAATGATATTTATTTACAGCAATCTGAGGTATTAAAGCGGAACTTCATCTCTCTATGCACCAAAGCTAAAAGAAAATGTCGGAATTTAATTGTATCTGGTCCCTTACCAAGATTATATAAAGGGGATGTGATTTATAGCAGATTGCATTCCTTTCACTGCTGGCTAGAAACCTGGTGTGCAAATAAAAGCATAGCATTTGTGAACAATTGGGATGATTTTTGGGAAAGGCCTGGATTTTTCAGAAGAGATGGTCTTCATCCTAACTGGAGGGGATCTTATGTATTATCCCAAAATATGGCAGCAAAACTGCCTGGTTGACTGATTAGAGCACCATCCAGGCCGCAGTCGTGTGATCTTAAGTCACAGGCTGTTGTTTATCCCACCTGTTATTTTCCTGAAGCTGTTACCCATAATCCCTGTTGTGGGGCATCCAGTAAATTTAGTCTTAATACAAACCTTAAATTAATTGATAACCAAAAAATAAGGTGTATAATTAGACCAAGGGATAAAACCAGACCCTCCACCAGGGGCATCTGTAATAGAAATTTACTTCAAATTAAAACAAAAAATATATCACCAGTTCAGAAAAAAACATGCAGTTTTAAATGCTGTTTATTGAACATTCGCTCTCTTGGCACTAAAGCTGTTTTGGTAAATGATATTATATTAAGTACAAAATCTGATCTGTGCTTTCTTACTTAAACCTGGCCTAGTAAATGTGACACTGTTCCCCTAGCAGAGGCGTCACCAGATGGATACTCGTTCCTTCATAAGTCTAGAGATTCTGGTCGAGGAGGAGGCCTTGGAATAATTCATTGTAATGAAATGCAAATCACTTCTAAAAATTTAGGCAACTTTACATCCTTTGAGGTATTCATTTTAAATATTAAAACAGATTCCAACACAATTATACTGCTAGTCCACAGACCACCAGGGCCATATTCATTGTTCATGACTGAATTTAGCAACCTTCTATCTGATTTGGCTATAAAATATGATCACGTGGTACTGATGGGGGATTTTAATGTACACATTGATGTGGAAACTGACACTTTTAGCAAATGTTTTACTTATTTGTTAAATTCAGTAGGATTTTGTCAGATTGTCAAAGGTCCAACTCATAATCATAACCACACATTAGATTTAATTATAACTTACAAAGTTGAAATTCAAAATTTAAATATTACTCCATTAAATGAAGTCATTTCCGATCACTTCTTAATTACATTTGATTTAGTTCTGCCCATGCCAATGCACTCACAGATTAAAACAAAGACAGTGCGACATCTAGATTGTAATTCTGCTTCAAAATTTATAGACACCTTGAGTAAGTCGAGTGTAATTGTGGAAAACCATTTAGATCAGTTAACATCAAATGTAAACGTGAAAAACAATTTAGATCAGCTAACATCACATTATAATGTGACATTGAGAGATGCTCTGGACACAGTGGCTCCCCTTAAACAAAAGTGATCAAAGCACATAGAAACTCTCCCTGGTTTAATGAAAATACTCGAGCTCTTAAATTAGAGTATAGAAAACTGGAGCGCAGATGGAGAACAACAAAGCTACATGTCTTTCAAATTGCATGGACAGAGAGTGTTAATAAATATAAAAAAGCCCTCTTTAAAGCTCGCTCAGAATACTATTCTACATTAATAGATAGCAATAATAAAAATCCTCGGGTACTGTTTAGTGGCTAAATTAACAAATGGGAATTCAGATCAACAGTGCAAAATACCAACAGATATTAGCAGTACAGACTTTATGAACTTCTTCAATGAGAAAATTAAAAATATAAGATCCCAGATCTCAGCATCACAGTACAAACCAAATACTAGCTTAGCAGACCCTGCCGCACATTGCATTCAGCACTTTAGTAATTTTAATCCTGTAACTGAGCAGGAAGTCTTAACTTTAATTACTAAAATGAAGCCCACTACTTGTTCCCTAGATCCAGTGCCAACAAAACTAGTAAAAAGTGCCATGGATGTTCTTGCAGCACCTATTTTAACCATTATCAATAGTTCATTACTGCATGGCACCGTACCTGATGCACTAAAAGTGTCAGTCATTAAACCATTACTTAAAAGGTCAGACATGGACCAACACATACTAAATAATTATAGGCCTGTTTCAAATTTACCATTTCTCTCTAAAGTACTAGAAAAAGTAGTCGCCAGTCAGCTTCAGTCACACCTTACGCATTACAATTTATTTGAGAAATTCCAGTCTGGTTTTCGCACTGGTCACAGTACAGAAACTGCACTAACACGGGTTGTAAATGACATTCTGATATCCTCTGATGAAGGAAACGCCACTGTAATTATGTTGTTAGATTTAAGTGCAGCATTTGACACCATTGACCATTCTATTTTACTGCACAGGCTAGAAAACGATGTTGGGCTTACAGGCCCCGTGCTCGCTTGGTTTAGTTCTTATTTATCAAATCGATTCCAATATGTACAGAAATGTGCTGACAGTACTCCATCATTATACACAGAAGTTCAATATGGTGTCCCGCAGGGCTCAGTACTGGGACCTTTACTGTTTTCACTTTACATGCTTCCACTGGGATCTCTCATTAGGAAACATAATGTTAATTTTTACTCGTATGCAGATGACACCCAGTTATACCTTTCATTTAAATCAAATGAAGTTTCTCCGATGTTGTCTTTAATTAGTTGTGTTAGTGAATTAAAGGAGTGGATGAATGAGAACTACTTGTCTTTAAATACAGATAAAACAGAGATGTTAATTGTTGGAGGGAATGACGCTGATCACAGCAATATTTTGTCATCATTTAACTCAGTTGGAATCCCAATTCATTTTACTGAATCAGCCCGCAATCTAGGAGTTATCTTTGATTCTAGCATGTCATTTAAAGCACATATTACAAAGTTGTCCAAAACATGTTTCTTCCATCTTAAAAATGTTAGGAAATTAAGGCGCTTTCTAAATAAACAGGATTGTGAGAAATTAATTCATGCATTTATCACTAGTAGGATTGACTACTGCAATGCGGTGTTCACTGGCTGTTCAAACTGTTCTTTATACAGCCTCCAGTTAATCCAAAATGCGGCAGCAAGAATTATTACAAGAACAAGAAAATATGAACACATAGCTCCAGTTCTTAAATCCTTACACTGGCTTCCGGTTAAGTTTAGGGCAGATTTCAAAATCCTCCTTTTAACATATAAAGCATTAAATGGCCAAGGTCCGGCTTACTTGTCTGAACTTATCATGACTTACAAACCTGAGCGCACATTAAGATCCCAAGATGCCGGTCTGCTTATGATTCCAAGGATTAATAAAATAACAGTGGGAGGTCGAGCTTTTAGTTACAGGGCCCCTAAACTGTGGAATGGTCTTCCTGCTTCTATAAGAGATGCCCCCACGGTCTCAGCCTTTAAATCCTGACTGAAGACTCACTACTTCAGTTTAGCATATTCTGACTAGAGCTGCTGATTAACTGTACAGACTGCATCTCTGTTGTTAGTCATTAACACTAAAACATAAGTAACATGATTGTTTTAATTTGTTACTAACCCTCACCTATTCTGTTTCTGTTCTCAGTACTCAAATGTGGCACTTGGTACCACAGCCCTCCTGCCAAGTTGTTGCCTGCCTAAGGTAAAGTCATCCCTGATAGAGGATTACAGGAATCATGGGAAAAAGGGGTCCTTTCATCGGATTGGCTGGCCGAGCAACGTTTCAGCCGTGGAATGGCCAATTGGGGAGGCAGCTTGATGGATGAGGTCTCCAGGACTCTAAAAATATCCAAATCTTATTATGGGATATCATCTAATGTTAAATTCTGCTCCGTGCTTCTAAAATTTGTATTATTATGCTGTATTAAGGATTTGTTCTGTTCTGTGTATTGTATTGTATTGACCCCCTTCTTTGGACACCCACTGCACGCCCAACCTACCTGGAAAGGGGTCTCTCTTTGAACTGCCTTTCTCAAGGTTTCTTCCATTTTTTCCCTACAAGGGTTTTTTTGGAAGTTTTTTCTTGTCTTCTTAGAGAGTCAAGGCTGGGGGGCTGTCAAGAGGCAGGGCCTGTTAAAGCCCATTGCGGCACTTCCTGTGTGATTTTGGGCTATACAAACTGTATTGTATTGTATTGTATTGTATTTTTGTATAGCCCAAAATCACACAAGAAGTGCCGCAATGGGCTTTAACAGGCCCCCCAACCTTGACTCTCTAAGAAGACAAGGAAAAGCCCTTGTAGGGAAAAAATGGAAGAAACCTTGAGAAAGGCAATTCAAAGAGAGACCCCTTTCCAGGTAGATTGGGCATGCAGTGGGTGTCAAAAAGAAGGGGGTCAATATAATACAATATACAGATCAGAACAAATCCTCAAAACAGTATACAAATAAAAATTTTACAAGTACGTAGCAGAATTTAACAGTAGATGATATCGCATAATATGATTTGGATTTGTTTAGAGTGCTGGAGACCTCAGCCATCAAGCTGCCTCCCCCATTTGGCCATTCCACGGCTGAAACAGTGCCAATCCGATGAAAGGACCCCTCTTTCCCATGGTTCCTGAGATCCTCCATCAGGGATGACTTTACCTTAGGATGGCATTGAAAAAGATATAAAATATTTTTATTTACTTGAATACTGTATCCAAGCAAATAATAAATGTCAGAATTAGATTTAGTAACCCAGAGACATCGAATCGAAAGTAAACAGTGATAAAAGAAACATTGAGAAACATATAGAATAAATAAAGCAACACCATTCATAACACCCATAAGACGTGGGTAAATACTGAATCTGAAAGAGCTTAAAAAGAATAAGAGACATGGAAATAAAACTGCTGGGGTGCAAGAAGTCAAAGCAGGTATACTACCTCCTTTTATAGGTAAGGACACTTTTTATGTCTGTACTGCTGTGACTACAAGAGCCCACTCTATAAACCAACAATCAAGAGACAGACATGGGGAAACCAGGCCTACTGACTTTTGTAGCCATGATACTCTTTTGGAATAAGTTCTTCATCAGACAGATGGATGTGATTTCCACTTGGGTAGCGGTGTGTCCCCTTAAAAGGTATATGACTAACTAATATTTATTTCTTCTGGACTTCATTTAATACTTTCCATGGGGGTATATGGCCCAAAGAGACACTCATGTCAGGCTTTCTTGGGCTGAGTTGGCTCAACAACACTTCTACTCATCCACCCAGGTTGACACTCTCCTACTCCCTACTCAAAGAGACTCAGAGGTATTCCCAGCACCTTTTGCAAGGAGAGGTGTAGAGAACTGCAACTCTGTATATCAAACTCCCTGACTCTGCAAAGTATTGTTTGTGTACCAATTACTCCAGATGATGTTAGACAGAGGAAAAATTCAAACTATCGATCTGTTGTTGAACCCAGTTAAATAATTTAAGAGTCCTGGGGCCGGGGCTTATCTAGCAACACTAAGGCCAAAAGGGAGCAGTTATAAAATAGTATCGAAAGAAAATGTATTGAGCTACTGTCTTTCTATTTACCTAACTCATAAATAACTAAATACCACATCTCAGTGGTTAGTTCTGCTGCTCCAGGAATCTACCATCCTGGTATCAAATCTCAAACCCAGACACTGTCTGTGGGGTGCACATTCTCCCTATGCCAGTGTGGATTTTCACTTGGGTACTTCTGCTTTACCTACATACTTCAAAGATATGTGTCAGGTTAATGGATGGCTCAAAATCGACCCTGTGTTGCGTGCAAGCAATAGTGAGCTCTACCCACAGTTATTTCCTGATTTGCATCCAGCTCTGCCAGAATTCACTTCAGACCCCACAACTCTAACTTTAAATAAGTGGGTTTAAAAATTTGATGTCATCTTAATAAATCTAAGTTAATAAATCATAATCTCTCTGTACTTCAGCCTCCAAAAGAGACTATAAATTTGGTATTTTTTAAATCAAATGTTATTTCTTCCTAATCATGGTACATTGCAACCTAAAGTGAAGCATCTACTCTGTACTGTAATAAAACTCTAAGGTCTGTGTGTGTGTGTCTCCAGTCCCTCTAAGCAATCTGATTGGTCAGTTTAGATCTTGGTCTGATTGGCCAGTTTGGCTTTGGTGATGCAATCGAAAGAGAAAGTGTAAGTGTGATACAGACAAGGTGGAGTAAAGGTGTATGAAGCACAATGAGATAGTTACTTTCAATTGCTGGAACTATAAAACCAAACAGGAGGTGAGCAAGGCGCCTCAAAATAACAGAGTCTGAGAAGGAATCCTTATAGGAACGCGATTGAGAGAGGGAGCACCGGTTGGGGTTCAGGCACACAAGGAGAGTTAGAAAAGACACTGAACATACATGTATAGTACCAGTTAAAGTGTTTAGAACACCTCAGGTTACCTTCAGATTTAATCAGTTGAAATGTAATGAATGACATAAAATGGTGAAAAGGTAAGCAGTAAACTTCCAGAAGTTTATGTTAGCAAAAACAGAAAAAAAGGAAATTTCAGAATACTGCAAATGGGCTTTCTTCAGGGAACAACTAAAATGTTACAACCTGCAGCAATTAACCCTCAATGGGTCCTTGTTAGAAAGTTACGTTCCAGGTCCTTGGGGTTCAAATTGCACCCCTATTCGTTGGTATATATAATTCAATGGTACCAAGCTCAAATTCAATGAACTAAAGTTACGATGCATTTATTAGGTAAGTGCATGATGCATACACAGCTTATGCAGTGAAATAGTGCAGTTAATGGGGTTGCGGGTTAGCGGAGGGGACTGGTCATATAATGCACATTCCGTCTAGCCGACCCCTTCACTGCCGCGATGTATTGCCATTTTAATTCCAATGTTCTAATAAGATTGTAAAATATATATTATCACACCTTTTAGATGCATACGTTTAAGATTTCTGCAAATGACATGTCTAAAGTTATATGCATTTGTCACAAAGTACATTTGATTTATTGACAGAATGTGCTGGACAAGCAGGCCTAGAGCACTTATCACAGAATTTGCGTGTCTTCCTGTCAAACTCACGCGGGCACAGGTGACAACGTCCCTGTGTCTTCTTCATTTTAGCTGGTCTCTCAGTTCCTGCTTCTAGTTCTCCAGAGTCCAGCTCTAGAAGTTGGATTGCATCCATGATCGGTCTTCTGAGCTGGGCTGCATTGTCCAAAAGTCTTTTAATCAGTGGCTCGACAAGAGACTCCCCGAGACTCACGATGAACTGGCGACAACGTATCGCTTTGGATGACTTGTTCCAATCAGGGTTATTGCACATCCAGATCACGAAACTGGCAATGGCAGCTGTGTCAAGCATGTTGAAGAACAGGACCATTGGCCACCTGTTGATTTTTCGTTTGCAAGAGTAGATGCAGGCCAAATGATCCATGTTATCTACGCCGCTCTTAGTAGCATTATAATGAAGGATGATCTCTGGTTTTTGTTTCAGACCATCAACAGCCTTGTCGTGATGCATTGTCGACAAAAGGATGACCGACTTTCCTTTTTTGGGGACATATGATACCAAAGTTTTGTTGCCATCAAATGCAAAGATCGAAGAAAATTCGTCTCTGTTTTTTGCTATCATGCTCAGAGGAATGTCTCGTTTATTCTGTGGAACCGTCTGGGCAAAGTTGAAAGAACTGCATTGTAGGTGGGTGATAGATTATGTCTAAGGTCACCTCCTCTGTTCAACGACGGTCGTTTATTTGAACCAGTCATCCTCCCAGCGTGAACGACTGTGGAACCGTCTGGGTAAAGTTGAAAGAACTGCATTGTAGGTCAGTGATAGATTATGTATAAGGCCACCGCCTCTGTTCAACGACGGTCGTTCATTTGAATCAGTTGTCCTCCCAATCCACCTACAATGCAGTTCTTTTAACTTTGCCAACCAATCAGTTAGAATTGAGAAAGCACTCTGGATGGAAACAAAGTCCAGCATAACTCTTTTTTAGGATAACCATGACCTGGATAGCTGAGAATCTCCACAGACTTCTGTCAAAAATTAAGTTTTTTTGGGGGTGCATATTGCACCCCCGATGAAAATATGCCAGCGATAATTGACGTTAACACTTTTTGTATCATTTTATGCATGACCGTATGAAAAACTAGTGTACTTACAATGTCCTAGAGGATAACTGCTGAAATTTTAATAATAACATGGTAGTAGCCATAGAAATGGCCAGGGGGTGCAGAATGCACCCCAAGGAACCATTGAGGGTTAAAGTAAATGCAAATGTAAATGAACCAAGCAATTTGCACAAGTGTCCCAAATTCTGTTGAATACTTAAAAACCTTCTGTCTGTCTTAAAGCAGAGTGGGAACAGACGGTGTTACTACATCCTCTGTTCCACCATTTTAGGTCATTCATTGCATTTCAAATGAATAAATCTGAAGAAAAATGGGAAAATCTGAGGTGTTCTAAACCTTTTGCCTGGAAGTGAAGGGTAAGTGATATCAAATATTTTTAGGTTTATTCTATTTTGTGGCTAGTACAGCCTTTCTCAACCTTTAAGTATTTGCGACCCAAGTTTTCATAACAGTTTTAATCGCACCCCACTAATGTTTTTTTGAAAGGAGCCCACTAATACCAATTTGTTATTTTTTAATTAATGATATATCATAGATTCATATTTTATAATACCTACTTAACTTTGTATATTTTTCTAGTATCAGAATGTAGTTTAAGTTAATTTGTTTTGGTTTCAATAGATGTATTTTTCATATTTTTGATTCTTGTTTTCTTTTTTTCATATCTTCGTGCCCCGCCCCACAGTTTGAAAACCACTGGGCTAGTACTTTATAATTTAAAAAAATATAAAAATATTTATATACAAATCCGGAGATCACAAAATTGATTATAGAATCATTTAATATGTAGTCAATGAGGTGCCGTTATGCTATACAAACAACAATATCAGCATTTATTTATATAGCACATTTTCATACTAATGGTGTAGCTCTAACTGCTTTACAAAATGAAGAAAAGCAAATTTTATAAAAAAGAAAAATAACTTTAGGCAATACTAATTAACGAAGAATAAAGTAAGGTCTGATGGCAAGGAGGACAGAAAAAAAAAAACTCCAGAAGGCTGGAGAACAAAAAAACAAACAAAATCTGCAGGGGTACCAAGGCCACAAGACCACCCGGCCCCCACTGGGTATTCTCCCTAACATAAATGATCTCAATCAGTCCTTATGGATTTCAGGCTTTATGTGAAATAATTTAATGATGCTGGTCATGTGAACATCTGGCCTTCTACCCATCAATGCAGGGACTGCATGGTGCCCTGATCAGATGGTGGTGGTGCAGCTCGCCATCACAGAAAACCGGAAAAAGAACAGCAGAGAAAGTAGAGGTTAGTATGGATTGCAGAGCCATGATAAAAATGATAATTCAATGCATATACGGAACATCAGGGTTACACTAAAATTAAGCTATTAGAAAGCCATGCTAAAATAAAGGGTTTTTAGCAGTTTGTAATAGCCTGGCGAAATTCTATGATTAAGCTATTCCAGATTTTAGGTGCATAATAGCAAAAAGCTTCCTCACTACTTCTTTTAAGTTTAGCTCTTGGAATTATAAGTAGACATTCATTCGAAGATTTAAGTTTATTTTGAGTGTAAGGTATAGGATGGAGCAAGAATATTTAAGGCTTTGTAAACCATAAGCAGTATTTTAAAGTCAAGTCTAAATGACAGGTAACCAATGTCGTGACATCAAAACTGGAGAGATGTGCTTGGATTTTCTTTTCCTGGCAGCTGCATTCTGCACTCGTTGCAACCGATTGCTGCTTTTTTTTTGGGTAGTCCTGTAAGGACTGCATTAGAATAATCTAGCCAACTCAAAACAAAAGAGTGAACTAATTTTTCAGCATCTTGCAAAATTATAAGGGATCTAACTTTTGCTATAATCCCTAAGTGAAAAATGCTGTCCTGGTAATCTGATTAATATATGATTTAAAATTTAGGTCAGAGTCAATAATTACCCCTAAATTCTTTACCTCTGTCTTGACTTTTAAGTCTAATAGATCAAGCTTATTTCTAATACCCTAATTATATCCATTTTTTTAAATCACTAAGACTTTTGTTTTCTCCTTATTTAGTTTGAGAAAATTAGTTCTCATCCACTCAGAAACACAAGTGAACCAAGAGAGTCGGGGTCATCAGGCGCTATTGATAAATACAGTTATGTGTTGTCAGCATAGCTGTGGTAGCTCACATTATACCCCGAGATAATCTGACCTAATGGAAGCATGTAAATCGAAAACAGCAGCAGGCCCAGGAGAGATCCTTGTGGAACACCATATAGAATATCATACATCTTCAAGATATAATTACCACAACTAACAAAGAACTTTCTACCTACCAAGAAAAACTCAAACCAATTTAAGACACTGCCAGAGAGGCCCACCCATTGACTAAGATGATTTCTAAGAATATTGTGATCAATGATATCAAATGCAGCACTCAGACCTAAGAGGATGAGAACAGATAGACGGCCTCAGTCCGCATTAAACTACTTTATGAGTGCACTTTCTGTACTGTCATTTGTTATAAAACCTCACTGTAACTTGTCATGAATGGCCTGTTTATTGAGGTGGTCATTTAGCTGCATAATGACTGCATTTTCTAGGATTTTACTTAAGGACAGATTAGAAATAGGTCAAAAACAGAGGAGTCGAGATTCTTTTTCTTGAGTATGGATTTCACTACAGCAGTCTTAAGACATTCTGGGAAGACCCCCTTATCTAATGAGGAATGAACTATGTCAAGAATACTATCAATTAGCACGCTGGATACTTCTTTGAAAAAACTTCTTGGTTTTGGGTTAAGGACACAGGTGGAGGGTTTCAGTTAAGAAATTATTCTACATAGATAAGGTAAATCTGTCCTAATAAAAGAATTTAATTTGGTTACAATTGAATACCGGGATTTAATAGGATCAGCTTTGGGGGGATGAACTAATATCACTAATTTTGTGATTAAAAATATAGCAAAAGCCTCACAAGTTTCACTGGAACTTTTTTAAAGGCATTCCATTGAGTGACCTGGGTTTAGCAAACAATCAATAGTATAGAATAAGACTCTGGGATTACCAGCAAATTTTACCAGTAAGTGCCATCACAAAAAAAGCCCTGAATGTACCATTTTAAAATATGTGTGCAATAACAAGATGCACATCAGTACTTAGTGTCATTTTTGTCTTGAAAAAGGGCATATTCTGGAAATTGTAATGCTTTTTTTCACATTTGAACACTAGTACCCATTAGCTTGATTATAAAATACAAGAGCAGGCTAGTTATTTAAGATTCATAAAATATGCTTTATTTTAGAACACAGTTTCATATGGAAAATGAATGTACGCCATGATTGGGAAGAAATACATTTGACAGGAGAAACCTTATAATATTTAAAATGATTTATCTTCCTCCATTTAATAAAACAAAGTTTAAATATTAATATTATCTAAGTAGCATTGATTGGAGTTGTAAAAAACTCTTGTAAAGAATAAACAGGAAAAAATCTGAGTTTTGGGGCACCTTTCAACCAACACCATATAACTGAAATGAGTTAAAAAAAAAAAAAACGGGTGTACGAGTCACCCCAACTTCCGTCACAGTTAGACTACCCAAGATGGCAGCTCATCTGATTATTAGGCATTCTGGGAGGAAGAGGTGCGTCCAGGCAGTCAGACCTCGGAAGTGATATCAGGGATGAAATGGTGTCAATCTTCCTTTCTACAGAAATGGGAGAAGAGAGATCATCAGTAGACAGCGCCATCTCCTGTCTGGGTGGAGAAATAGCATCACCTAAGCCTTTAAGCTGTTTCTCAAGCACACGTGCATGACACTCTATTAAGAAATGTAGTGCTTTAAAAACTGTAAAACTACTTGATTAAATAAGGAACATAAAGTACAGATTTACCGACCTCAGAATTCATAGTGTTTTTTTCATCTATAGTACAGGAGGGAATAGATGGCTATGACAAAGTGGTTATTATATTTGGGTGCTTTAAGTCACATCAATAACTTTTGTCTTTAGAATATAACTTGTATGCAAAACAATGTAGAATTCTGGCATATCTGATAGCAGTTCTCTGTAAAATCACACCCCATAACAGAATGTCATTTTGCTGCCATTAAGTAGAATGATGACAGCCATGCCCATGGCTCGGTTTTGCTGTGATACACGTTGTCAGCCATTGGAACCTTTTTTAGACAGGTGTTTGACTTTCTGAATCATGTCCAGTCGATTCAACTGGCCACAGGTAGAAATATTTCAACGTTGATCAATAGAATGGGATGAACGTTTGCCACATTTCAAACAAATTTGTAAAAAAAAAAAAAAATCTAAAATGCTGTTATTGCTTTGTCATTCTGAGGCTTTGAGTGTTGTTTGATGTGAGAAAAAAATGAATTTAAATGATTTTATCACATGACTATATAAAAAAATGAGAAAAAAAAACAAAGATGCTTGAAGACGTTCTGAAACTACTGGTACAAAAAGTACTGTACATTAGTAAAATATTTAGATACTTTGATCTACGTCACTACAATTTTTAAGTTATCAAGAAAACATTTCTGCCACAATTTACTAATCAAGTGACTTCACTGAAACGTGTGTACAATTCCCAAGACTTCCGAATCTCCTGCCTTCATTAATTTCAAATGCATTACCGTTTAGTTTACTGATAAATGTTGCATCTGACGAATATATCCGAGTTTCTATAACAGTATGATAACAGTAGACAGCTCTGGTCAGAGGCGCTTATAATTGGATCCTCAGGAAATGAGTGGAAGTCAACCATAGACTGAATATTTATAATATACGGCTGAAAAAGTTGGTGACATTCAAGGACAGTGTTTCTGTTATGCGTGTGAGCAACACTGGAGCACCACAAGGCACAGTCCTGTCCCCTTTTCTCCTTCACTCTGTACACGTCCGACTATAAAACTGTATAATACCAGGTCATGTCACTTGCAGAAATTCCCAGATGGTTCTTCACTTATGAGGTGTAATGATAAGAGGTTGAGAGAGAGAGGAGAGGAGTCAGGTAGATAACTTTGTTTCTTGATGCAAAAAGAATTGTCTGCATGTTAACATCAGCAAAACCAAGAAACTGATCATTGACTTTCTTCATTCTAAAGAGTCTCTATGTCTGGTCACTAGTCGGAGACATGGCTGTGGAGGTGTATTGCTACACATACTTGGGGTCCAAATTAATGACAGATTGGACTGATCTTGGAACACAGAGGAACTATATAAAAGGATAGAGCAGGTTCTCCTTTCATAGGAGACCGTGTTCCTTTAATGTGAGAAGTGACAACCGTCGCGTCTTCTACTCTGTGATGGCCAGTGTGATTTTCAATGCTGTGGTGTGCTGGCTGTTAACATCACTTCATAAGAGGACCATCAAATCAGAAACCTAATTAACACTAGAATTACCAAATCCTACGAAAAAACTTGTAAATCTGGCCCACCTTAAATCCCTTCACACCTCTCTATTAGCGTTGTTTGTCTTCTAAATGTGCCAATCAAGACCAGCAGTAAGCAGCCTACTATTCCATTCCCCCACCTCTGCAGAACGGGCACAATTTTCTCCCAGATCCAGCCTTGATTATCTGGGAGTGAAGTGCTGGAATTTTAGAATGGAAATAGATCATTATTTGGAACACATGCATTTCATGTGTGTTCTTTTTCTACAATAATCTGCATAAACACATCATTAAAACAGAAACATTTTTCATATTTTAGTAATAAATGACAAAATGTAGACATAAACTATGCAATGTGTGAAGCCTGAAGTCCAAAGATGAAATAAACACTTTCACAAAAGGTTTAAGGATAATGCAATAGCTTCCATGGCGCAGTGGTAAGAATTGCTGACTTGTAATCAAGAGTCCCCCGGACTTCCAGCCAATGACTTATTCAGGAGAAGTGTGTCAAGTGTTTAATGCCTTAAAGAACTTTTGCAAAAAGCCAAATTTCCAATATGGATAAATAAAGTTTTTTTCGTCATTCTAAAGTGTGTTCAGAACATTGTGTGTATATTTATTTATTTATTTCAAGGGCTTCTGTAAAATGGCAAATTTCCCCCTGTGGACAAATAAAGATCTATCTATCTATCTATCTATCTATCTATCTATCTATCTATCATGATATAAGATATGTTAATATGTTTAACCAATTTAGGACTTTACATAATAAGTAATGGTATAACCTAACATAAATGATAAAAGGAACTGTTCTCTTAGGACTAGCCAGTCTAGCTGTGAAGGACCGAGCTGCTCAAATGTTGAAACCATGGAAAAAATAAAGGACCATCCGTCTTAGAACTTATTTGTGACAATGGCTCAAGACTCTTCCTTATTTAATGCGTATTTTACATTGACATTTACACTTACATTTATTTGCTTAGCAGATGCTTTTATCCAAAGTGACTTACAAAGGAGGTCAGCATAATCGAGTAACATCAGTCTAGGGACTGTTTTGAACCAGTGTAGCAGGACAGGTTACAAATGTTGATCACCACAAGTGAAAAGTTATAAAGGTAGCATAACAGAAAATGATCAAATAACAAGATGACGTGTGGTGTGTGGAGTTGGCTCATGAATATTTCCTATCTTTATCTTTTTCCATTTATTTCTTTATTTTTCTCTAATTTGTAGGAGTTAATTTGCTGGCTAGAGGTTATTTTTTCTTACTGATTCCAGTACAGTAATTATGGTGTGGCCACAATGGCCATGATGACAGATATGCTGTTTGGTTTGCTGCTATCCAACTTTGAAAACTTAACAAGAAGGCAAGGAATAAAGTTGCTTGTTGACCTTATTAAAAGGGCAGGCTCAGTTATTGGACACACTTTGGACCCCTGGAGGGGACAGAGGAGGAGAGAATGAAAAGAAAACAGAATGTCATTATGAACTATGCTGCACATCCTCTCTCTGACACAACAACACTGAGGACTTTCAGCCAATGACTTATTAAGCAGAAGTGTGTCAAGAAACAAGACTGGGGGTCCTTCATACCAACAGCAATACACCTGCATAAGGCCACACAGGGACTGCCAAGTCAGAGGATTTCTTTGTTTTTAATTTTCTTCCTTTTAAGTCATTCTGGAGTGTGTTCAGACCATAGTGTGTGTATATGTATTTATTTATTTATTTATTTATTTAATGGGCTTCTGTAAAAAGCCAAATTTCTGCCTGAGGACAAATAAAGTTATTTCTACTATCTACATTTAAATTGTTTATCACATACACTTTCTTTAGCTTAGAAAGTCAAAATATTACCCAGGACTACGAGGTGTGGCAGAAAAGTAATGAGACTGATTTTTTATTTACCAAAGTTTTTATTTTTTTCAAACATCAATGTTATCCCCTTCAAAGTAGTTTCCTTGGGCAGCTACACACCGATGGAGACGTTGTTCCCAGCGCTGAAGGTCTTCAACCGGTATGGTCTTCAGCATGTCCGTTACACTCTTTTGGATGTTTTCTAAAGTCCCGAAATGACGTCCTTTGAGGACATTTTTCAGTTTAGGAAAAAGGAAAAAGTCACACGGACTGAGGTCAGGTGAATAAGGGGGCTGGGGAACCACAGGAATGCGTTTTTTCGATTGTCCTTCTGCTCAATTGTGAGGTTTTTCAGCACCATTTTGGCACAGACCTTTCGCATGTGCAAATGTTCAGTCAAAATTTGATGAACGGTAAATCTGTTCAAATTTAATTGTTCACTCAACATTCTTAATGTTAAACGACGGTCTGATCTCACAAGAGTGTTCACACGTTCGATGTTTTCATTGGTTTTCGAAGTTGAAGGCCTCCCTGAAAAATTTGAGCTCGGGATAAAGAATGTTCCCCATAGGCCTGTTTTAACTTTTCAAACGTCACACTTGCCGATTCTCCAAGCTTAACACAAAATTTAATGGCACAACGTTGCTCCAAATTCCGCTGTTCCATTTTGCGTGACGCACAACCAAAAACACAACTTCGCTAACAGCAGTCACAAAAATCACGTAGTTAACGGAAGGAGTTGAAACTCGCACTGAGCTATGGGAGGGTACTGATAACACGTGTTCTATCAAGGACAACAGCGCAGCGTTGCCAGATCGCTTGCAGTGTTGCCAGTCTCATTACTTTTCTGCCACACCTCGTATATTTGAAATTTTAATAATGTTTCCAAGCACCTGCCTTCCTCACCCATGTGGTCTGGCAATGTCTTCTATGTTGGTCTTAGTAGACTACAGTTTTCCCATATCTATCAGAAAACCTGGGTTATAACCATGAGGCCCCATTTTTTAACAAAGGAGAACACAGGATAGAATTTAACAACTAAATGGTTACTACATGTTGGTAACATATTCTACAACCACTGGTTATTCATGGTCAGTCCTGGACCCCATCACTTAATTGGAATCTTAACTAAGAACAATTTTATTTCACTAGTCAATATGTTTTCTCGTGTCAGAGACTGCAAACTGAGTTGTGCTAAATCATCACAGGCCAGAAGTAAGAAATTGTGTGGCTCATAGAGGAATGGATTCTACTTTCTGCCTTGCTTTTTAATACAGTATTTCTTTTGTTTTTTGATGTTCTGGCTATATACTAATAAGAACGCTACTGACTAGCACTGAAGTGGCTGTTTGCCCTTTAGCATTCAGGGTTGTTTGTGTTTGTGTCTCCTTTATTTATCATTAATTGTCAGTTTTCAAATATGATTAAGAGAGAACACTCCACAGAGGGGAATGGATTAAAAAAATGACAATACAGAGTCAAGCGTTTAAGCCTGTAGCAACAAAACAAATTTTTATTTCTTATAACTATATATTTATGCGGCGCCCCAGGACAGAACTTAAAATGCACTGCACTGCACCACTTAGTCGATGCATTTGTTTGCTCAGTTGGGAGAATCTCAATCCACTCCTACGGTGACGCCAGAGTTTCCTCCTTTGCGTTAGTTTAACTCTTTTTTTGTTTGTTTATGTTATCATGTTTATGAATTTATTTGTGCTTTATGTTATTAATTATATATATTTTGGTTTTCTCTTTTTTCATAATATTTAATACTTTCGTTTAATATTGTCCCATTTATTAATTTGTTTCTTTTTTGTGTTAATGTTGCACCCAAAGGGTTACAGTATTTTATATTCTATCATGTTATAAACTCTTGTCTCTCCTTTCTGAATGAAAATGAGATTAACATTTTTCTTCTAGACCACCACTATAAACTACATATGGTAAGAAACATGTACAAAATATCAATTGCGGGTGGAGTTTTCTTTTAAATGGTTCCAAAATGATTATTTTTTAATGCTATGCATATATTTACTTTACTGATACATCGTGATAATGTGTCCCAAACAGCATTATAATATATAAATGTTCCCCCGTTTATCTTTAATGCACTTTCAATATAATTATGGGGATGTCTTCAGGCACGAGTTTTGCTGTTCAGGATAAATAATTATGATGGATTAATTTTATCTGTGCCTTCTGATTATTCTGACGACCTGGGTTAGGTCCCCATGTAGCTATTCTTGGATTCAAATTCCATGCTAAACTCTTATTTTCTTTTTGATAACGTATCATTCAAGTTCATTCCTTACTTTTAGGGTAATCAGCATAACAGTTTCTAATTTGTATGCATTGAGTTAAGATTAGTTCTTGAAGCCTGGGGATTTTAATATGCACAGTGAGATTCAGTTTTAGCTCTTTTGTGGCACATTTGAACTTGTTCTGCTAACACAGTTGCTACCACAGAATTTATATGTATGGCGGGGTGGCACAGGGAAACTGGACATTTTAAATTGATGTTCAATGCATGAATAAACACATTACAAAATACATTTAATGATGAAATGTATTGTACAGCATATGCAATTAATGATGGTAATCAATATTCATTTTATATTTTGAAGAAAACATCATGAAGGTGTTCTCCATTTCTCTGTACAAATTCTGTCAGCCTGTGGTGGAAATTCTGCATTGCTCAACATAACATATCAAGAGGAATGCCAGCCAGGATGCCTCTTCAATCCTCCTTTTTAGTTCAGTAATGGTTGCAGGACGTGTGCGGTACACTTCGCTTTTAAGATGTCCCAAAAGAAAAAAAATCACAAACAATGAGATCTGGGGATCTCAGATGCCATGTAATGTCACTGTTGCGAGAAATGACACGCCCTCCAAACAATCATTGAATAGCTGCCATCGATTGTCGGGCAGTGTACGAAGTTGCCCCATCCTGTTGAAACCACATTTTCGATATTCAAAGTTTTGGACCCTCCGCACAAAAAACGTTTCAAGCATAGCAACATATCAATCGGATGTAACTGTGGTTGCAATGCCCTCCTCATTTTCAAAAATGTACGGGCCTATGACACCATGCGATGACACAACACTCCATACTGTAACCTTGGTGCCTTGTAATGGACACTGGTGAAGCTCAAAAGGATTTCCCTGTGCCCAATAACGGAAATTTCCTTTGTTAACATTTCCGTTAAGGTGAAAATGAGATTTGTCCGACATCCACAAGTTGTTAATGAAATTGGGAGTCCTCGTTTACTTTAGCCTACAATTGTTAACAAAACTGTTGACTCAACTTGTGGTCATTGGGTTTGAGTTTCTGAACAATCTGCGATTTTTAGGGGTGGAACTTCAACTTATACAGTATTCTTTGCACACTTTGTCGCCCCAACTGTAGTGATGATGCGTGTTGTCGAATGGAGCGCCGAGGGCTCCTCATGATGGCAACTCGAACAGCCTCAATATTGTCTGGTGTGCGGGACATTCGAACACCACCTGGGCACTTCTTTTTTAAGGCTGAACCTGTTTCTTTGAAATTACGCTCCCATGTTGTAATCACATGAGCAGATGGGACACGATCATGACGTCCTAACTGGTAATGATGCTGAAATTCCCTTTGTGCAGCAGTCACATTATCACTATTCTTATAAGAGGCTTTCACAGAGAACGCTCATTGCACACCACTCCACTGCTCCATTATAACTAATGGCAAGGGGTTCTAAACAA
>JANRMT010028174.1:37417967-37440025 GCA_026402145.1 Polypterus bichir lapradei | reverse complement strand
TTCTTTATCTGAGACCTGACACACTGCATGCACGGGTTTTTTTTTTACACTGTCTTCCTTTAGCGGGACATTCACTTTTTGCACCGTGTGCTTTGTTTCCGCAGTAGCTACACTTATGAATACGCTTGTATGTATCAGACGCTTCATATTTTTTTGCTACCTTTTCAATTGTGTAATTCGGTTTTTGTTCAGCGCTCTTTGGAACTGTTGCTTTTTGTCTGTGCACTGCGTCAGTTCACGTGAGCCACTCGGTGTACATGCATCGAAGTTTCCCAGCTGTGCTGGTGCCATGTCGTGCTATGTCCATGGCTGTATCTAATGTTACCGAAGTCCCGGCACTTAAAACTTTCTCTCGCAGTTTCGCTGAGTTTGTGTCAAACACCACCCTGACCATCTCATCTTCCTCTGCATAAGCACAGTCCTTCACCCGTGAATATTTAGTGGCAGTGTTTCTATTGGATTGCCGCTGACGGACGGCCTTATATGGGCAGGCACTAAATTACAAACGCCAGCAGCAGCCTGTCTATGAACTTAATTTAAAGTTTAGGTTTACATCGTGCTTTGTTTCCGAAGTAGCAGAACTCATGAATATGATTGTATATGTCACTCGCTCGCTTCTTATTGTTTCGCTGCCTTCTCAATTATATAATGCATGTTTTCTTTAGCGCTTTTTGGGGCTCTTCCTGGTTTTCTACGTACTGCGTGATTACGTGGGCGGCGTGATGATGTCACACGAAACTCCGCCCCCACGGCTTTCAAGCTCATCTCCATTACAGTAAATGGAGAAAAACAGCTTCCAGTTATGACCATTACGCGTAGAATTTCGAAATGAAACCTGCCCAACTTTTGTAAGGAAGCTGTAAGGAATGAACCTGCCAAATTTCAGCCTTCCACCCACACGGGAAGTTGGAGAATTAGTGATGAGTCAGACAGTAAGTGAGTGAGTCAGTGAGGGCTTTGCCTTTTATTAGTATAGATATATATACTGTAGTAGCGTGCGGCTGGGGCCTCCACGCTTGAAAGACTGGGGGAGCAAGTGTGGCTTTCACAATGCTACATGGGAATTGGAGTTTGGTGCAACCCTGTTGGGATCAGTAGGTGCTGTAGCAGGATCTGCTGAGCTAGCAGCCACTACTCCGGAAGCCAGAGTCGGGAGGAGAAAGACGAAGCTTGACCGGAGGAATGGAGGAGAAGAGAAAGAGAAGGAAGAGTATTGCGCTGTGCTTGTGCTATGACTGTGCTAGGTTTTGTGGGAAACGGGGAAGGTGTTTCCCACAAGGAAAAGGAAAAATAAATAAATTGTGTGTGCCTTGAACTTGTGTCCTACACTTGTCTGTATCGGGTTGAGGTGGCAGTGTCAGTCTGGTGGTCCACTATATATATATATATATATATATATATATATATATATCTCACACATGCACATCTCAACACCATTTTCCTAGATCTAATAAGCTACACAGTTCCAACCGGGGACAAGAAGGGGCAATGACACTAACATTATCTTGTTTTTTCTCCTCCACAGCCATAAAAAAATGCCCAAGAATGATGACTAACAAGTGCCTCTCCACCGCCACCACCACCCCATAAAGCCAGTTCATTCCTGGAAGATAGCTTCAGATGCCAAACTGACTGTAGAAGAGGACAGAGCTCCTACTAGTTTATCCAAGTGTTGAAGCCTTATTTTCTTACTTTTGTTTGAGCTGTTTGCTTTCCTATTGCATTTACAAGGGGTTACCAGGGTGGCACCCCATCCTTTCTGTGGCTCTTTGGCTTGTCTGCCTGCCCAGTCGCTTCTTATAATATAGGGTGTATCCACCTTAATTAAAAGATAAGTTTCTGTGTATCTGTGTGTCCGACAAGTTGCTATGTCTCTTTCATTCCAAAAGATGGCTCATCACAAACATTTTTAGTAGTAAAATGCAATCCATAAGTCATTTCAACAGATGTCACATCAGAAACATTATCACTGCTTTTACTAATCCCATACCAAATGGCATTAAACGGAGACATGTGCATTGGATGGTGCACTGCAAACGTTAATGCTGAGGTCTACATTGAATTCTTTGATATCAATCCATCTTAGATGTTGATCACATCACATCTTAGATCACATCTATTGTTGTGTTTGGGTTAGGGTTAGGGTTGTGAGTTTCACAAAAGACAGGCATGAAGAAACTTGGCAAAGAGACCTTTATTCTGGTACTTAGAGGAACAGTATCGGGGACCTAATTTCAGTATTGGAACTTTTATTCAAACAAACAACAATTTGGGCAAGTTGCCTGTCTTGCTCTATTCCTCAGATCAGGTGTCTTCTTGAGGGTTCAGTTGCAGAGAGTCAGGCGCAGAGGAGCGGAATGCGTCCTGGACAGGAGAGAGAACAGAACTTCAGGTAAGACAGCTGGCTTTAAATCCTCACACAATTGTGCAATAAGTGTGTTACAAGGTAAATGTCACAGTTGATCCTGCACTGGCGAACTCAAAGCCATTTGAGAATGTGTTCTTCTTGCATTTTAAAGCTGTTTGAAAGAGTGCTTTCCCTGTGGCTGAATCAGCCCCAGAGAATGAAGGCACAGCGTGAACGATTACTATATATATTATACTGAATATAATCATATACTATATTATATATGTCATGTCAATCTGTAACCTGCTCATTGAAATATACAGTATAAGCATTTGTTCACTTGTTTTAGAAATGTCATGAAGAGAGCTACTGAAATAGTTAAGTAAATAAAAGACAAGAATGTACTAGGAGAATGGCTGAAGTAATATACGAAATGTACCTGGAGATATTTCAGATATCACTAGATGTCTTGTACATAACAAGACTGGACAGCTACCACATACAAACAGATTTCAAAGGTAGTTGCTGAACCTAAGAGATATGAGAAGAATAAGAGTGTAGTACAATAGACTTTTATTTGGAGAAGTTACTATGGTGTAAGCCAATGAACCATTCCGAGTAAATGTCAGGTTTCTAACTCAAAGAGGTTTTAGTTTAGGACAAGATTTGTTTCTCACGCATCAAACACACACTAGGGCCAATTCAATGTCACCAATCCACCTAACCTACGTGTGTTTGGACAGTTAGAGAAACTGAAGCACCCGGAGGAAACCTGCAAAAAAAAGTGAAGAACCTGAGATACAAACCCTTTAGTGTGAGGCAGTAGCACTGACACTGCGCCACTGTGCTGCCCACTCTATCTCTCTGTCTCCATATATTTACGAGGAACTTTCAATAAGTTTCTGCACTTTTTTTAGCTCTATTTATTAAGAATTACAAAAACAAATTTCAGCACTTTTCTATATAGTCACCTTCATTTGCGAAGTAATTTTCCCAGCATTGTTCCAACTCTTTAATGCCCAATTACTACTCCTCCCACCTTCACCGTTTCAAACGAAAATATATAAGTTGCTCGTATATATGTATATATATATATATATATATATATATATATATATATATATATATATATATATATATATATATATAGTGGAGAAAAAGCACACCTTTCTTGCTCTTCTTCTTCACAATGTACAAACCACAACAATAAGCTCAGTTCTTATTCTTCCTTTCTTCTCGCCTTTTGGCACCTCCACTCTTCTTCCGCAAGCTCTGTCCTCTACCACCCGACTTGAATGGAGTGAGGCAGTCCCTTTTATGTTGCAGGTGCATCCTGACAATTTTCCTGCAGCACTTCCTGGTGTGGAAGAAGTGCTGCATGGGCACCTGGAAGCCTTCCAGGTCCTCCCGGATTCTCTTCCGGCAGCACTTCCTGGTGTGGTAGAAATGCTGCAGTCCAGGGTTTAGCAAATGTGTTGGTGCCCCTTGGTGGTGGCCATGAGCCCCCACAGGGTTGAGTTTCTAAGCTACAATCCTGTGGCCCCAATACAAACCAGGGGGGCTGCTGCCCTTTCGTGTCCCGGGGTAGGTACTGTCCCTCTCCTGGACCTTCCATTCTCCAGGCATTCCAGCTGGGCAGGAGCCCCAGCCATCTGCCACTATATATATATATATATATATATATATATATATATATATATTAGGGTTAGGGTTATATATACTGTATGTGCGTGTGTGTATAGTGTATAATTGTTTTACGCCTCTTGTTCCTAGATTCAGCACTGGGAGACAAAAAATTGCAGTGGGTTTTTATTCCAATTAATTCTACAATCAATTCATTATTCTCACTTATGAATTAAATTAGTAAATTGTTCTTTTATTATTCCCTTACTTTAAAACATTCTGAAGTAGTTGCATTTTTTGCAAAACTTTGAATGCTTAAGTCTTCTTTGCTATTTTCTTTTAATTCACACTTTGAATACAGTTATTTATGAATGTAGTATCTCTCCAAAGATGTTTTGCTTTTAGTTTTAGTTTTGCAGAGGTAGAGTAGGCAGCTATTTTAGTTTCTACACTCTCAGATGAGTGGTTTTATTGATTTTTTTGAATAATTAAAAAAAAAATTAAAGGAAAGGAAAATTCACCTGTTCATTTCAAACATATGGAAGAATATTTCAGACAAAATAAAAATAAATAAATAAATAAACAAAGAAAGAAATCAATTAAAAATGTGTCCATGAATAAATATCTTATTAAATATGTTTAATATTTACTTCTTTTTACATTTATTTTTCTTCATTTATCTGTTTTAGCATATAGTCCGATTACTTGTTTAAAGTTAGCTTATTGAGGTACTGGATGTGAAGTAAGAAGCACAAGCCCCGGGTCCTTTGCAAGGCTCAACTGCATATCCAAGCAGAAAAGAGTCTGCTATGTGCAATCCGGTAACAGACGCCTATAATAAAGCATCAATTTGACTCAACATATTTATAAAACACAAGAAAATTATCCTAGGCATCATGCTTATTTTCAGATTCACAGTGGCAGATTACATTTATGCAGTTTAATGACACTGGAGTGTTTCACCAAAGGAGATATCCAGAAGATTATTGCACATGTAAATGCAGATTATTAAGAAACCAGGTGATATGGCTATTCACCTTAAACCCAATTATTTGTGTGTATGTAAACACAATGAATGCCTTTCTCTCCAGGCACTTTTACTCATCTTCCATGGAGCTCCATGCTTGTTGGATGGGAGTTCCCAATTGAGCGTTGACTTCTGGTGCCATAGCTCTTTAAATAGCTCACGAGGCAGAAGAGGCAAGACCTTTAAGTGAAATCTGGCAGTGACATCACAGTACATCTTGGGACTTGTCCTCTGGCCCAGGAGTTGCTAACTCCTTTTTCTTTCATTTTAATTGACTTCTCTTTTAAGATTTGTTCCCCTGAATTTCTTCACTGATCCTCTGAATTACTTAATTTCTTTCCTTAAATGGCACCCAAACAGAAATGAAATGTGAAGTGAGGGAGCCAAGAGAAGGCCAACTAAGTCAGCATCTCAAACTCCAACTAATTTCACTCCAACCAGTTGCTTAATGAGGTGCCAATTCTTGTCCTTAATTAAACCCGTCTTTTAATTCTGTGGCTTGTTGCTGCTCTCATGGTGCATTGGCAGACATTTACAAAAATGTTGGTTTTCTCTTTTCTAAGAGCACACTGTTAAAATATTTCGTGGAGCTTAGGAGATCGACATTCTTGAGACCTTCATTTTTCTTTATTTTCAGATATTGTATGATGGACACCAGTTGTTTTAGCTCATTTTGTATCTCATTATTGTTTGGCTGCTAATTAAGGAAAAAGAAACAATTAAAGGGTCTGAGTCTTCAAGAGCAAGTCAATTCAAATTAGGAGTAAAAACAGGTCACTCATTAAGAAAAGGGTGAAAATGAAAATCTGCAGGCATAGTGGTCCTCCAGGATCGGAGTTGATGACCCCTGCTCTGGCCTGCAGGTGAAACAAAAGACTAGGGTCCCTCAGGCACATAGAAGTGGGCATACCTTACTAGTGTCTCACCATTCACACTTACGTATGTAACAGCAATACAGCAATCATAGAAGCATACATTGATAACAAGCTTTAAAGCATGCTTGTTACATGTATAAATAAAGCCATGTAACAATATCAGTTATTTACCCGTTCTCTCATTCTTCTTTTGCACCTACAGGCATCCACTATTACAGCCTTCTTTTTGCTGACAGCAGGACATGCTGTTACAGTAAGAGTTTCACGCTAAGCAAATATTCATTTTACATACAGTTTAGTGAATACGTTACACAATGAATAGGTTATCTGAGGATTGTTTAAACTAGGGAATGTGGGGGACAGGCTAGGTGCAGAAATTCACATGATGGGTCCAACAGTAGTTTAATATCAAATATACATTGTAACTTCATTTCTGCCCAGTCTTAAAGGGCCATAGTAGAATAAGTAATACATTAAAAACTGCTTGCCTTAATGCTAGGAGTATTAGAAAAAAGGGGCTGGAATTATATGTAGCCGCAAAAAACTTTGATATAATAGGAATAACAGAAACCTGGCTAAATAATAGAGAGGGGCAGGAGTGTAGATGGGTCATCCATGAGCAAGCAGATCAACCAACAAGAAACAACCAACTGCTTTTAGAGGAGTACAATGCAGTCAGAGAGACAGGTAGACATTATTTGGAAAAGACTGGCAAAACTGAAAAGGGTTTTGGTAAGGAGAACCTTTTCAGAATTAGGTGATGTTAAGAGTGATCAGTGCTGGGGCAGTGCTCTTTTTAACATCCATAAACAATTTGGAACAAGAGTATAATCAATTTGATGGTTAAGTCTGAGGATACCAAACTAGGTGGAAGGACAGATAATGCATAATCAGCTAAACAGTTACAGAGCGACTTGGACAGCATACAAGCTTGGGGAGATGGAATTAAGCATAAGTAAATGTAAAGTATTACATGTAGGAAGTAGAAATGTTAGCTTTGAATACACAATTGGAGGTCTGAACCTGGAAATTATATCTTATTAGAAGGATTTCACATTGGACTCCTCAATGTCTACATCAAAATAATTTTCAGAAGCAATCAAAAATCCTAATAGCATATTAACATATATTGCGATGTGTGGAGTTCAAGTCAAGGGTGGTTATGCTTAAGTTTTATAACGCACTGGTGAGGTCTCACCTGGGGCCTCATGTATAAGGCCGTGCGTAGAACTCGCACTATAACATGGCGTAAGCGCAAAAGCTGGAATGTGCGTACGCACAGAAAAATCCAGATGCAGGAATCTGTGCGTACGCAAACCTACACGTTCTTCCGCTACATAAATCCTGATCAGTGTGAAAAGTAACGCACGTGCACGCGCCTGCTGTCCCGCCCCAACTCCTCCCAGAATTACGCCTCTCTTAATATGCAAATCAATATAAATAGCCCTTAAGCTCAGCGTTCTGTGAAAAGACAATGGCAAAACCACAAGGAAAAATAGAACAAATTCAGTGAATACCAAGTGGAGACAAAGAAAAATGTACTATTTGTTGGTTTAAACAGTGGTATAAACAAGAAAAGGAAGTTGATCGAGTTACATAGCGTGTTGGAGAAACTCGAAAGCTCAAGTTCACAAAGTCGCACAGTGCCCGAAATAAAAAAGAAGTTGTCACATATCCAAGTCGCCATGAAAAGGCGAGTCATAGCCCACCGTCTGAGTTTCATATAAAAGCTTATAATGGTACAGAGAAAAAAAAAATAGACACACAGTGGGAAAAAAGCACGAAATGTCAACTTTAATCTCGAAATTTCCACTTTAATCACGTAGTTTATTTTGTCATTAAAGTAGAACATCATAAACTTCATCTTAGAATCGTTTAATTTACTAGTTTCTCAAATCCCATCGTAACTAAAGTAGTACATTAAATGCTTTGTTTTGTATTTGATCTTCTATGTGCTCTATGTGTGTGAATCACTACATGCTTCTGTGCTTTGTCTTCCTCCGACAGTACACAGAATCCATTACATTCATTATATTACAGCTCTCTGAATAACTAAAATACTGAGATGTATACTTGATACCATTTTCATGATGATAGGAGTTAAAGCATGTTATTAAACATGGGAACACGGTGGCGCAGTGATAGTGCGCGACCTTCGATGAAATAATTTATTGCGGCAGTACTGTCTCTTTCAAATGTACTAACCCCCAATTCCTGTCCTTCCTTTTCTTTCTCCAAATACCCAATCGCCACACAATCAGCTCTGTAATAGACATTAAGCCATCTGTAAGCTTATAACGCTGATTCTTCAAAACTTTTAAGGAACAATGAAATATCTTCATAGTACGTGTTTAATTATTCTATGGGACTGTCACACCAGTCTCAGTGAAGCATACAGTGCGAGGCAGGAACAATTCGTGAACGGAGAGCCAGAACCTTGCTAGCGTAGCGTCCTTTAATTATTAACAATATAAATTATTTAAATGAAGTTAAAGTTTTATCTGTATAATACTGTATAATAAACATATTTTGCTGCATTTCATCTTAAAAATGATATTGTCATCATATGTAAATATGCACTTTATAAAGTGGCTCAGGTTGTGCAATATTACAACTGCATCGCAAGTTTACAGTGAGGTGATTCTACTTATAAGTACAAACAGTTCTACAAGGAGCACTTGATGGGCTGATTGAGTGCGTTTAGAGCTCTTGGGATTAAACTGTTTCTGAATCGCGAGGTCCGTACAGGAAAGGTTTTGAAGCGTTTGCTGTGTGAGAAGCAGTTCAAATAGGAAGCATGGCTGAGGCAGCGTGTGCTTAATGCTGTATACCGATAATTCTCTTTCCGATTAGCTGCTCCGAGTGGTGCAGTGAGAGTAATATGGAAAAAGATGATCCGCTGTGGCAACTCCTAACGGGAGCAGCTGTAAGAAGAAAAAGAAGAAGGTGCAGTGAGAGTAACAATGCTAAAGCAACTATGGTATTTAGAATAGTTTGGCCATTCTGTGGACCATTGTATTGTTACAGGTTAATTACAATCAGATGCATTAAACTAATAAACAATATGCGGTTAATTTCAGTGTATTTATAAAGCTGCGTCAGGGAAGTGGATTTGAAAAAGAAAGATTAACCACACAGGAACAGTAGCACTGCTTTGACGCTGGGTGCTGCCAGTCTGCAAAAGTGAACGGAGAACTTGCGTACACCAGGGTATGAGCTACCGTGAAAATGTGCGTGGCTTTGCAGCAAGTTTAGGTTTTATACATTGTGATTTGAACGTGGAAACAGGCTTACGCAACATTTATGTGCATACGCACCTTTTATGCATGAGGCCCCTAGAGATTTGTGTTCAGTTTTGGTCTTCATTTTATAAATAAAGACATAGCAGCACTAGAGGAAGTCCAGAGAAAAGTGACTCGGACGGTTCCAGGACTAAGAGCTTTGAGCTAGGAAGAGAGACTAAAGGAGTTGAACCTTTTCAGTTTAAGCTAATGAAAATTAGTGTTTCAAATTAGAGTCCTTAAAATTATGTAAGAAATTAGTACAGTAGATCCTAGTTATTACTATGCAATAATATCTGAAACAAGAGCACAAGGACTCAGGTTGAAAACTTGATAAGGGCATATTTTACAGAAATGTTGGAAAGAACTATAGGCACATAGTGTGATGGAGAGTAGGACTTTTCAAAGCTGAACTTGACGTTAATTTGAACAATTCAGATAAATAGGATGGATGGGCTGAAAGACATGTTTCAAATATTTCTAACACGTACAACGTATATACATATTGTGATGGTCTGCTCCCCTCTATTTCTTGCAATCACTAAAAGAACAAGGGAAATTACATCTTAAAACTCTGGATACAGCAATGTCTGTTCATTTCACCCCTCAGATACTCACATAAGATCCCTTGATAGTGATGGAAGAATAGCTTACAAGAGGATCTAAGAAGGGCTTCTCTTTAGGGTCTTGCCCCTACAAAGAGTAATGCGATGGCAGATATGCTTGAGAGGATTTTCATTTCCGCTGACTGACACAAAGGATGCCAAAAGTCAAGCCGAGAGGTTATTCCAGCCTTTACGAGTAGGGAGATTTGGCATCGGGAAACATACCCTGGACCGAGCCATAATTAAACATCTGTTGAGGCCTCATCCTTGTTGGGAAAAATTTAAGCTTAATAAAAGTAATCCCATATTGCCAGAATTACAAGTGTGGTCACAGTGTGAATATAGTATATTTACAACATATAAAATGAAAGGAATTTGTAGTCTAACAAGAAAAAAATGTCTGACTGGAAAGAAAAATTTTCTTTTTATAGTAGTTACTTTAAGCTTCCATCAGCCTGCACAGAGCCAGCATATCTTTGTCTGGGGCCATCCATAAGCAAGCAGAACAACAGAAAAAAACACCCAACTGCTTTTAGAGGAGTAGCATGCAATCAGAGAGATGGGCTGCACTTTGTGCTCATAGACACTTTCGATGGCACAGTTGCTTAAGAAAATGTCAGCCTTTGATGACGTAAAAGCAAATATGAAAACACATGAAAGGATAGATAATAACAAGTAACCACTATACACAAGAAGAACATGTTCTTTATTGCAGCATATTCGAAACAAAGGTTCTTCAAAGAATCATACAACTCACAATATCTGGCTACCCTAAAATGGCAAAGAAAGAGCACAACATTTCAGTTTATTATCTGTCATCCAGTAGAATCCACCTCAATGGCTTATATTATATGCACAGTCCAAGCAGTGTTAGGATAATGTCAAAATGTTGAAATAATGAGCATATTACAATAATAAGGGAATCACAAATACAAGAAGAATCATACGTCTCAGAAAACACACCTAATATGCTGGTAAAAGCTAAAAAGCAAAACAAATGACACATATGCATCATCAGTTTTCTAAACCTGCTTATCCAGAAGAGGGTCACAGAAATGTTAGAATCTTTCCCAGCAGGATTTGCGCATAAGGCAGGAACAATCCCTGAGGATGCAAACATCATGGGACAATTTACCATCAGCAATCCGCCCTTCTGATTGTGGTAGGAAATTTTGTTCTAATAAACTCTTTCCTTTTTAAACAACATTGTTTCTATTATTTGGACCAGGGTTTTTTACAGTTCCCCTCTCCCATTTTATAATTAGAGGTTTTGGCCTCTTTTTGGGTGTGCAGCCAACAAAGCCTGTTTCTTTTTAAGTATTTTCTGGGATAGTCCCATTGCTATCGTTATTGGCCCAGGCCATAGGGCAGTTTTATGTGGCATGTACATATATAAATTATTCAGGGAATTTATTTAGCATTTTTCATGCCTGCTAAGAAAACAGGTCTCATTGTTGAGTTTGAGACATACTTTTGAGTTTCTTAACCATTGCCATTATAACATCTAATATACTGCTATGGGAAAATATGATTGGTTTAGTTTCAGATTAAAGAAATTTAAATTTATATCAATCCATTTCCTAACCCGTTTATCCAGGGCAGGGTCACAGGCAAGCTAAAACCTGTCCCAGCCTATGAATTGGGAACAAGACCTTAGCATCTGGCACATTGGAGCCAAATTAACATCACCAATTCATCTAAAGTGCATGCCCTTTTGACTGTGGCAAAAAACAGAGCAACTGGAGGAAACTTACACAGACACAGGGAGAACATGCATACTTCTCACGTGGAGGCACCTGGCACATTGTTATGCTAGCAGGAATGAGATTTAAAAAAGCAACTCAATCAAAAACCAAAGCAAGGGTCAGAATCAAAAGAACAGCTAACAATAACCAAATCCAGAAATCACAAGACAAAGTCAGGAGGATGGCGAAGAATTTGATAAAGGTTTCAAGGTTTTATGAATCCATGTAGTAAGATGGGGGATCATCCCACTTGATGACATTTCATCCCATTGTGTTGTGATTGACAGGCCACAACCTCTAAGGACATGCCCATTCTGGTATGATCTTAGAAACATTACTCAACAATAGCACTATCCAAATGGCAGCAATATAGTATTTATTGAGTCATGGTTTTTACTTCCATACTATTTTTTACTTCCATACTGAGCCAACATCCTTATATGTTCTTACGTGTCAGAGGTGGCACAATGGTGCAGTGGTACTGCTGCTGCCTTACAATGAGGAAACTAGGGTTATGTCAGGGGCTCATATTTTGAATATCATTTGCTTCTGTCAGGGCCATCTTAACAGCATTATAGGCACCCGGGCAAAGCAGTACACTGGGGCCCCTACCTACACAACCACTCAGCAAGTCACAACATACATAGATTAGTATGGGGCCCTTATGCTCATGGGTTCCCCAGGCAGCTTCCTAGCATGCCCATGCATTAAGAAGGCCCTGGCTTCTTTTTGGGGGATATTATACCCTAAGGTATCTATTCCAGTTCATTTATTTTTTAAATATAGTTTTAAGTTTGTTTGTTTTGATCAATCTTGGCCATTATATAGTCAGGCTACCCATAAGCTATCATGAACATGTTGTAATGTGTCAGCTTGTACCCATTGTGATTACCACATAACTTTTATTTACCCTTGTATTAAAAAGAAAAAATATATAACAAATATTGAGTACAGAAAAATATTTGTTAGTTACACAGTACTTCTGAATTATCCAATTAACTCTTGGCACTATAACCGAGGTTGATTGTCTTAGGAAATTTTCTGGGTGAATAACCAGGTAATGCAGCTAGTTCATTAAAAACTCCAAATACTCTGACCCAGTCATGGCTGCAGCCTTAATTACATGGGCATTAGCAAATATAAGTATTTTGATGGACGGCCAGGGGTCATGCCCTGTTGGGAAGCCTGGGAGAGCAGGGGACCAAAAAAAGACCAAGTCATAAAGCTAACCAGCGAAATTACTAGAATTGATCAAGAATGTGCCAGGTGTCCAAGTGAAGCTCTTCATAGGAAAAGGCAGGCTCCGCATTCAGAACTCAACCTCTTGATGACTAAAGAAACTGAACAACTCATTTTTAAATCAAGACATCATTACTATGAACATGGAGAGAAAGCAAATAAGCTTTCAGCTCAACAAATCCGCAAGCAAGAAGTTCGCAATACAATCCCAGCAATCACCAGCACAAACGGAGACAAAATCATTGACCATAAAAATATAATGCACACATTTAGAGACTACTATACAGTAAATCCTTATATTCTACTGAGTTTAAAGAAGACAAGACACAATCTAATGCATTTCTAGATGCATTAGAGATATCACAGAGGAAGTGGATAAACGTTCATCCCCCACACTATGCGACTCTTCAATTCCACCCGGGGGAGTAAATGCTAACATTACTCAAAGTTATTGTCTGCTTTTACATGCATTTTTTATTACTCTTTAATTTAATATTATTTTTTTGTATCAGTATACTGCTGCTGGATTATGTGAATTTCCCCTTGGGATTAATAAAGTATCTATCTATCTATCTATCTATCTATCTATCTATCTATCTATCTATCTATCTATCTATCTATCTATCTATCTATCTAAAGTCACTTCAAAATGGGAAAGCAGCAGACCCCGATGGCTACCCTGCCGAATTTTATAAGAAGTTCTCCACTCAGCTAGCTCCTCTCCTATTAGCAACATTCACAGAAGTTAGAGACAATAAAATTCTACCTCAAACTTTTCACCAAGCATTAATCACCGTCTTTCCTAAACAAAATAAGGACGTATTACAATGTGCATCATGCAGACCAATTTCACTTCTGAATAATGATGTTAAGATACTCTCCAAAGTCCTAGCTAGAAGGATGGAGAAAGTGCTGCTTTCAGTAATATCACAAGATCAAATTGGATTTATTAAAGGCTGACATTTAGCGTCCAATCTTCGATGCCTGTTTAATGTGATACATTCACCCTCAAAGTCAAACATCCCAGAGATTTTATTATCTTTGGATTCAGAAAAAGCATTTGATATGATCGAATGGAACTACCTTTTCACTACATTGGAGAAATGTGGGTTTGACCCGAACATTTGTGCATGGATCAAACTACTGTATACCAGTCCAGAAGCTTCAGTTTGTATCAACAACATTTGTTCAGACTATTTTAAACTAGAATGTGATACCAGACAAGGATGCCCCTTGTCACCACTACTTTTTGCAATCGACATTGAGCCACTGGTAGTTCACCGTAGAAATGTTTATGAGATAAAGAGGATTATCAGAAAAGGACTGGAACAGAAAATTTCTCTATATGCAGATGATATGGTACTGTATACTGTATATCAGACCCACAAAATACTGTGCCTGCAGTCCTAACAGCACTAACAGAATTTCAAAAGATTTCTGGTCTCAGAATTAATTTGACTAAAATTGTGCTATTTCCAGTGAACTCTCAAGCACACAATATTAGATTGGACACCTTCCCTTTTATCATTACAGATCAGTTTAAATACCTAGGGGTAAATATCACAAGTAAACATAAAGCTCTTTATCAACAAAATTTAGCCGTCTGTATGGAAAAAATTAAGCACGACTTGCATAGATGGTCAACCCTCCACTTCACCTTTAAGCCTCTCTTTTTATTTCAAAACATCCCAATATACGTACATCAATAAATCATTTTTTAAGAAGTTAAATTCAACCATAACCACATTTATTTGGAATTCAAAACATCCACGTATCCAAAGGGCGACCCTACCAAGGCCAAAGGGAGAAAGTGGCATGGCTCTACCTAACTTTAAATTTTACTACTGGGCAGCAAACATACAAACTATAAAAACCTGGACATGGACAGAAATAGATGAACATATACAGGCTAGGTCTGCATTAGAAAGAAAATCCTGCAGTACTTCTTTATATTCCTTGCTTTGTGCTCCAATAAATGCAAGTTATCGCAAATATAATATACTAACAACCCAATAGAGATTCACTCACTCAGACTATGGAACCAATGTAGGAAGCATTTTAAGATGGAGAATCTTTATCGGTGGCACCTCTGCACAAGAAGCACCTTTTTCAACCCTCGCAAACATATGCAGTTTTTAATGTCTGGAAAACATTTGGGATTAAATCACTTAGAGATCTGTACATAGACAACGTCTTTGCATCCTACGAACAATTACTTTCTAAATTTAACTTTCCAGCAACACGTTTCTTCCACTATCTTCAAATTAGAAACTTTGTTAAACAGAACTCGCCCAATTTTCCTCACCTCCCACCTCCCTCTATGCTGGAAAAAATATTGATCAGTTTCAAGGACTTAGACACCATCTCTACAATATTTTAAATTAATTTACAGCCCCTTCCTTTCAAAGATCCAAGAGGTGAGTGGGAAAAGGATCTCTCACTCAACATCTCAGAAAAGGAGTGGAATGTAGCAATGCAGAGAATTCACTCGAGCTCCATGTTTGCAAAGCATGCAACTATTCAACTCAAAAATATATCAAGCACATCTGTCTCACTTAAAACTGTCCAAAATGTTTCCAGGGCAAGATCTAACCCGCGAACGCAGCAAACAAGTTCCAGCCCCACTAGCTCACATGTTTTGGGCCTGCTCCAAATTAACATCATTCTGGACCAAAAATTTTTAAATGCCTTTCAGACAGCCCTGGTGTCACAATCTTTCTTAATCCACTAACAGCTGTGTTTGGTGTTCTTCCAGGTGGGCTTAAAGTGATGAAGGACAAACAAACTGTGATCGCCTTCACTACACTATTGGCACGTAGACTTGTCTTGCTCAACTGGAAGAATCCTAGCTCTCCTCTGTTAAGTCAGTGGGTAACTGATGTTATATATTATTTGAAATTGGAAAAAATAAAATTCTCACTTAGAGGATCTGTGCAGAAAATTTTCAAAACCTGGCAGGATCTAATCAATAACAATCTAGAATAAGCTTTTAAAGTACTGAGGATGCAGATTCTCTCCCCATTTTCTTTTTCTTCTCCATTTATCTACTGTATATTCACATATTAATTTATCTATTTACTTATTTTTATTAGGTTTAAGTTTTATTCTGCTGCACATGCTCTCTTTCTCAGGGGTGGGAGTTGATCTATTTGTATGAAATGTTGTGTGATTTCAGTAAAACCAATAAAAAGAAAAAAGAAATGGGCAAGCCGTTCCCCGGGACAGATTTAAAATGCAGCACTTCCGCCACACCTGGAAGTGCTGCCAGGACTTAATTGAGTAACACCTGGAGTACTTCAAGGTGTGGTATAAAAGGAGCTGCCTCACTTCACTTGGGGTGAAAGAGGATGGAGCTTGCAGGAGAGGAGTGCAGGTAGTGAAGAAAAAAAAGATAAGGACTGAGGTATCCTTCTATATAAAAGCGGTCGGGATTGTCCTTCCGTCCCGTGAGTGCTACGCAGGCGCGGAGTTACACACACACCCCGTCCATTTTCCAATGCACGATGGGATTTGTAGTTTCGTTTTTCCAGGTAAAAGATGATTTTCTACTCCAGACTGTGCGATATCTTCTTCTTTCTTACTATAGAAAAGCGGTCGGGATTGTCCTTCCGTCCTGTGAGTGGAAAGCGTAGCGGTATTCCGCTTATCACAGACTTACTACTTGCAGCTTGCGGTACGAAGCGACATGATGTGAGCAGAGTTCTAGTGCTCCCATCGTTCCCTTGCTTTTTGTGTGTGATGTGCTCGAAAAATAGACAAAATTATGTCTCTGGAAATAATTAATGTTGATGGAGTACAAATGCCTCACCGCGTAGTAAATATCAGGGGGGTTCAAAAGGGCGACCTCAATATAGAAAAAAAGTTTAAATTTCATCACAAAAATAACAGAAACTACAAGTATTAAAGTAATACCGTTCAAATGCAATATAACCAAATTAATGAGTTTGTATAAAATATCAAATTGATCTACATATTGAATTGCCTTAAGAAGTGGTCAACTTAAAAGTCGGTCGCCTTAAAAGGCGGGTCAGCCTAGTTGAGGAGATTTGTGTTGGTGTTTTGTGCGCAGAAAAGTAAAAATAAACCGTGTGTCTTTTAGCCACATTCTGAATCCTTCTGTGTTCAGGGGTCAAACACCACAGTATTTAAATTTTCACTATATGACACACATAGATAAATGCGATAAATTGTCCCTCACGTTATACACAAGAACATTTTAGAAAGCCTGAGGTCCTTTCATGACAATCAGAGCTTCAGAGGTTATCAGTACAACTCATATTCTTAAAAAATCAATATAAAGCATTTACAAAATCTGAAAAGTACACGATGATCTTAATTTGTGCCACCCCATAAACAAGACATCTGATGTCAGTTATAACAAAAAGAGAAATAATAAGCCTCTGGCTATCTCTATAATCAAACTGGAACATTAATGGATTGTACAGATTCCACCAATCAGGTATAAGATTCTAACCAAGGACACTGGATCCATGATCCAACAGCATTAACCACTGTGTCACTGATTCGATTGAAACATTACTAAAATTATTTTTCTTCATAATGAATTTTTGTTATGACTTCCTGCTACAAATTTAAATTTATACTTGATAATTTGAAATTGTCATTTCTTTTTTTTTACTGATATCATATTTATTCTTAGAAATTGCCTAAGTCAATGGGTGGGCCTCTCTGGCAGTATCTTAAATTGGTTTGAATCCTACCTGATAGGCAGAAAATTCTTTGTTAGTTGTGGTAATTATACTTCAAAGACACCTGATATTCTATATGGTGTTCCAGAAGGCTCTATCTTGGGTCCGCTGCTCTTTTCGATCTACATGCTTCCGTTAAGTCAGATTATCTTGGGGCATAATGTGAGCTACCACAGCCATGCTGATGACACACATCTGTATTTATCAATAGCACCTGATGACCCCGATTCTCTCGATTCACTAACACAATGTCTTACTTGTGTTTCTAAATGGATGAGTAGTTATTTTCTCAAACTAAATAAAGAGAAAATAGAAATTTTAGTGATTGGCAATAATGGAGACAATGAGATTATTAGAAATAAACTTGATGCATTAGGATTAAAAGTCAAGACGGAGGTAAACAACTTAGAGAAACTGTTGACTCTGACCTGAATTTTAAATCGCATATTAATCAGATCAGTAGGACAGCATTTTTTCACCTAAGAAATATAGCAAAAGTCAGACCTCTTATATCATTGAAAGATGCTGAGAAATTAGTTCACGCGTTTGTTTTCAGTCGACTAGATTACTGTAACGCACTCCTCTCAGGACTACCCAAAAAAGACATAAATCGACTGCAACGAGTGCAGAATGCAGCTACTAGAATCCTAACTAGGAAAAGAAAATCCGAGCACATCTCTCCAGTTTTGATGTCACTACACTGGTTACCTGTGTCATTCAGAATTGACTTTAAAATTCTGCTAATGGTTTACAAAGCCTTAAATAATCTCGCTTAATCTTATATATTGGAGTGTCTGACACCTTATATTCCAAATCATAACCTTAGATCTTCAAATTAGGGTCTGCTTAGAATTCCAAGAGCAAAACTTAAAAGAAGTGGTGAGGCGGCCTTCTGCTGTTGTGCACCTAAAATCTGGAATAGCCTGCCAATAGGAATTCACCAGGCTGATACGGTGGAGCACTTTAACAAACTGCTAAAACACATAACTGTAACATGGCTTTCTGATAACTTCATTTTAATTTAATCCTGATGCTCTGTATTTTCAATTTATTATCATAACTACTCATAGTGGCTCTAAAATCCGTACTGACCCCTACACTATCTTCTGTTTCTTTCCCAGTTTTCTGTGGTGGCGATCTGCACCACCACCACCTAATCAGAGCACCATGATGTCCTACATTGATGGACTAAAAGCCAGAATTCTACATGACCACCATCATCAAGTCCTTCCAAGAGAACCCTAAATACAAAGAGGACTGTTTCATTTATGTCAGGTAGAATGCTTAGAGGGGACAGGGTGGTCTCATGGTCTGGAAACCCTGCAGATTTTATTCTTTTTCTCCAGCCATCTGGAGTTTTTTTTTTTTTTGTTTTTGCTGTCCTCCCTGGCCATCGGACCTTACTCTTATTCTATGTTAATTAATGTTGTCTTATTTTAATTCTTACTTTGTCTTTTTTTTTCTCTTTTCTTTATCATGTAAAGCACTTTGAGCTACATTATATGTATGAAAATGTGCTATGTAAATAAATGTTGTTGTTGTTATTATATTATTTTTATTGCTGCCTGTTGCAACAACATTATTATTTTTTTTTTTTTTGTGGACCATGCTGGTTTGGATCTCCAATTGTTAAGACACAACTCCCACTGAAGAGTTTTAGGGGACTCAGTACCAGCACTCATCTATTGAGTGACACCTTAAAAAGGCTGTAAAATCATCCACGTTTCAGAATTTGGAGTTTCTGACAAGAAAAAAATAGCTGGTATTCAATCAAGACAGAATTTTCACTGGTCTGTCCAACAGAGCCACACGTTAACTCAGCTAGGGCCATAAGGATGCTTTCTGGCTTCAGCTGGAGTAGACCCTAAATTGGGGTGCTGGAAGATCAACTCTAAATATATAACAAAAACCCCACAAGTGGAAGGATAACAGTAAACCCTCAGAATGCAATAAAAAAAAGGAAATGTACATAGAATATTTTAAAAGTCAGTGATTTATGTCTGCGGTGGGCTGGCGCCCTGCTCGGGGTTTGTTTCCTGCCTTGCTCCCTGTTTTAGCTGAGATTGGCTCCAGCAGACCCCTGTGACCCTGTAGTTAGGATATAGCAAGTTGGATAATGGATGGATGGATGATTTATGTTGCAAAAAAACTGAAAAATAAAAGAATACCTCAAAAGAACAAAAAGAAGTGCAACACAGTTGCCAAAATGGCAATCCTAAGCAAAAGAGTCCCAAAGAAAATCCCAAAAAAAAAAAAGAATCCATTAAAACTTGAGTATGGAAATGGGCGTACATAACACTTTTGTGCCTATGCACCGTTTATACATGAGACCCCGGACTGTGGACTGTTTTTTTTTAGTATTGTGAGACACTAGGGGGCGTACCGCCACCCTAACCCAGACACAGACAGGCAGCAGACAAGTTTTGCCACACTCCACCTGTTTATTTAAATTTTTTACCAGTCCACAATACCAGTAATACCATGCAGTCCCTTCTTGCTGCCAGTCCTTCTCCCTCCACTCATCTTCAAGCTTTGTTCTCTCCTACTGACTCTGGCCACTCATGGACTTAGATGGCTCCTTTTTATAAGGCACCTGGATAGACTCCAGGTGCCTAACAAGCTTCTTCCACCCACACCTCCAAATAAAGCCCTGGAAAGATCTATGCGCCCAGTGGCGGTGTCCACGGGTTCCAACAGGGTTGAGCCCCGATGCTCATAACCCGTGACCCCACTGGAAACCAAGGGGGCTGCCCTCTATCGGCCCGGGGAAGAAACTCTCCCGACAATCCTTTTTCCCCTGGTGCTTTCACACTTTGGGCGTCCTGGCCGGGCAAGGGCCCTGGCCATCTGCCGCAGTATGAAGAGTCATACTAACTACTGGAATGCCTTACTGGTAGCTGCATTTTCAACTATTGTGAACTATTTGGAGATCCTCGACAATTATTATTATTAGTATGAATAATGATAATAAGTAGTATTGTAGCACATGTTGCCATATTTGCCTGTGTGCTTGCTTTTACAATCATGACTTGTTCACTGCTGTTTTCATTAAAAATGGGCTTTTTTATCACACGTGACAACTTTGAGATGCATTAATTGCTAAATGAAAGGCATTATATATAAAGCCATCATGGTTTCACTCAAGACTCACATACTGCTTGAAGAAGACATTAATTCACCAGTCTGTGTGAACCTCTGTCATTGGCATTTCTACCCGCAAGATCAAAGGAACTCATTCATAATCCTGGCAAGTCGTGTCTAGTCAACATGCCCTGAAGTGATACTACATGGTCAGTGGTATTGTAGCACGTCTGTAAAATCTGTGTGCCTAATTAAGGATACCAAGAATACAAATGCTCAGATAAATCATATTCTCTTTTTATTTATATCTCTAAACATCAAACACATCTAATATTCTTTAAATACACTGCAGGCAAAACCATCAGTAGATGCTTTTGGGATTAAAATGAAAAGGGATTATTTAAAAAGTGTTTGCCGTTGCATGGTTATTGTCAACTATTGGTAAAGTGTTCCTTAAACAACCACCTTGAGGCTCGATTCCTACTTAGAGAAAAAAAATAAAAAAAAACAGCTGTTACTTTAGTGAATCAGATAAGACCTCCTGTAGGCCATCACTAATACAATTAATACAAACAGATTTAAATGAGATGTCTAGGGCTATTAATTCAAAGCAGTATATATATATATATATATATATATATATATACATTGGACTTCCAATACAACTCGGAGTCCTGCCACGTGCAGTTCGCTGACAACACCGCTATCATGGGCTGCATCAGGAGTGGGCAGGAGGAGGAGTATAGGAACCTAATCAAGGACTTTGTTAAATGGTGCGACTCAAACCACTTACAACTGAACACCAGCAAGACCAAGGAGCTGGTGGTGGATTTTAGGAGGACCAGGCCCCTCAAGGACCCCGTGATCATCAGAGGTGACTGTGTGCAGAGGGTGCAGACCTATAAATACCTGGGAGTGCAGCTGGATGACAAATTGGACTGGACCGCCAATACTGATGCTCTGTGCAAGAGAGGACAGAGCCGACTATACTTCCTTAGAAGGTTGGCGTCTTTCAACATCTGCAATAAGATGCTACAGATGTTCTACCAGACGGTTGTGGTGAGTGCCCTCTTCTACCCGGTGGTGTGCTGGGGAGGCAGCATAAAGAAGAAGGACGCCTCACGCCTGGACAAACTGGTGAGGAAGGCAGGCTCTCTTGTAGGCACAGAGCTGGACAGTTTGACATCTGTGGCAGATCGACGGGCGCTGAGCAGGCTCCTGTCAATCATGGAGAATCCACTGCATCCACTGAACAGGATCATCTGTTGTCACCGTCCTGCTCCACTGTCAGACTGAGGAGATCGTTCCTCCCCACACTATGCAACTCTTCAATTCCACCCGGGGGGGGTAAACGTTAATATTATACAACATTATTGTCTGTCTGTTATACCTTCATTGTTATCACTCTTTAATTTAATATTGTTCTTTATCAGTATGCTGCTGCTGGACTATGTGAATTTCCCCTTGGGATTAATAAAGTATCTATCTATCTATCTATCTATCTATCTATCTATCTATCTATCTAT
>JANRMT010028174.1:37388879-37404469 GCA_026402145.1 Polypterus bichir lapradei | reverse complement strand
ATAGATAGATAGATAGATAGATAGATAGATAGATAGATAGATAGATAGATAGATAGATAGATAGATAGAACTTTATTTGCCCCATGGTCTCCCATTCAGGTATTGACCAGGCCTCCACATGCTTAGCCTTAGGTGGATAACATGTTTCAAGGTCCAGGTGGTATGGCTGGTGGCTGGTTTGAAGACACACAATCACAATGAACCTCAGGAACACCAGGAGTAACAAGCTCACTGTTCCTGGAACGGTTCACCGACAAAAGCGCGATAGACATATGCGCCCCGACAAAACCGTGACGGACAAATGAGCGCCGACAAACCCGCTAACTGGTTTTTGACAAATGCGCGCCGACAAAATCGCGAGAGAGGCCAAGAGAGTGGGACGCCCTTGCTGCAATTCTTACTACATATGCAGGGCGTGATCTTAAGGACTATCTGCGTGCCGTGCTGATGGCATGCCGCGTCTCATAATATTGACTTCTAAACATTATTATATATGCTTTAAACTAGTAATTCATATTTAATGAAACGTTTGCAATTTTGTCGGCGCGATTTTGTCAGCGTGATTTTGTCGGCGCGCATATGTCTATCACGCAAATGTCGGTTCACACCTGGAACAAGCATAGGATTACCATGACTTTAATGGCAGCCCCGAGATAATGCTTATGCCATGAGTCTCATATAACTTTCTCAAATTCTGGGGTTGGGAGACAGAAAATGCAAAAATTTATCAGAAAGGCAAGGTAAGGGGATAAGGGAGATCTTTCAAAACAAAATCAGGTACATTAGACAAAAATTGGAGTCACAACATACACAAGTGCTGAATACTGCTTGAATAGGGTGACAGCAGTTTTGACAGGAAGAGAGAGACTGAAATGAGGAGATGGCACAGAGAGATCAGAATTGAAGCAGGATTTGCAACTGGGATCACTAAATTAAGATAAACAAAGATCAGAACGTGTGGCCAGAATTGTAGTCAAAGGACAGAGCAGTAAAACAAAAGCCAAAAAAAAAAAGGAACACGTCACCAAAGAACGTGAGATGGAATTTATAGTCATGGATCAGAACAAAAGTCATAGCCAGTAATTCAGAAATTTACAAGAAGAAAGATGGTAATGGTTGCTCATTTGTGAATCTGAATCTTGGAAAACCAGGAAGTGTAAAATGCTGACCTTTATGACATCATGGTAACATGAATCATATTTAAAAACAGTACCTGAACAGTCAGGTTCAATTATGCTACACTAATAATGGTGGTCTACACGATAACGTGCAGTAAATCCACTTGACTTGAGCATTCATCCTCTTTCTCTGTACGTTTACCATTCGTTTGCTCAGAGGTTGATGCTCTTGCTCCTTCCTGAGCAGCTCTTCTTTTCTCCACCCTAGCGGCTTGGTGCTTCTCTTCTTTTGTTGGCATCTTTTTGCGTTAAAATTGATTAAGTCAGTGTTTGTGTTGCAGTTAATTAGTACGCAGGGTGGCATGGTGGCGCAGTGGTAGCGCTGCTGCCTCACAGTAAGGAGAAAGTAAGGGTTCATTTCTCTGCATGGAGTTTGCATGTTCACCCCGTGTCTGCGTGGGTTTCCTCCGGGTGTGCCGGTTTCCTCCCACAGTCCAAAGACATGCAGGTTAGGTGCACTGGCAATCCTAAATTGTCCCTAGTGTTTGCTTGGTGTGTGTGTGTGTGTGTGCCCTGCGATGGGCTGGCGCCCTGCCTGGGGATTTGTTCCTGCTTTGGGATTGGCTCCAGCAGACCCCCGTGACAACTGTTTTAGGATATAGCGGGTTGGGAAATGTCTGACTGACTGACTACTTAGTACATTTTCTTTAATTTTTCACTTAAGCTAGCACTTAAGTGTTCAATCTGCCTCAAGAATGATTTAAGATATGAAGAGGTAGGGGAAGTGACGGCGAAGGTGGTAGGGATGAGAACGGCGCCCGTACGCATGTGCTACACGGCCGCCCTGCTGCCGAGAGTTGATTCTAGAATAAAATAAAATATAAATAAAAAGAGTAATAAAAATCATCACCCCGAAAGCGGATAGTAGACGGCACATAGTATATGTGTAGCAAATTTCAGATCAATAGTTCAAACGGTTTGCGAGCTAAAGATGATTTAAAATCCTGGACAGACAAACGGACAGTCACGGTAGCGTATTATATAAGAAGAACAGGCAACTGCCTTTCCATTTTCAGCACCTGACCAATATGATACAGTGAAATTACGGTGTCCTCCTCAATTGGGTGACCGGGTGAAGAAAAAGTGTTATCATTTCTACATGGTGTGACTGATATGTATGTAAATCTCTTAAATGGAAGTCTGCAATGTGCACTTTAGTCACATCTGAACTGTTTGATTTGTAATTTTAAATACTGAAGAAAAGGGGTAAATCAAGGAAAACTCTGCCCCAAACATTACGGAGGGCTTTGTAAATCTACTAAAACACAAAACCAGTCTAGCATGATGGGGATTTAACCATTTCGCAAACATCAACTATGTTTGGTGTTTATGGTCAGTATATATATCAATAATGGAAATCTGTCCCCTTCTAACCAGAGATGCTACTCCCAGAGTGTGAATTTCATAGCTAAGAGTTCACGATTACCCCCGTTGTAATTGTGTTCGGCAGTGCCTGACCCCCTTCTTGTTTTCTGTTCACTTGGTTTACTGTCTCTGATGAAGTTAATGATAAAAGGTGCATGCAGTGATTCCTGTCATGGTCTGTTTGTGATCGATATCGGTGAAAGACATTGCAGTTTGACACCTGACTATTAGGGGGTATGCAAAGTGGGGTCCCTCTGGATGCAAAACAATGGGAAATGCAATGGTTGGCTAAAGTCGACTTCGGTGTAGTTTTGTGATTGTAGTCTTAATGGAAGAAATCGGTGCCTGATGACTAGATAAAAAGGGTTAATTGGGAATATTATAGGAGAAGTGGGGTACCCTTGCGACACCCCATGACAAAACATATACCATTAATAATTATTGCATTTTTAAAGCGCAGTTTTTATGTACTTAAACTAAAATCAGACCCTTTTTAAAACACTCTCACTGTTCCTTGCAGCTTTTCTTTACAATAAACGCAGTCAAATTATCCCTGTCTACCTATTGTGTATTTTGTTAAGTAGTACTCAACATTTTGGAAGTCTTATCATGCACGTTTGACATATTAGCAGAATCCATTGCATATGAAATGTATTTGGCAATGGAGATAAAGGATATACTTCAATAATATGCAGCTGTCTTGACATTTTCAATTTTGGCATGATATATATATTGATTAGAAATATGAATAAATTAGAACTGACCTTTCTTTGACAGAATAGTGCATACTGTTGAAAAATTGTTGTTTATACTCGCCTTAGAAAACAATCATTTTTTTTGTTTGTTTGTAAAACATCTAAATTATTATGTAGTTAAGATTTTTTTGCCTTAAGGCATTCTCTTTAATTATGTCACATCTATATTACATTAACAGCAGGCATTTTCCCAAACAACTTTGTCAACAGAAGGTTATTGTCAGGTCAGTTAGGCATTGATTGTGTAAAAAAAAATGCAGCATTGATTAACTGCTTTCCTAATGTCAACCAGTTTTGTGCAAGTCATGGTTTTATTAAAAATAAACAAAATATGTTGAGTTTGAAAAGTCAGTTTGATACAAACTGTCTTTTTCTTGAAACCTATGACATTAAAGAGCCTCATCTGCCTTTCTTCTTACTCATAGTGAAGTTAATCCGGGTAACAATACTCTTATTGACCATCAGAGGATGCTACCTTAACAGAAGTAGGTCATTCAAGACCCTTTAGCTCATAATATAAAAATTCTTGCAGGGTTTGAGGTTCCCCAGACCACTAGGTGGCAATGTTTTGTAGCATGCAATCATACTGGGAAGGATAACCAATCAGGCCCTCTCCAGCACACCTCTGTAATGAGGCTAACATGCAAGAATCTCTGGTGGTGTTCAGGCATTGATGTCAACCCAAACCCTGGAAATGCTTACTGCAGGGTACCTGGAAGGTGTATTTGGAGTATGATATATAAGGGCTTTGCCTCCTTTGATTAGAGAGTTTAAGAGTGGGAGGGCTGATGGCGACAAGAACTCAGCTCTTTAGAAGGAGGACGGTGGGCCAAAGTGATGGAAGAAGAGCTTGGCGAACATGTAACAGACTTGTGAGTTGTGAGAATTACTGGTGTTTATCATTTTCTGTCTTTTGCTATTGCAGCAGACAAGATCCCAGTTAGAGCAGAACTGCATCAGGAATCTTCTTTAAGTCCTTACCTCTTGAATCTGCTTACGGGTGTGTTGAGTCTTGGGATAAAATATCAATCCCCCTGGTGCAGGCTTAGTGCTGATGACATTGTGTTGTGTAGCACCAGAAGAGTAGTAAGTGGGGAGGAAGTTGGAAGAATAGAAGAGGGCTTTGGAAGATAGAGTGTTGAAAATCAATGGAAAGAAGATGGAATATTTGAGAATTTAATGAAGATCTGGAGTCAGAAGTTAGCCTGCAGTGAGACCTATTGAAAACAGTGGATACATTTAAATATCTAGGATCGGTGGTAGGCCAAGATGGAAAACTAGATGCAGAAAGAACCCATAGAGTACAATCATTTTAGCAGATTTCACTCCCTCTTCTCAAAGAAATGTCACTACAGCACATTGTTCAACAGTGGTGCAATCCTCCAGCAGAGCGTCCATGTTCATTTGACCTCAGCTTTACCTAGACTAACAGCAGAGTGCTACACTGTGCTTATTTGAACTACCCATAAGCCATCACAAATGTGCTGTGTTGCATCAGCTTCTATCTGTTGCAGTTACTGTATGATTTTCAAATTGCCTTTACTTTTTTATTTACCCTCATACTATAAACACATAGAAAAACACAAAAAATTACAAGATATTACAATCCATTATAAATGGAAAGATTGAAGGAAAGAGTGCAAGAAGAAGGAGAAGAACATCCTGGATGAATAACATAAGAGGCTGGACAAAACTTAACAAAGAACAAGTGGAACACATAGCGAGAGACAAATGGAGATACACCGTACTATCAACCACTCTCAGTCTGGGAGACGGCATCGACACAGAAAGAGAGAGAATGTCTAGTGGGGGCTGATGGTCTTTTGCCCCTCGAAATCCATCCATCCATCCATCCATTTTCCAACCCGCTGAATCTGAACACAGGGCCACGGGGGTCTGCTGGAGCCAATCCCAGCCAACACAGGGCACAAGGCAGGAACCAATCCCAGGCAGGGTGCCAACCCACCGCAGGACACACACAAACACACCCACACACCAACCACATACTAGGGCCAATTTAGAATCGCCAATCCACCTAACCTGCATGTCTTTGGACTGTAGGAGGAAACCGGAGTGCCCGGAGGAAACCCACACAGACACGGGGAGAACATGCAAACTCCACGCAGGGAGGACCCCCTCGAAATCCAACAGAGTTTTTTTTTTTTTCTCCAGCATCTTGCTGCCTGGATTTTTTTGTTTTTTCTGTCCTCACAAGCCATCTCATCATAGCGTTGAACCAACCATTATATTCAAGAGAGATTTACAAACCAATCCATAATTAAGAAATATACTTTATCTATTGCTTGTATATTACTTAAGTGCCTATTAATTAATTCCAATTTACTGTTTTGGCATTTAATTTATTCATTCATGTAAATCAAAAAGTAAAGGCATGTTAAAAACTATGTGGTAACCACAATGGATAGAAGGGGGCAGATTACAAAATATTTCCGATGGCTTATGGGTAGTTTGAATATGCACAACACAGAGCTCTTTTTTGGTATTTCATTAATGTGTTCAAATACTTCATATTTCTAATTTGTTGTTCTTATTTTTTCTGCCATTTTTTTCTTTAACTAGCACTTCAATCTACTTACGTTGTATGAAACTGTGTGATAGAAATACATGTTGTTGTACTGGGTGTGTTACTTTGGAAAAACTATCACTTCTGCCAGAATTTATTGTTATGCTGTGATTACTACTGGCTGTTGTGAGCTGTGCCCACCACCAGCAGTGTGAGTGCCTAGATGGGCACCTTGGTGGACTGAAAGCCACATGGAAGGTGTTATCCCTGGTAAGTGGGATGGCTACACTTACAGGAGATGGAAAGAAGAGACCACTGCTGTGACTTGTTTATGCCCAATCAAAATCAAAAGAATTATTTGTCTTCATGATAATACACACATTTAGATTAAATGTAATCATTTATTTCTGTATATTGATAACTTAGTTCTGATGAGGGTCGTGTTGGGTACTGGACCCTATAACAGGGCACAAGGCAGGAACAAACCCTGGACAGGGCGCCAGTCCATCAAAGGGTGAACGCCCACAGACCCACGCACACACCCCAGTCATACACTAGAGCCAATTCAGGATCACCATTTCACATAACCTGCATGTCTTCATGTGGAATAGTGAGTCCACTGCTTAACAGATAGAGGTCAGATGAAAACATAATTAAATAGTGTGACGATGCGGGTTCTGGCTCCACACTCCCATCGCTGTTTAGGAAGCTCTTGAACCCAACACCGTCGGTAATGTTGCCGATGAGCTAGTCAGTGAAGGCAATAATTGAGCATCTGAGCAAGGGGATGGTTAAAAGTGAAACAGTGCTTTTATTTAAAACAGTCAACAAAACAGGTGTTCAAATAAATAGTGCAGTGATTCCAAGTTCTTCAATAAATAATCCATTAAAAGAAAAACGTGGAAGTTAAAACACTAGAAAAAACAATCCTTAAAAACCAGAGGTTAAAATGTTCCTACGGGAAGCAGTCTTTAAAACAACAACAAGCCCGGTGCCTTCAATTAAAACTAGCGTCCCTCTTGCTTCACCCATCAGGGCCCGGCAACAAGGGAGACGCTCACTCTGCAGCTGACCTTCTTCCTGCATCTACTACTGCTACTGCTGTCAGTTGCCTCACCGATCCTTGGCTCCGGTCGGCTCCTCCAGACAGCGACTTGGGAATCCCTTAACGGCCAAGGCTCTCACGTTAGGGACACCGCGTCCCAAGTCCCGACTCCCGCTAACTTCCGCGGAGAGTCCTGCACCTTCCCAGTCACTCCCGCCCTACAAAACAATCTTCTGCGGGGGCGACCACAACCACTTTTCCCGGGTGTTGGCCAAACACCCAGGCCTCTTTCCTGCTGCACCGATTTGCTTGCGCTCTCTCTTCTCTCCTTCCTGCTTCCAACCTCCGTTTCCTTCCCTTTCTTTCTTTTTCTCCTTCGTTCTTTTTCTAATCTTTCTTTTTTCCCTCAAAACCGACTCGCGCTTCTTTTAAATGAAGAGGGGCCATCACAGCTGTAGTATTAGCCACGGGAGCAATCACGGATGTGGGCAGTTCCTCACCTGTGCACTCAGTGAGAAACGCCCACAACCCCGAGCGTCCCGCGGCTCGCCACAACAACGCCCCCCTCACGAAGCCGCTTCGGGTGCGGTGATTATTTATTTAAAAATGAATGGCCTTTGCTCAGTGAGCTGTGGACCCGCTATACCACAAATAGCCGGCTCGATCTCCGTGGGTGTGCGTGTTAATACAGTACTTTAACCGCCACAAACACTTTGGATTTTATTGGATTATTTATTTATTATGGATGGAGCACTGCACTTATTGGACATTGTTTGTTTTGATTACTTATAATAAAAGCACTTATCACTTTAGCACTTACCCCTTGCCTGGATGTATGTGTCCTCATTTGCCTGGCTCATCCCTTGGTTATGTTATCAATGGTGGTGGGGTCAAGACTAACTCTAGAGCAACTGGCAGGGTGGAGCCAACCCACACCCTCACACCTCCATGTCAAATAGGTCTTTCTAGCCCAGAGTTCTTCCTCGTGTCCTGACCCAATGATTCCAGTTGCGCTGTTGTTTCATGGCCACTGCTTTTGAATGTCTGTGCTCCTACGCTGTAGAATAGATCTCCCTCTGCACCATGGCCTGATGCTTCTCCGATTTAGCTACCTTTCAGCTTGACCAAGTAATATAGCTGATCTAAACCTACCTGAGTTCACTGTTCCTATGATGTCAGCATGCTGAAGCTGTTCCTCCGCCTCCCTCAAAACTTTGCTAGATAGCCAATTGCATCTGGTTCAATGCTGTTTTCTGCCTGCTGGACCCTTTCATCCTCACTGTCTTGCAGAATTATAACAAACGGTTATCTTTGTCACCTTAAATTCCTCCACAACTGATGTTATTGGCAGCTCAAGCTTGCTTTTTGAGATGTATAGGCCGAAAGTGCAGAAACTTTTAGGGGCCAACAGCCACCTCCTCGGGAAGCTGCTGATCTTCCAATGCTTCTACAGTAGACAGAGGAATGTCGTAAATAAATATAATCAATGTGACATTTGAAATTTAGATCAGAGTCTATGATTTCACCTAAATTATTTATTTCTGCCTTGACTTTAAATGCTAAGGGATCATTTATGTAAATTTCCCCTTAATTATTAATAAAGTATCTATCTATCTATCTATCTATCTATCTATCTATCTATCTATCTATCTATCTATCTATTACTAATTCCTTTGTTATTTTAATTTTTACCAACAGCTAAGATGTTATTATTTTTCTTATTTAGCCTGGGTAAATTACTACTCATCCATTTATAAACACAAGTAAGTCATTGGATCAGACATTGGATTTAACAACTTATAGCACAAGACTAGTTCACCTTCTCTTAACTATACAAGATGCATGTACCAAAACCATTAGCTATTAAAAAGGCATTCATCAAAAACATTGAGGGTGGCAGTGGCTCATGTGAATGTGGGCAACTCATTCCAACAGCAAGGAGCTACACATGAAAAGAGTCAGGAATTATGGATGATGCCACATGGAGGTGGTGTCACCAGACATTGTTCTTTGGCAGGCCTGAACAATACAATTTATCTGAAAAGGTTAATACTAGCTTTATGTCACTCATAGTACAGATTTACACTGAGTTGCCAAAAAACATTGTACATATTCTGAAATAGGAAATTTTTCTGTTGTTAACACCATAAAATTAAAGTCCAGGTTTTTACGATACTGACCACAACATATGTTGTGATAAATACCCATGAAATATGCTAGGATTTTTGGTAGTCATCGTATAAGAGGCTCACCCAAGCCAGCCAGTACCCCAACTGCTACCTGCAGGCTTTTAATGGGGTTCTGGCATTAAAATTTACAATTATTTATTAATCATTATAAATGACTGAACAAAGAACAAAAATAATAAACTTATATTCAAAAGAAGAACATGACATTTTATTACCTTCTGGAGCCATGTGTAAACTATTTATAAACTAGGTAAAAAACTACAGTTGATTCTAGAGGCCTACCAAATCAATAAACTAATATAAAGGCAGGCTCAGTTATGGGATGCACTCTGGACATACTAGTGGTACTATTATTTTTTTTTGTTGTTCTTAATTTTACCTTATGCAATTTATTGTATTAAGAATTTGTTAGGTTTCACATACCCCTGGGGGTCAGAGCACAGGGTCAGCCATTGTACGGTGCCGCTGCAGGTTAAGGGTCTTGCTCAAGGGCCCAACAGAGTAGGATCTCTTTTGCAGTAACGGGGATTCGAACCGGCAACCTTCCAGATCCTTAGCCTCAGAGCCACCACTCTGCCTTTAGATTAGATTAGGCGTTTGGGTTAGTGTTACATTACATTAGATAAATTTTATTAATCCAAAGGAGGAAATTTAGATGCATACAGCAGTAGAAACGTAAGAAACAAGAATACAGACTCACAGGACAGGTAATACAGTCAGTCACAGTCAATCAATCGATCAATTAAATAAATAAATAATGCAGAAGTTGAAAATGAACTTAAAGAGTATTAGCCTTTAGTTTAGGACATTGGGAGGAAACACTGAATTGCCTGAAAGTAGCAAGCAGGAAAAATCCCCAGCGGTGCTTCTTAGGACACTGTAGTGGAAACAGCCTGTGCCTAAAAGTGCTCCAAGAGTATGCCTCCTGAAGGGGATGGAGTGGAATATTTATGATGGCCTCCAATTTTGACACCATACTCTTTTTCCACATAGCTACCAGTATGTCCAGGGTTTGGCCCTGTATTGGATCAAGCTTTCCTGATACGTTTGTTTAGGATTTGTTCATCTTTTGAGTTCAAGAGATGCTTCTGCAGGCGGCTGCTCGTGGCAGCACCAGAAGTCACCAATGAACAATGCTGCACATCCACTCTCTGACACACTAACACTGAGGACTTTCAGGCAATGAATTTTTCAGTAGAAGTGTGTCAAGAAACTCAACTGGGGCTCCTTTATAGCAATGCCAATGCGCCTTTATAGTGCCTCATGGTACTACTGTATGATTATTCCTTTTGTTTTCAGCCAAGTCATAAGTTTTCTCTCTTTTTTACTAATTCTTGTGCATATTTGTCATGACATTTATATATTTGTATATGTATTTATTTACTGAGGCTTTACAAAAAGCCAAATTTCCCCCTTAGAACAAATACAGTTCCAATGTTTTCTTAAAGTTTTCCTTAAAAAGTTTAACAAAAAAAAGACAAAAACATTCCAAATTTCACAAAATACCTTACAAGGGAAAGAAACTATAAAAACCCTCACTTGTAATCAAAAGGGCAATGAGAGCCTTGATTAAAGAAGATATTTATTAAAATTAAGGCAAAAAATAGACAAACATAACAAAAAATGCTTAAAAGATCAGAAAGGAGTTGCCTAAAGAGCAATCTAAAGTCAAAAAGTCCCAGAGCAGAATCAACAGACAAAGGCACAAAGAAACCAAAAAAAAATCTAAATGAAATAGCAACACAATTAATAAACTCCTTACCGACTCTCACACATGTGCGCATGGGAGGCAGCTAAAGGGCTCAAATGAGGGTAATTCCACACCAGACCAGAGGGTGGCAGAGTGTGCTAATCCTTTCTCTCTTTCCACTGTAGACCAGTTACGGGAAATTCCTCCTGGCCCCGATGACGTCACTTCCGGACCCTGCCCCGATGACATCTCTTCCTCTGCCTTGCTTTAAAGCTGCCATCTTTACCTCACCCAAGCAGTTCTGTTTTGGACTCCAATCTGTACACAACTGTACTGTCTATTTATCAACTTTTTGCTGCCAGGTTCAAGTATACGGTAGGCTGCCCCAGACCTTTTTGTGGCTCTTTTCTTGTTCTTTGACACAGCACAATGAGCCATTGCTGAGTCTCATTTCTGACTGAGAATATAAAACCAGGAGGAGAACCCAACAGCAGTGACCTCAGGGAGGCCCCGCCCACAAAGCACAGCGAATGGCAGCAGATTTAAAGAGATAAAGCACAAATTACCAATGATAAGCAAAACGGACAAAGATAACATAAACATATAAAAAATAAAAATTTAAAATGAACATAAACAGCAATCAGACAGAGAATAAATAGAAGCCAGGGGAAAAAACATGGCTGTAACACAATGACATACTTTAACACAGCTGCCTGGCGCTCTTCCTGTGCAGTTTACTTCCTACATTTGAATCATTTTCATTATATAAAGCTGATGATAGTACTCCGTCATTACGCTCTGAAGTAACATGTGGTGTCTTGCAGGGCTCAGTAATTGGATCATTACTGTTTTCTCTCTAAATGATACCATTAGGAGATACAGTTTTGAAAATATTATATACACTTCTATTCAAATGTGAATGGCACTTATCCGTAGTTATCAATCAAAGATAATTATGTCTTGCCGATTTTGTCTTTAATAGCTTCACTGAATTAAAACATTGGATGTTTGATAATGTCTTTAGACATGGAAAAAACATAAATTATATTAGCTGACGCAAATGTTGCATGCAGTATCAAGATGCCAAGTTTTACTTCAGTAAGCGTGAATGGCAGTTTTGCTGAGTAACTATTATCTTGGACATTCACCTAACCCTGTGGCACTCATGTTAACACACCATTCAAGACCTTCTTTCACAAGTAAAGAAATAGAGGAAAGATGTGCTTTTTAGGTGCATTTGTATATAATGTGAAAAGCACCTACTGCAATAGCCATGTCTGTCTGTCTGTCTGTCTGTCCACATGAAGCAACTCATCTTCCAGTGGACCGAATTTGTTGAAGTTTACCACAATCATTCTTCGAGGACATTTGTTGGGACAGTTCAATTTTCATCAAAAAATTCCAAACAGAACGTGCTGTACAAAGTTTTGAGATTTCCAAAATCTTTTGAAAAGCATTGGTGAATATATAAACGTGTCTAGTTTAAAACAGGGAAACATTCTGTGCAACTTCAATTACAGATTAAGTTTCCTTAAGAGAGGTTACATCAACTTGCATATGTTTTATATTTCCCTCTTTTACTTGTTCAACAAACATTCAAATCCTCCATGCAAGGTAGTCAAAACTCAGATGGGGGTGAGAATGCAAGCCACTCAAGGACCAGCTAATGTCTACTGCTGCATGAGGTAAGTTAATAAACCTGCAAATGAATGCAAGAGGAAGTGAATTATGTAAGCATAAAGGAAATGGTTATGTGCTCAGCATTTACTATACACTAAAAACAACTCAAGGCAGCACATTATTGTTGTAAAGAATAGACCGTGTCAACCTGTAGCTAAAAGGTTTTTGAACCAATTTGGGAAAGGTGCAGCTGCTCTAGTTAATATAAATGGATTTAAAAAGGAAATTGCACTTGATAAGCAGGCAGAAGATTGGAGGCTTGCAAGATGGACTGCACTGTTGTATCCAGCAGGGGGTGTTCACTCCCTGGGAATATGTTTATCTATCTGTCTGTCCGATTTCACTAGAGAACTTCTTAACACATTTAGATCAGGATTTTTTCTATAATTTGTTGGAACATTCCGGTTGATTTTGCGACTTCTCTCATCCCGTCAAGTATCATAGTTCTCTTGTGGTAGCAATTTATTTGCACAAATCTGAGAGAGAGGCTGCGAGCTGAGGGGAGGGGGAAGTGGGACCTCAGCAGTAGGTTCCAGCCAACACAGGGCACAAGGCAGGAAACAAACCCCGGGCAAGGTGCCAGCCCACCGCAGAGCGCTCACACACACACACGCACACCCACACACCAAGCACAGATTAGGAACAATTTAGAATCGCCAATGTACCCAACCTGCACATCTTTGGATTATTTGACACCCAAATACCAGATTGTGATCAGACCTTTACATGTAACCCCGATTCTACAGCCTGTCAGATAAGCGAGCCAACCAACTGTGGCGAATTGTTTGACGCTTTGCCTCAGGTGCTGATGTTCGAGGTTTGATCCCCACATGGGGAAATAAAAGTGCATACATCTGATGAGCCCCAAATAGGTTGAAACATGTGCTGTGAACTCTTTGTACTATTTGGCAGGTACTATATAACATGTCTATGATTTGCTTCTCACAACTGAGAGGCCGACCAACCACAAGCATTACCTGGTAGGTAATCACCCAAAAATCAGATTGTGATCAGACCTATACACACACTCACACACACACATATATATATATATATATATATATATATATATATATTTCCCTAGTGGTACAGTGGTGATTCTAAGATAAAGAGATAAACAGTAATGCTAAAGAAAAAATATAATAAGCTTCTGTTAATATTAGCTAGACACACACAATGATACAATATCTGAAGGAGAACTACTGGCGAAAGCATGATACTTTAGGGGGTATCCTGCATTGTGAGAGTGCGAAAAGTATTTTATATATAAGAGAATGTGAGCAAGTGTGCGAAGTATTTTAAAGCTGGCAGGAGCAATGTCTTCCATCCATCCATTGGTGAGCTCTAATGTTCAGTGCATTTGCCAGAGTTTTGTACTTTTCTCAGGTTCCAAATTAATGACATGCATTTACCAAACATGGTATTAATTCACAGGGACACTCCAAATAGCAAACAGTGGCCCCTGGCCATATATTGATCACCACCAACCAGGAAGCACATCAGCACTTTTAAATAGTCTGTCTGAGTCGTCTTCTACTTGTTTCTTCCCATCTCCCTGTTAGGATCTCCCTGTCAGCTGATTTGGGTGGATTCAGCACTATTTATTTATGGCCTCAGTTACCTCTTTTAAATCAAATAACATGTATGGAATAAACCTCACAGATCACGGTAACATACTTCAAACCTTTGGCTACAGCTGTGGTGAAATCTGAGTTAGTTTCTACAGAGCACAAAGATTATGATTGTGCCACAAACAGGAAGGATGGAGAAAAACTACAGCTTACGCCATGCTGAAAAATGTACTTAGCGGTAAACGTATGACAAAGACAGAATTGGGGGTATGTCCTGAAGAGCTGCTTTTCCTTTCATGTTTCTTGAGACTGAAATTAAACACTTTAAGATTAGTGCCTCCTTTGGTATTCCCGTTGTGCAATAAATCAGCTCCTTTCCAAGTTCTTAGCTATTTGGATAATTTTTTATAAATGACCTGTTTTTTTACTAATATCAATAGCTAGATAGGGAACTTTCAGCAGTTGCTTTTCTCCTTTCATGGAGTATATTAATTGTGAATTTATGCTAGTATTGGTCATTTTGCATTTACAGTTTTCTTTCTTTTGGTAATTTCACTTTTTTAAATACAGTGGTACCTCGGTATACGTCCTTAATCCGTTCCAGATCCTTTGACTTATACCAAACAGGACGTATACCAAACAAATTTTTCCCATAAGAAATAAAGGGAAAATGATTAATCAGTTCCCATGAAAAAAAATCCTATTGTTATTGGCATATTATACATTAATGGGGTCGTATAAAATAATTTAAACATTGCTTAATACTAAAATACATAGATACTAAAGCAATTAGATGAAATAAATGAAAATTTAACCTCACTTTACTTTTTAATAACGTTTTTGTTTTTCACAATCATAGATACCGTCGTTCTCGGCATACGGTATGCAGCAGCCAAGTCCCGGATACGCATGCCACCTTCGTACTTTTCAATAATCAATTCAAATTTACGCGAAAAAACACAAAATCACATGAAAATTCACATAGAGTTATAAGCGCAGGTTGTTCACTGAATGCTAGCAACTGTTGTACTGACGCTCGTGGGCAGTCGTGGCTTTGTCTCGAGAGAGGTAAACAAGGGTAGCGCGCGGTGTTCTAGCACGCGAGTCGTATTCCAAACAAAGGTCGTATACCAAGCAAAATCTTTCGCGTCCCAACAGGACGTATACCAAGTTGGACTTATACCAAGGTACCACTGTATATTTTATTAATCCTCAAAGGGAAATTTTCTTTTCTCGTGACTGTTGGAGGTTAAAGCGCAGGGTCAGCCAGTGTACAGCACCCTTGGAGACATTTTTAGTTTAAAGACCTGAATGCAGTAGGATCCCTTCTGGCAGTGATGGGATTGGAACTGGCAACTTTCCAGATACCTGTGCAGATCCTTAGAGTTTATTGTTGGCAATTAGTGGGTATCTGAGTGGCGTGGTTTTGTCATTATAGTTGAGAGGAGGGGGTTGCATTTAATGCACTAAATACTTGTTTGGATATTTTTGAGGGGATTTTTATTTTGGGACCCCTTATGTTATTTAAAATGAAAACTTGTATTACATAGATAGATAGATAGATAGATAGATAGATAGATAGATAGATAGATA
>JANRMT010028174.1:37372812-37388869 GCA_026402145.1 Polypterus bichir lapradei | reverse complement strand
ATAGATAGATAGATAGATAGATAGATAGATAGATAGATAGATAGATAGATAGATAGATACTTTATTAATCCCAAGGGGAAATTCACATAATACATAATAATAATAGTTTATCATTGACACTGCAATTCATCAGCAATGCTCCACACCTGCTCTCCATCCTGGTCCAAAGCAGCCAACAATTTTACCTCCAGGCTTAACAGTCTGTTGGGCATTCCTTTTACAAAATGTCAGGTTTAAGAAATTTGAACAATAATTAGTCACAGATTATCCACAACTCACAATAACACAAGTGATGCCATTTACATGGACTTATTGAGCTACCATAACCATATTTGGGCTGCGTTTTTTAACTAATGATATTGTAAAGTCATGTACTGTATCTTAGTAGTTCATGTAATTTCATGTATTGTATAAAAATGTTTTATTATTAGAAAAAATATCTAATAAACAAAAAACTCTAATAAAATAACTAAAAAATGTAGAATGCACCAATAAACAAGTTTATTAAGTCCCTAAACACACCTAAATGTTACATTAACCAACTTGTAATAATAATCATAGTAATTAATTGCATTTATATAGTGCTTTTTAACCTACTCAAAGTACTTTACATAAACAGTGGGTAACAATTTCAACCACCACTAATGTGAAACATCCAATATCGCCCATTCTTGCGCCAGTACGCTCACCACTCATTAGCTATTAGGTGGTGAAGATGTGAGAGAGATAGTTAGCCAGTCAGGGATAGAGGATGATTTGGACAATTATGCACAGTGTAAAGAAAGACAACAATTATTAAGATTTGGGGAAACCATCCCTACATACTTGAAAAATGCAAGTGATTAATGATGGTCTTTGCAGACTGGAGTCCGAATCAGAACTGAACATGTTAGTGAAAATGGCGGATTTATAGTCAAGGAGCATGAACAGGAAGGATCTTGGGGCCAGACCTGGAAATGATGTCATCACGCTGTGATTTCTTGGTGGAAATTACATCACTAGGAGGTGGATTCTTCTGATGGTCTGCAGAGGGAGAAAATGAGAAAGCACCAGTGGACAAAACCAACTCCGAGCTCAGCAGAGAAATAGATATTTGAGCCTGTAAACCATCTCCTATGCGTGTGTGTGTAACAACAGCTAGTTTCATATCAGTTAACCCAAAGGTGTCATTCGCAATACCTTAATTACATGATTCTGAAGATGTTAGAGGCACTGACACTGTTTATGTCTACCTGTGTAGACTTGGCTGTTATTAATAGTAACATTCCATTGACAACTAGAGGGCAGTATTTGCCAAACCTACCGTATGAAATGTTCTTTCAAGAACTCCCTCCAGGAATACCCGGTGCTGCTACAGAGAACTCCACAAAGGACACACCAGGTACAGTCTAACCAAGAATCAATTATGAACAATTACCCATAAATGACCCTGTCCCTAGGCTAAAAATCTCCTTCATTTTGAACTTAGAGTCAGGAGGTTTGACTCCCAGACAGGAAGATATTGAGACCATTTATACAGAGGAAGTGAGTAAGAAGAATATTTGGGTAGCTTGTATTATTTGCGCTTTTAACATTTCCTCCTGCCCCTGTTTGTGTTAAATAAACTCCCTTTGTTTTTGCTATTCTTTGTTCTTCACTGTCTTATTTAAGTTTCGGGTTGGCTTACAAGCACCCTCCATTCTATTTCCAAACTGCAGTTAACTCTGAATAATGCAGTGTGAGTCATTCCTAGAAATAGAAAGTATGGCCAAATGTGTTCTTTAGTCCCTACAATGACTTGTAGTTAATTTTAGGACCAATTTCAAAAATTCTTCATGTACAGAGATTAATTCGTACATTTCGGCGTGCATATTGTGAAACCTTGTAGAAATTGCAGGAATGAATAAAATTACTGTGGGAAATAGAGCTTTGACTTTGAACTGATCTCCATGCTACTTGAAGGGGTGCCCCATTGGTATTAGGGTAAAGACTTGTTGGTGCTATTGAATAATCAACTCAAACACTATAGAGGAGGACTCAGGAGGAGCAGGCATAATAGGAAAGTACGTGATAAAAGAAATGTAAGGGAATTGAGGGCAGCAGGGAAACTAAAGAACATTATTATCTGCAACAGCGATGATGCTTAAGAAAGCTACACTTTCTGTATACACTGTAAATGTCACAGGAGATGGATGGCAAACCAGTAAGCCACAATAAAAGAAAACTGGAAGGACAGGCCCTCCTTACCAGAAGGGAACAAGAATCCTTACCTAACAGGGAGATCAGTATATTGGAAGGACCAGAAGAGACAACAGCATCTACAGCAGGTACTGTATTTCCCGATACACTAGAGGGCAGTGTCCTGGTATTCGGGTCCCCGTTGTATACCACGGGGACTGGGGTTCTGGAATACAGTCCTGTTGGGTTCCATGGGTACTACTGGGGGGATATGGTCCCTACTTTGTGGAACTCCCATTTGACACGGAAGTGCTTCCGATGGACCATGTCCTAGCCCCAGAAGTACTTTTGGGTCAAAGTTAAAAGGAGCAGCTTCACCTTATCCAGGCAGTCAGAGTCAGGAGGCAGTGGAAGATGCTTGATGGGAAGCGGATTGTTTTCTCTGCTGTTTATACTTTGGTTGTCTTAACTTATGTGTGAAGATAGCATTTATTAATAAAAAGGTATTATATTTGAACTGGTTTGGTTGTGATTCTGTCTGCGGTTTGGGTCTGAGTGGTGTCCACTCAGCCCCATGCATCCCACTGTCAACATAACCTCAGACAAAATGAACAAACCGCGCATGTTGACTGATTAAAGTCACACAAAGGGATGTAGTTCTCTGTATTTATTTATTTTGTAACCATCTCTCTCCTTTAAAACAGAACATTTCTATACCTTATCATTTTTACAAAGTGGTATACAGGTGCTGGTCATAAAATTAGAACATCATGACAAAGTTGATTTATTTCAGTAATTCCATTCAAAAAGTGAAACTTGTATATTAGATTCATTCATTACACACAGACTGAAGTATTTCAAATGTTTATTTCTTTTAATTTTGATGATTATAACTGACAACTAATGAAAGTCCCAAATTCAGTATCTCGGAAAATTAGAATATCAATTAAGACCAATGCAAAAAAAGGATTTTTAGAAATGCTGGCCAACTGAAAGGTATGAACATGAAAAGTATGAGTATGTACAGCACTCAATATTTAGTTGGGGCTCCTTTGGCCTGGATTACTGCAGCAATGCGGCGTGGCATGGAGTCGATCAGTCTGTGGCACTGCTCAGGTGTTATGAGAGCCCATGTTGCTCTGATAGTGGCCTTCAGCTCTTCTGAATTGTTGGGTCTGGCGTATTGCATCTTCCTCTTCAGAATACCCCATAGATTTTCTATGGGGTTAAGGTCAGGCGTGTTTGCTGGCCAATCAAGAACAGGGATACCGTGGTCCTTAAACCAGGTACTGGTAGCTTTGGCACTGTCTGCAGGTGCCAGGTCCTGTTGAAAAATGAAATCTGCATCTCCATAAAGTTCATCAGCAGCAGGAAGCATGAAGTGCTCTAAAACTTCCTGGTAGATGGCTGCGTTGACCTTGGACCTCAGAAAACACAATGGACCAACACTAGCAGATGACATGGCACCCCAAACCATCACTGACTGTGGAAACTTTACACTGGACCTCAAGCAACGTGGATTCTGTGCCTTTCCTCTCTTCCTCCAGACTCTGGGACCTTGATTTCCAAAGGAAATGAAAAATTGAGTTTAATCAGAGAACATAACTTTGGACCACTCAGCAGCAGTCCAGGCGAGACGCTTCTGACGCTGTCTCTTGTTCAAGAGTGGCTTGACACAAGGAATGCGACAGCTGAAACCCATGTCTTGCATACGTCTGTGCGTGGTGGTTCTTGAAGCACTGACTTCAGCTGCAGTCCACTCTTTGTGAATCTCCCCCACAGTTTTGAATGGGTTTTGTTTCACAATCCTCTCCAGGGTGCGGTTATCCCTATTGCTTGTACACTTTTTTCTACCACATCTTGTCCTTCCTTTGCCTCTCTATTAATGTCCTTGGACACAGAGCTCTGTGAACAGCCAGCCTCTTTAGCAATGACCTTTTGTGTCTTGCCCTCCTTGTGCAAGGTGTCAATGGTCGTCTTTTGGACAACTGTCAAGTCAGCAGTCTTCCCCATGATTGTGTAGCCTACAGAACTAGACTGAGAGACCATTTAAAGGCTTTTGCAGGTGTTTTGAGTTAATTAGCTGATTAGAGTGTGGCACCAGGTGTCTTCAATATTGAACCTTTTCACAATATTCTAATTTTCTGAGATACTGAATTTGGGACTTTCATTAGTTGTCAGTTATAATCATCAAAATTAAAAGAAATAAACATTTGGAATACATCAATCTGTGTGTAATGAATGAATCTAATACATCAATAAATCAACTTTGTCATGATATTCTAATTTTATGACCAGCACCTATAGATATGCTCATGATGGCAAGGTTCTATACAGCGAAAGGAGGGAGTTGAAGGTGGCCTGTTGCCATGTGTTATAACTTATTAGACCTATCTGTTATGATCTGGAGCTACAGACATGACATCAGGCCTGGACCTTTATTGGCCTACCCAAAAGAGGGTCACTTAGAGTTACCCATCCCAAACTGTAACCAGCAGGCTTTGGCCTCCACAGTCCCAGAATGGGGAAACTGGCTTTAGAAGTTCAAGGTGCAACAATGCCTCAAGAAATATCAGAAGTGTCTTACAGGTAACAGAAATTGTTAAAGTCTGGCTTGTAGAGATAAGACTCACCAAAAATCATTACAAGTGAAAAATGCTTATTTAAAAAATAGAATATATAGCAAAAGAGCTAAAAAAGAGCAAAAAGGGCAATCCTAGGTGAAGAAATCCCAATATGCAATCCAATGCCGAAATCCAATAAGCAGAGTTAAAGAAGATTAAAAACTAGTGAATACAAAGCAAAACAATAAATAAAACTTTAAAAAAGACTCCTATAACATCAGTGCACCACTCCTGTGATGCTCACCTTTAGGCCTTAAACAGACAGATGAGATCTCAGGAGTGGCGCTGACAGGGATTGCTCGCTTCTTGGAGCAAACAGATTCACATTTAAAGGGACAGAATACTTGAAACATATAAATCTAACAGAAATACCACCAAAGCATGCAGAATCACTCAAAAATAACAATAACACAACAAAAACAAACCCTGGCTGTGACATAACACCGCTAGATCAACACACATTTTTTGTAGACACAGGCAGGTGGTAGTTCATTACAGACTTGGCATGGGTGCTTTACAAGAAGCACATGAAGGTCAAAGCGGCTGCAGCATCCATCCAGAAAGCCACCCAGGTCACAGTATCCCAGCAGGCAGTGCTGGGTAGGAAGATGCACACGCAATTGTATTATCCAGGGATGAGTGAGAGTCAACAAGTTAGCTACTACAACGGTCTCCTCTCTCACTTTAAGACTAACACACACTCACAGATCCTATTCATATAATTATGTATGAGGGATGTCCGTAACATTCTTTGTTGCCTTCATTTGTAATAAGACCTTTGTTCTCTTATATTTCTAGTTTCTTTGGCATTTGTTTAGGTTTGTGGACTGGAGAAGAATCCTGGTCTCTCCAAAAACAACACCAACTTATTAATTATATTCATGTTAGGATTGCTTATATGTATAAAAACAGCAGCAGCCCCAGTCCTGGCCCATGAAGAACCCTATTTTTAACATCACCTAATTCAGATTGGATTCCTTCCACCATAACTGGTATTGTATGGATTGAAGGCCAGATGTCCACATGACCATCATCATCTAATTTTTCCACGTGGAGCCTGAAAACCATGAGGACTAATTGAGATCATTGATGTTAGGCCTAGTGGGGTGCTGGGCGGTCTTGTGGCCTGGAGCCCCCGTTTTGTTTTTTCTTTTCTCCAGAAGTCTGGAGTTTTTTTTTTTTTTTGCTGTCCTCCCTGGTCATCGGACCTTACTTGTATTCTATGTTAATTAGTATTGCCTAATTTTATTTTTATATTTTTTCTTTTTTTTCTTTCTTCATCCTGTAAAGCACTTTGAGCTACATCATTTGTATTAAAACGTGCCATAGAAATTAATGTTGTTGTTGTTTATCCTATATGGTGAACAGTTGGAAACAAAGCAGATCAGGAAATAACTGATAGTGAGAAACAAAGCAAGAGTCACAACCAAAAACAGTGGATCAAGCATCAAACTAAGAATGTAAATCAAAACTTAAAGGGCAAAATTCCCTTGCCAGTTCATAAACCAGAAAGTCAAAAGGTAAAGCACCAACTGAAGTTTCCTTTAGAAATGTATCCACAATCTTGGACAACCAGAAAGTGCAAGACACTGACAGTCACACTGATGACATACTGTAATGCACTGTGCACTTCCAGTTGACCCACTATGACAATTAGCATTATAATTTTATACAAGAAACACCCTTCAAAATGGCTCCACCTGTGGAAAACAAAATGGCATTGTACAGTAGATAGATAGCATTTATAAGCATTGTCAAATGAGAGTGAAAGTAAAAAAACAGCATAAATTAATTCTTTATTATGAAAAACACCCTAAATTATTGGAGTTTGTGTATAAAACAAAGAAGAAAGGCTCAAAATGCAATCACAAATACTTAGAATCATAATAGATGTCCCCAGAGGGGACTGGGCAGTCTAATGGTCTGGAATCCCTACAGATTTTATTTTTTCTCCAGCTGTCTGGAGTTTTTGTTTTTTTTGTCCACCCTGACCATCTGACCTTACTCTTATTCTATGTTAATTAATGTTGACTGATTTTATTTTCTTACTGTGTCTTTTATTTAACTATTCTTTATTATGTAAAGCACTTTGAGCTACTTTTTGTATGAAAATGTGCCATATAAATAAATGTTGTTGTTGGTCAGTTTGCACCCATCTATACACTACACCTTCAATTCCCACTATGTTTAGTTCAGCAGCCTCTCATGTGGGACCTTATTAATCACTTTATGAAAATCAAACTAAAAATATCATGGTGGTTGTTATGCCATCTAATGAAAGTTTGGCTTCTATGATATCAGACACCTGAAGCTGCTTGAGGGAGCTCTAGGACAACAGCCACAGGAGCTTTGCATGATATTCCTGATTTTGGAAGAGATCCCCAGGAATTCTTCAGTTTAACAATTCCATAGAACTTGAAGTCCGTCTAACAAGGGTTTAACTGGTGCAAGGAAGAGAGGCCAGAAAGAGGAAAAGGAAGGTACTGGAGATAATAACGACATATACTGTAATGCTCGGAGGTGGACAAGTTCCTTAAACATCCTTTTTGAAAAGGAAGTGACCATATAGTTTAGTAAGGCTAGTTCATTTTCCTACTTTGGCTTTTCCCTTTAATTATTAATTGTTTTGCATTTATTATTTATATAATACTAGGTTGTTGTACCGTGTTAGCCATTATGAATGTAGAGAAAAGCCAAGCAAAATGACACCCTTTATTGGCTAACTAAAAAGATTACAATATACAAGCTTTGGAGGCAACTCAGGCCCCTTCTTCAGGCAAGAAAGCTTGCATATTGCAATCTGTTTAGTTATCCAATAAAAGGTGTCATTTTGCTTGGCTTTTCTCTTATTAATATAACAAATATTTGTTTAGAGCCAGGGTATGTCTCTTTAGAATCATACAGTTTTTTAATGGACAGTTTCATTACAACTGCAGTAGATTAGATTAGATTAGATTAGATAAACTGTATTAATCACAAGGGGAAATCCAGATGCAGACAGCAGCAGAAACATAAAAAAACAAAGGCACAGACTCACAGGACAAATAATACAGCCAATCAATCAAGTAATTGATAAGCAAATAAATAAATAAAATTAACCTCAATGAGTACATCAGGTGGAAGCATTGAATTGCCTGATAGCACACCGTGGTGGAATAAGCCTGAAAGAGCTCCAACAGAGTGCCTCCTGGAGGGGATGGAGGGGATTTTCCATCATGGCATTCAATTTTGCCACCATTCTCTTTTCCACAACACCTTCCAGTGTGTCCAGTTTTTACCCTGTGATGGCTTTCCTGATAAGTTTGTTCAGGTATTGTGCTTCCTTTGTGCTCAGGTTGCTTCCCCAGAAGACAGCAGCGTAGAACACCACACTGGCTATTATGGACTGATAGAACATTTCCAGCAGTTTACTGTAGACTACTGCAATGCTGTGTTCACTGGCTGTTCAAACTGTTCTTTATACAGCCTCCAGTTAATCCAAAATGCTGCTGCAAGAATTATTATAAGAACAAGGAAACACATAACTCAAGGATTTAAATCCTTTTGCTGGCTCCCGGTTAAGTTTAGGGCAGATTTGAAAATCCTTCTTTTAACATATAAAGCATTAAATGGCCAATGTCTGGCTTACTTGTCTGAACTTATCATGACTTACAAACCAGAGTGCACATTAAGATCTCAAGATGCCGGTCTGCTTTTGATTCCAAAGATTAATAAAATAACAGTGGGAGGTCGAGCTTTTAGTTACAGGGCCCCTAAACTGTGGAATGGTCTGCCTGCTACTATAAGAGATGCCCCTTCGGTCTCAGCTTTTAAATCCCAGCTGAAGACTCACTACTTCAGTTTAGCACATCCTGACTAGAGCTTTATTTGTTCACAGGGGGAAATTTGTCTTTTTACAGAAGCCTTTTAAATAAATAAATAAATATACACACAGACTATGTTCTGAACACACTCCAGAATGACGAAAAATGTAAGAAAATTAAAAAGAAAGAAAACTTCTGACTAAGCAGTCCCAGTCCCAGTGAGGCCTCATGCAGAAGTATTAATGGTGTTATAAAGCAGGGGTCCCCAAACCCCGGTCTGTGGCCCACTACCGGCCGCGAGATTCACTCAGTGAAGGGCTACAGCAAAAAGGCTGCCCCTTATCACTAAGGACACTTTTCAGAACGCTAGGCGGGCAGGGCTTTGCAGCAGCGCAGAGAGAGGAGAGAGACTGAGGTGAGAAAGTGTTACAACGAAGTATTTTTATGTTTCTGACAGTTTCCCCATATGACTCGAGTCTATAGAAATTTCATTACTATGAAGTACATTCAGCAGCAGATACTTTCATTACAACGAAGTGACTTTGAAATGCTTGAATGAATCATCCACAGAGCAGTTAGTTCTGTGGTCGCAGCTCAGTTGTGCACATTTGCACAACGATCCCCAAACAGAAACATTGTAAAAAAATGTTCTTTCTTTGAACTTCCCTTGTAATGTTTTTTTTGCTGTTTTTGTTTTCTGTGGTTTTCAGTGATACCTTTTGCTTATTGATCATCAACAAATTTAACTCATTGTCACCCTTCTATAGAAACGATAGACACGAGAAAACGATAACAGTGTTAATGTTTGTGATATGCAATCTGTTGGAATGACAAATGCAATGCACATGTCTTTGTTATATGCAAAAAAGAAGAAAAATCTCGGATTGCAAACGTATGCAAACTGCTGCATTTGAAGACGCCGAAAAAGCCATTTTTATGTGGTTCAGTGATGCTCGTTCAAGAAACATTCCTATTAATACAGCACTCATTCATGAAAATATGAGGTTTTTAAACTCTCTTGGGACCTCTGTCAATGGGACAACACGCCGTGAGCCTGCTGTTTCCCTGCCCCGGCAACAGACAAACAATCTTGCACAGACGCAGCAATCGTGCTTTGGGATGCGCTTCAGTGTGACGTTCCCATTGGATGGGGGGGGGGGTCCCAAAAGAGTTCAGAAACCTCACAATATGAAGAAGAAAAGAATGATTCGGCTCATGATTGATAACTGTGCTGCCCACAACATGCCTCCACATTTAGATAATTTTCGCATTGAATTCCTCCCAACCAATTGCACAGCAGTGCTTCAGCCATTGGGTTTGGGCATCATTCACAACCTGAAAGTGTATTATCGCAAGGAAATGCTAAGAAAAATTCTCATCAGCATAACTTGTAGGCAGGAGAAGATTAAAATAACGCGAAAGAAACTATTGAAGCTGCTTCCATTTCCAACATCCTATCTTTGTGAGGCAGAGTTTTATGCAGTGACAGCAACCAAAACGAGATTACGGAGTAGAATGAACATAAGCAACACACTTCGCGTGTCACTGTCTTCCTTTGTCCCCAGATGGGATCGTCTGGTTGCAGGAAAACAAGCTCAGGACTCCCACTGATTCTGCATTATGGTAAGCTGTATAATTTCTATTATGATATTACAGCTTAATAATAATAGAAGTGTAATGTAAATTGTGTATAAAACTGCCCTACGAACACACCCCTAAAAATCCACAACCCCTCCCCCCCCCCCCCCCCCCCTCCCCACCGGTCCATGGAAAAATTTGCTTCTAGTAAAGCGGTCCTTGGTGTCAAAAAGGTTGGGGACCACTGGTATAAAGGACCCCCAGCTGTGTTTCTGGATACAGTTATACTCAATAATTTATTTATTGTCTGAAAGTTCTCAGTGTTGGTGTGTTACAGAGAGGATGTGCAACATTGTTCATAATGACACCCAGTCTTGTTTTAATTCTGTCCTTTGTTTAGACTTCCAGGAGGTCCAAAATGTGTCCCATAACTGAGTTTGCCCTTTTAATTAGCTTGTTGATTCGGTGGGCCTCTCTTGAAGTGATGTTACCAGTTCAGCACACCACAGTGTAGAAAATCACACAGGCCATCACAGAGTTATAGAAGGATGTCACTTCTCACGTTAAAAAGACGTAGCCTTGCATTTTTAAAGACATTGATAAAATGGATCCAGCAGAATTCCTTCAACTAAATAAGGAATCATGTACTCATGGGCAAGAGTAAGTATATTTGAAATGAAGCCACAAAGCAAAGAGTTGTGCAAATGTGTAATAAACTGCCAAGTCATGGAGTTGAAGCAGAGGCCCTGGCTACCTTTAAGAAGTGTCAGGATGGGATGTTGGGACAGCTTAGCCATTAGCTAAATAATCAAGCTTGATGGACAGAATGTTCTCCACTCGTTTGTCAAATTATGTTGTAGGTTGTTGATTTTAATGTTAAAAATGTGTTTGGGGGGGACTTTGCCATGAGGTGTATGCTGTATATATGCACAGCATCCATCAGGTTGTTATGTGAGCCTTAGCTCCCTGGTGGATTGTGTCACACGGGAGGTTGTATAATGTCAGACGTATCTCCAGACAGAGCAGGGTTTCTGAGGTCACGAGACCACCAGCCCCCATTGGGCATTCCACCTAACATCAATGATCTCAATCAGTCCTCATGGTTTACAGGCTTCACATGGAAGAATTAGATGATGATGGTCATGTGGACCTCTAGCCTTCAATCCATCAATGTAAGGACTACACGGCGCCCTGATCAGGTGGTGGTGGTACAGATCGCCAACACAGAAAAAACAGAAAATGAACAGCAGAGAAAGTAGGGGTTAGTGTGGATTGCAGAGCCATGATAAAAATGATAATTCAATGCATATACAGAATATCAGGGTTACACTAAAATGAAGCTATGAGAAAGCCATGTTACAATAATGGGGTTTTTAGCAGTAAAATGACTGTATGCCATTCTTCCATGGATGTCTCATCCAAAACTAAACATCAATCCGCAGCAACAAATCATTCTTTTACACTCAGTTAGAAAATCACTTCTCATCCACCTGCTTTATACATCACGTTTCGTAAAAGTTAGGTCTTTGTTTGTGGGTGTGACTGTTTTGTTGTGATCGAGTATACAATATGCAGCTATTTGAAGCCAAAAGTCTGTACACTTTTTATACACACAAAAGTATAAAAATTAAAATCTCATCCAAGGATGCAATCAAGGAAAGAACATTGATTTGTCACCCTAATGACAAACCCCTTATGAGTCTTTGTATATTTTAATTTAGCAGAAAATTACTGATTAAAAAATATCATTTGAATCCTCTGGCAGAGGACAGAAACAAGATGAGAAAATTTCAAATTAAACTCAACGTTTAATTAAAACCCAGAGCCCTGCAGGACCAAAGTTGAAAACCTCCTTTGTGTTGGATGTTTAAAAAAGAAAGGATAACACTGTCACAGTGTTATTAGTCTTTGCTTCAAATTTAACATGTTATTAGATTTTTTTTACTCAATCCTCTCCATAGCTGCTTGTTGAATGCATGTAAGATTCACAGAACACAAACCCTAAAGAGAACACCAGGGATGGACAAAATAACAGAAACACGACCGGTAAGAGGACTTCGAGGTACCTGAATACCAGTTACAAATGCAGCTGCAAAGGTGAGTTGTGTTAGGAGGATTTCCCACAAGCCAAATGTGTCCACTGTGAAAGAGGCCTGACGATCAGCTCTTTGATATGTGAGTTTTCAAAGCAAAATGGGGCAACTAACAGAGATCCAGAGAGGCCAAGCAGTCTGTGCATGCAACACAGGGGCATCGGTCCCAAAAACTGCTAAATTATTCAATGCTTGAAGAGGAACAAGTCTCAGAAATAATAATAGCATGCAGTGGGTGAAGATAGCAGGATCATACTGCTGCCCTTATCTATTTTATTAATTAACCAGAGAGCATGTGGACCTCCGATCCTCCAAAGATCAAGATTCCAGCCCCGGTAGTGTACAATATCAGAAGACTGTCACACCACATGTGCCTGATGGGCAGCGGATGTCAGAACTATCATTTGTCTTCCTATCACCTAGCCATAAATGGCTTCAGCAATTTGCTCCAACGTCAGCAGGCATGCCACCTTCTTCATCATTTTAACTATGCAGTCTGCAGTACAAAAGATGCAAATCCCAGAACTTCACAAAGGCTAGAGCGGTCATTCTTCTTATTCCTATCATGTAATCAGGGTCTGCAATTTACTTCACCATCAGCAGGCATGTCACCTTCTTGATCATTTTGCCTATGCTGTTAGCCCGATGACTTCACAGAGGCTAGAGCGGTCCCTCTTCTTCTTCTTCTTCACATCATTTAATCAGCTCTTGCAATTTGCCTCATGCTTAGAAGATCCAGCTCAGGTAGTTTGCAAGAACCAGCATGTTTTGCACAGCGAAAGTCAGGGCAGTCGTTGTTCTCTTTCCTGTCACATAATTGGTTTCGGCAAGTTGCTTCACCGTCAGCAGAAGTCACTGCAGTTCTTTTTTTGCTGTCAGCAATGCCACATGAATGTTTGGCTTTTCTTTTCCTGTCACTTACCATGAAGAGGACCGGAAGCCTAATTCTGTGGTAGAGGTAGCCACGTCCAATTCGTGGGTCACAGCATAAACTTTCAATTTAAGACCAAGATTAAAGATCAGTGCCCAGTGTTTTGCAAGTTTTTCCATGACACACAGACAATCCTTTGCATTTTATATACAGGGTGACACAGAAAAACGGAAAGTTTTGAAAAACCCAATAAAAATAGAAGAAATTGAAAAAACAAAAAACTTTTATTGACAGCAATTGAACCACTACAATTTGCCTTTTAAGAGACAGTAATCCAAATTATCAATGTCTGAAAATTACGTCCTGTAGATGGCGTCCTCCTGTACGTATGCATTCTTCCAATCTGCTGTTGAGGTTCCCCATTGATCGCTGCAACTCCGCTGGGATGCCACGGATTTCGTCTTGAATTCTTTGTTTCAATTCATTCAGTGTCCTTGGCCGAGTCGTGTAGACCCGACTCTTAGGGGAGCCCCACAAGAAAAAATCACAAACGGACAAATCTGGTGATCTTGAGGGCCAGGGAATGTCACCGAATCTTGAGATGACACGGTTACCGAACAATTCTTGCACAGCTGCCATTGATTGCCTTGCAATTGATTACTAAATTACTAAATGGCGAGATTGTTTACAGCTCAAGGTCCCTGTTCCGCAGTGCTGCCAACTGTACATGGCTGCCACTACGCATTTCAAAGGTTCCCTTTTTTCTGTACCACCCTGTATATAGATAACATACAGTATATTTATTCAAAACAAGTAGTCATCGTGCATCCAATTTTTTAACTTATTGACACAAATGAGTACAAAAAAAGATGAATTAATAATTTAGTTTATAGTATTACAGTATGTGCCTGCAAATAAATTGTATGTTATATTTTGTAAATTATCTTAAAGTAGTAATATACAGGATGTGAACAATAACAGGTAAAATACTGAGACCAAATCTCATGTCAGAATATAATTATAGACCAGGGGTATCAAACTCCAGTCCTGGAGGGCCGCAGTGGCTGCAGGTTTTCATTCTAACCATCTTCTTAATTAGTGACCAGTTTTTGATGCTAATTAACTTCTTTACCTTTAATTAGCTTGACTCAGGCCCCTTAGTTGTTTTTTCCTTAATTAGAAGCCGGACAGTGATGAGACATAAAAAAAGCAGGACATGACCAGCTCACCTGTACCCATCAAACAAAATCTGAAAATAAAGATGAAGGTCTCAGTAAGGTTGATCCCTCAGGTTACCAAAACATTTTAGGAGTTCTTAGAAAAAAACAGAAAAAAGAAGCAGCAACAAGCCGTGAAATTGAATAACGGGTTTAATTTACAGCAAGAATCAGCTTCTCATTAAGCAACTGGTTGGAGTTTGAAGCCCCAATTTAGCTGGTCATCTGCTGGCTCGTTTCATGTTTCATTTCTGTTTGGCTGTCACTTAAAGAAGAAAAGAATCAATTCAGAAGACTTAATCCTTAAAAATAGGGCTATTAAAATAGAGGGAAAAGAAGTTAATTAGCAGTGAAAACTGGACACTGATTAGGAATGGGGTTAGAAAGAAAACCTGCACCCACTGCAGCCCTCCAGGTCTGGAGTTTGACACCCATGTTATAGACTAACATCATCACATTTATATATATACTGAAATGAATTTGATAAGTATAAGTTAATCTATACAAAGACAGGGCCCAGGAGCTCAGCAGAATGGAGTGGTCTGTGGTGTCAGAGTGTGCTCAAGTTTTAGAATCTAATAATTGCTCTAACCACTAGGATGCATCACTGAGCTCCAAACGTCAAACAACTCCACAAAAAAACAGTTTAGGGTTAAAATTAAAAGTATTTATTACACACAGATACTTTCATAGACTTCAGTCCAACACTGTACCATTCAGTGAAATGCTCCTTCTTTGCTTTATTATATACTTACTTTGCATTATTTTCTTTGTCATAAAACACTGAATGATTTTTACCAACACATTAGTTTTATTTCTGTACTGTGATGGGTGCGAAAACCAGATTGAAAATTTTCATAGATGCTGAAATAAGTAAGTCAAGAATAAAGTTGTCTTACTATTATGACTTCAACTCCTTTGGAGAAAAAAGGTACAGTACATTAGAAATTGGTCTAAAATTATAACTTGTTTTGTCATATGAATAAATATTGGTGTGTCGTACAGTACTTTTCTTGCTGACTTCAAAAATCTAAATAGATTTTCTGTGTTATGCAAGGACTTTAAGTGACACACAATTAAAATCTACTATATAATCTATCCATTATCCAACATGCTGAATCCTAACAAAGGGTCACGGGGGTCTGCTGGCGCCAATCCCAGCCAACACAGGGTGCAAGGCAGGAACAAACCCCGGGCAGGATGCCAGCCCACCACAGCTAGTTTATAATAAAACACTAAAATCTGTGTGTGTGTGAGTGTGTGTCCATTCCCACAAAGCAATCTGATTTGTCTGTCTGACTTTATTGTGATTGGTCAGTTTGGCTTTGGTGATGCGATCAAAAGAGGAAGTGTGAGTGGGAGACACACGAGGAGGAGAAAAGGCTTAAGGGGCCAATTGAGAGAGTTGTCTTCAAAGATGAGAAGTATAAAAGTGGACAGAAGGTGAAAAAAGGTGCCTTGAAAATAAATGACAGTCTGAGAAGCAGGCTTTACCTGAGAGTGCACGACAGAGGGAGGTTCAAACATATGTGGATACTGCGGAAAGGCGCTGAAGGTACACCTAGGGCAAAAGGTAGAAAATGTTTTAAAATTATTCTATTACCTATGACAGCCAGCATGGCTAGTTTACAATAAATGTGTGTATGTATATACAGTACAGGCCAAAAGTTTGGACACACCTCCTCATTCAATGTGTTTTCTTTATTTTCATGAC
>JANRMT010028174.1:37335827-37372412 GCA_026402145.1 Polypterus bichir lapradei | reverse complement strand
AAAAACTGCATTTTGTGTTTACTTGTGTTATATTTGACTAATGGTTAAATGTGTTTGATGATCAGAAACATTTTGTGTGACAAACATGCAAAAGAATAAGAAATCAGGAAGGGGGCAAATAGTTTTTCACACCACTGTATATATATATATATAGATATATATAGATATATATATAGTCACTCATGGGTGCTTGAGGATCATCAGCGGGTAATACCACTTTGGGACACAAGGGAGCATTGTCGCTAACTGTTCTGTCTCTTCCTTTCGCAGATTGGAGAAGACAGCAGGTGAGGGCTCATGACATACGCAAGAGAGACCCCTCCTCTTTTGGTACCAATGTTATAAAAGTCGTCAAGAAGTGAAAGAGGAGCCATTTTCTTAGACTCGAACCTATGAAGATGGAGCTCCATTTAGTAACTTGCTCTTAGATGTGCCAGATTGCTGTAAAAGATATTAACTGAAAGCCAGAAATGATACTTTTTTAGCTTTTTTCACATTTATGCAGTGCCATTGCACATTTGTTTATTTGATGCCCGGTTGGCTCCCCAACTATTCCTTGGGACAATGTAGAGTTATTTGGGTGATTACAATATATATATTGTCACACATGCATCTGTGGATCTCCACAAGGGCTTTTAAGGTATATAATGTTCTGCTGGACCATGAGGGGGTACTGCTGCTAATACTGTCTTCTCCTTCTTTCCCTGCAACACAGAGAACCAACCCTGTGAGAGCACCTTACACCTCTCTGTGAGGGCACTTGATTCCACCCCTTCCACTCCCAGGAGAATAAGGCCACTAGATTCCCTGAAGGTGTGTCAGTTATTTGAAGGAAGCTCTCACTAGACAGAACTCTGATCATGACTAAGGGTTTTTCTTTTGTTCTTAGGCCAAAGTCAAGGCTAATTTTCCCACCACAACTGGTATTGCTTTTGTTTATTTCGCCCTGAAATTAAATGGGGCGACCCAGTTGGTTCCCCAAATTATTATACGTTCGACAGTCATTCCTTCACACACCCACAATATATAAATGTTGGGACCGTCTCACCTAAAACGTAGAAGTGTACAGTTTTCTGCTGTATTTGGCCTCAGTGCAGGAAGTTAGAGCATGTAGCATAAGGAAATTTACATCTGCATCATAAATAAATTGCTGTTTTTCTCCTGAAAAAAATAAGTCCTTTTATTTCATGAGAACTGATTCACTTTAGAAAAGATGGGCTTTTCTACCTCAGAAGACAACTGTTGAAAGTCTCCCACCAATCTGCCAAATGGACAGTCAACTAGATTTATGTATTTGTAATTCATTGGAATTAATTTAAGAAGTTCTATGGCATGTGTACTATCTTCATAGGTGTGTTTGGTCTTCATGCTTATGTTATGAATAATTGTTTGGGGTTACTTTCATTTCTATTATAATTTCTCTGGAAAATCTTTCTACAATTAATGAAGAAGAACCCAAATATCTCTTCTCAGGGGTAACGCTCTGGGTTGTTTCGCATTTGAAGCATCGTCCTGTTTCTTCTCTCTTTGTATTTCTCACGAGGAAATGGAACTGGTGTGAACTCTTTTTGAAGATTGTATAGCCACACATTGTCCCAGTTGGATGAGCGTTGATCTTTGACTAACTTTATGATCTCTGTGTGTAAAGAGAATATGTTTGGATATACAAAAGAAGATAAGTAATGCTGTCTTCCAGAATCCATGTCTGTGTATTTTCTAGTACTTTTTACCTTGCTGTTTTAATAACTTTATTCTATTCTATTCTGTTTTATCTATAAATATAAAATAGAAGGTCTGTCAGCCTATATGTTCCCTATTAAACACATTTTGACCGATCTGGACGAAATTTTGTATAGTTGCTCTTTAGGACCATAAAGACAAGGCAGACTAAAAATTTGACCCTGGGGATCCCAGTGTTTTTTTCTTTTCCCTGTGTGCTATGGTATGCACACTAGTGCCACCTTCTGGTTCAGAGCAAGTGAAACATCTGAACAAACTGAGGGCAGACTAGTAGACAAAATAACCAGATCTTAACATTACTATTATTATTTTTTAAAATATTTTATTGAATTTATTAAAAGCAAATAACATTCCATACAAGTACAGTAAATCTAATTTTACACCCATGAGAAAGAGAGCTAGGCCAACAGAGCAAAATATTTAATAGTAGGAAAAATAAATAATTAAAAATAATTAAAACAAATAAGGGAAGAGAATCTGCTTCCTCAATTTAAATACGTATTCTAGAATGTTATTTATTAGATCCTGCCAGGTTTTTAAAAAGTTTTGCACAGATCCTCTAAGTGAGATTGATTTTTTTTCCAATTTCAAATAATATATAACATCAGTTACTCACTGACTGAAAAGAGGAGAGTTAGGATTCTTCCATTTGAGCAAGATAAATCTGCGTGCCAATAGTGAAGTCAATTACAGTTTGTTTGTCCTTCTCCACCTTAAGCCCCTCTGGAAGTCCACCAAACACAGCTGTTAGTGGGTTAGGAGGGATTGTGACACTAAGGCTGTCTGATAAACATTTAAAGATTTTGGTCAAGAATGATGTTAATTTGGTGCAGGCCTAAAACATGTGACCCAGTGAGGCCGGAGCTCGATTGCAGCGTTCGCAGGTTGGATCTAGCCCTCGAAACATTTTGGACAATGTTAAACGAGAGAGATGTGCTCGAAATATAATTTTAAGTTGAATAATTGTATGCTTTGCGCATATGGAGCTCGATTGAATTCTGTGCATTGCTACCTTCCACTCCTTTTCTGAAGTGTTGAGTGAGAGATCCTTTTCCCACTGCACTCTGGGATCTTTGAAAGGGAGGGATCTTTAAAATGGTTTTATATATTACAGAAATGTTGTCTGGGTCTTGAAGACAGATCAATATTTTTTTCCAGAATAGAAGTGGTTGGGAGGTGAGGAAAATTGGGGAGGTTTTGTTTAGTAAAGTTTCTAATTTGGAGTTAGTGAAAGAAATGTGTTGCTGGAAAGTTAAATTTGGAGCGTAATGGTTTGCAGGATGTGATTTAATCCCAAATGTTTTCCAGACATTAAAAACTGCGTATGCTTGAGAGGGTAGAAAAAGGTGGTTATCTTGTAGAGGTGCCACAGATAAAAGCTTCTCTATCTTAAAGTACTTCCTACATTGGTTCCATATTCTGAATGAGTGAAGCACAATTGGGTTGTTAGTATATTGGCGATAACTTGTATTTAATGGGGTACAAAGCAAGGAATATAAACAAGTACTGCAGGATTTTATGTCTTTTGCAGAACAAGTTAGAGTGTATTCATATATTTCTGTCAATGTCCAGGTTTTTATTGCTTGTTTATTTGCCGCCCAGTAATAAAATTGAAAATTAGGTACAGCCATGCCACCTTCTGCCTTAGTTTTTTGTAGGATTGCCTTTTGGATATGTGGATGTTTTGAATTCCAAATAAATGAGGTTATGATTGCATCTAACCTCTTAAAAAATGATTTATTAATGTTAACATTATTGACCTGGGCAGTGCTGTGTGCTGCTTCTACATACTGTACTATAAGAAGGAGTATTGTGCGCTTTTGTAGGAGGGTGTTGGGTGAGGCCTGATTGAGAGTGGTAGTAGTGCAGTGCAGCACAAAGGAGAATCAAAGGATTTAACTTCTGCTCTGTTTGCTTTACTTCATAGTTTAAGCACTACAAACTGCCCTCCTTGGACTGGCAATTCGTTCCATGCCCGAGCATGTTTGTCCGCATGTAAACCCACAAAGTCTAGTTTGTTTGACTAGTGTGATCGTTCCATGATGGGCCAACTGTACCATGGCCTGATGCTCTTGGAGGAGGTGGGCCCGAGCACAGCTCAGTAGCATTTGGGAACACTGTGATCGATAAACATGCCTGAGCACGGAAAACAGACATGACATCAATGATACAACAAGCCAGACAGTGCAATTCTCATTTCATTCAATCTTTTGAGTATTCTCACCTTACACATGAATGTGTGTTTTAGTTGGCAAGAAATTCCTCCCTTGGTCTTCTCATATGTGCCGCACGCTGCGCTGCACACTCAATAAATCTGTAAGAAGGTAGTGTGTTATTCTGCCATACACGACTCCAAAGCAACCACAAAATAAGTAAGTAAAATCATTTTGACGTGCATGCTGTCACTTTGTGTTCAGATCTTGTTTTGGCTTTACACAAAGTTGCACGGTCATGACAAAAGCATGCCTGGGTCTAGAATGTTAAGCGCAGTGTGAGTGCAGGCCAGTGAGGGAGTAGGGAGGGGGGACAATCAAGCTTGGGCACGATATGCCTAGTGTGAGTACACCTTTAGAGGATGAGTCAGACATGACAGTGTTCATGGTTACAAGCCAGCAAGGAGTTACTGCAATTCTGGAATCCAATAAGACCGAAAAAGAACAAATTCTCGACTCACAAGGGTAGAGACACTGATAGAGAGACAGGCTCCTCAAGTCCAAACATGGTACAGCCTGCAAACTCTGGCCCATCACACTTATTTCATGTCCACCTGGAAAGCTGTAAAAATGTTTACAAACAGGAACACTGAATTTAATTAAAAAAAAAAAAAACATACACCTTCATACGGATTACTAAATTTGTAGCCTAAAAAGAATAACATAACATAAAAAGTTTAAATGACAGAAAAAGTCAGAGTGTATATCTGAAATTAACATGAAAAGTGCTTTTCAAACACAACTAAGTTGTTCTGTGGCAAAGTCTTTGTTGACCGGTGCTATTAAGCATATTTGGGTCTCTCTTTGATTTTCTCAATAATAGTCTGACGATGGACGCTTGTAGAGCCGTATCAACTACGTGTGTCACAAATTACCGATTGACAGCATTAATAAGACGTTCTGCAAGCACTCAGATGGACTTTTTTTGCTGATTTTCTTTGCGTCGTAGGAATAGCTAGTAGGTTTCAATTAAAAAATTAAAGTTATAAGTCCCTGTTATGTTATTAATTTTAGAAAAATAACTAATTTAGATAATTTTGACATTGAAGATGTTAACTGCTTTATTATTAAAAAAAAAGTTCCTAAAATGTGTACAGTAGACCCCCGCAAAGTCGCGGTTCAGGGTTCACAGACTCAGTCATTCACGGATTTTTCCTTATAACCTAACTAAAAATTGGTAGTGGAAAGCGCAAATAACCTCCGCAATTTTTTATGGCTTTTTTCGTGGCAATACAGAGAGAACAGGAAGCAACTGCTGAGGGAAACGCGGTTTGGGATGGTGAAAGTAGCCAATCCAAGAGCGTTATTTATTTGTCCTTGCTGCTGATTGAGTGTTACCCTGTGACACGTCTCCAGGTGAGTGGGTTTACTGCCGATGAGGGAAACGCGGTTTGGGATGGTGAAAGTAGCCAAACCGAGAGCGTTATTCATTTCTCCTTGCTGCTGATTGAGTGTTGCCCTGTGACACGTCTCCTAGCTGAGTGTCCTTGTGTTTTCCATTTTGTTATTGTTTTTATTTTGTTATTCTTAAATACACAAGATGTCGCTGAAACACCCTGCGCCTTCTAAGGTATCTGGGTCTGAGCCTAAGTGCCAGAAGCAGTTTAAAACACTCCAGGAGAAGGTTGAACTACTGGATTTTCTCCAGGAAGTAAAAATTTATGCTGCAGTAGCATGCCACTATGGCATTAATGAAAGCACTGTACGCTACATAAAGAAGAACGAGGCAGTGATCCGGAGTACCGTATCTGTAATTTTCTGTGATAGTGGCAAAAAGGTTACGACCGGAAATTGTACCAGCAGTTCGCTACAGGAGACAATGTAGAAGGTACCGAAAAACCGCAACCAGAACCATCAACAGCACCGGAGCCTGAAGATTTTCAAGCCAGTAAGGGATGGCTTGATCTTTTTCAGATGCGATTTACAAGGGATGATTGAAGCATGGGATCCCTATATGGTTCGGGCTCTCACTGTTAATAATGACATCAATGCTGCCATTCAGACATATAAAATGCTCCTCGCCACCATGAAGAAACAACGACAGCAACTTCCCATCACAATGTTCCTGAAACCTATAAATAAAAGCCAGCACGAAACCCCACCAGAAGAAGACACGTCCAAAGATACGACTCCTCCTGAAGCGCCTGGAGAAGAGACGCCACCCGAGAAGTTTTAAATCCTCTGCATCATACTGCACAGCTACTTCATCTTCATCATCAATATCATTCATCATTGGTGAGTACCCATACATTTTACTGTATTTTAATTAAATGAAATGATTATGTATTTACTCTAATTATAACAAAGAAAACGACAGCGCATACCAAAGAAAATGCACTTGTATGAATTACAGTACATAGAGAGGTAACATCGGTATTTTATGTTCTAGCACCGCGGGAGACATAGCAGTACAGTACTGTACAGTATACGGGTTTACCTTTACATTCTGTTTTTAGGTAATGTATTAAGGTAATTTTTTAGGTAATGTATTAATGTATTTAGCTGAGTTTGCAATGAAATTAAAGTGCTTTGGGGGCATACTATATTTAGGGTTTAAACTATAAAAATAAGCATTTAAAAGGCATTTTTTAACCACATCCAAAAGTCGCAGTTTTTCACAATTCGCAGGTGCTCCAGGAATGTTATCCCTGCAAATTTTGAGGGTGTACTGTACTTCTAATTTTTGTAGATATTTTACATGGCTAGTTTTGTTTTTAGAAGTTTATCTGAGTTAGTATTAAGAAAAGGGGCTTTTTTAATATCTTACAATACTGCCATTGTATGCATTCTTGGTGACCAGCAGTGTTTTTGAATGCCACCCCCTCTCTAGTTTTCAGCGTTTTGATTTATGGGTGCAACAGCTCTCATCAAATGCGGATAGTGAATCGCTTTAGTTTTGATAGGACTTTGCATCTTTCTCAGCCACCTTCTAACCTTATATTCATTTTTGTATATTGGCCTTCAGAAATAAGTGTCATTTTCTCATAATATCTACAGGATCTTAGAAGTTGCAGTTTAGATTTGCTTGCTTTAATCTGTGATTGTACTGGTAAGGGCAGAGATAAGTCAAATGTAATTAAATTGTGATCAAAGATAATTTGATTTAGTGTAGTAATAATTACAGCTTAGAGCTTGACACCACAAGTAATACTTACTGCATATATAATTGTAATTGTGAGAGTGAATAAGAACGTTAACAATTTGGCAAAATCCCACAAAATTCAGTAGGTGTGTAATACATCTGCTAAAGGCGTTCATGTCTATAACAGGACTAAAATCATCCATCAGCAAAACATGATCATAATTAAAGCTGGCCTTATTAAAGGTTGCAGAAGTTAATCATAATGAATATGGTTCAGGGGATCTGTAAATTAAAATTACAACTTTATTTGATTCTGTTTTAATATCTAATATGAACACCTGCAAAGGATGTAAAATAACTTACGTTTTGAAAAGCAACAGGCAGTTCATTACATAAAATTATTCCAAGAACATCTCCTCAAACAGTTTTTCTTAATTAAAAAAGAAAGGTAAAACCATTGCTAAATTTACCATATTGTGTATGGGTGGGAGCGCTGACCCCGTGATGGACGGGTACCCTGTCCAGGGATTGCTCCTACCTTTTGCTGTCCCTCAACGCAGCTCTGGATTTGGAAGATGAAAGTGATGGAAGGTAAAACCATCTGGTGCCGACTCGCCTAAAGGAATAGTTGTATAAAGCTGATTTTAGTTAGTAGCTGGATATGTGACTGTGCACTTACTGTGTTATAATGTCAGTAATCAAAACAACTTCATTAAACATCAATGATGTTTGGAGACTGCTTTGTATTTTTCATTTATTATGATTGAGGCTAAGGATCTGCGCTGGCATCCCGAAGGTTGCCGATTCGAATCCCCGTCAATGCCAAAAGAGATGCTACTCTGCTAGGCCTTTGAGCAAGGCCCTTAACCTTCAATTTCTCCAGGGGCGCTGTACAATGGCTGATCCTGCTATCTGACCCCAAGGGGTATGTAAAAAGATGCATTTCACTGGGTGTTGTCCTGTATAACTATGTATGTGACAAATAAATAAAGAATTATTATTATTATTATTATTATTATTATTATTATTATTATTATTATTATTATTATTATTATTAATACAAGAATCCGGTAGAGGATCTGATTTTAATTCTAGGTTTACATGCTGACAGTACAGGATAGCAGCAGTTTTTAAAGAAATTGAAATCAGAAGATGGGTCATAAATAGAAGAAAAAGAAACAAGGTTGTATAACCAGGAAGACAAAAAAAAATCTAATAAATGAGACCCAGGTAGTGTTAACAAAATGTTAGTTTAGAACAGATCGGAAAAGTCATAAATCAGAAGCTTCAAGTAAGCAAAGTCAGGAGGTAAGAAGTACATTTTACAAAAACAGAAAACAATTTGTATGCAGAGATTTCAGGAATTTCAAGAGACACTATAGTGAACACAAACTTCATTTTTGGAAACAATTCACAGATTTTGACAACTAAGATATGTATGACTGTATACCATTGCGGAAATGATGTCATGTGTCACATTCTTCTGGCTGTCCTGTCTGGCAAACATAAATTGTTTTAAAATGGTGGAGCTTGTTCAAAAACAAAATGTCCCTGTGGTAGAAAATACTTCAGTTTCAGCTTAGCTTAGTGTTATCGTGGCTCACAAGAGAAGGTAACAAAAAGAAGTTAGATAATGTATGCATGGTGTAACATTTAGGTGTGGGCAGTTCAACTGATAAGAAAGTTGGAGCAATTAACATTTTGAATTTACATCTACATCTGAGAGTCAGTTATAACTTGTATAGTTTATTATATAGTTTATAATAATGAGTCATATTCAAAAGTAATAGTGATAACAGAATGCAATGACATGCATCAGTAGACAATTAAATGCATATATTTTACAATGGAGTTACAAACGGAGTCCAATGAGGCTTGTGGTGGCTCAGCAGCTTTCTTACACAGCGGATTCCAATTGAAGTGCCATCGACTGATGTGTGTCAGTGCTGGAGGGTCTGTGACTAATTGCTGTTCAATTTTTGAATATACTGTATACTCAATAGAGTAGTACTTAAAAATCAGCAATTGAAATGTATCTAGTAATACAAAATGGCCAATACTAGTATAAAATCAGTACCAATACCAAGTACCCTACTTCAGCTGGTATTATACAGTATAAGGACTCAGTATTACATCTGCTGCTGACTGTCTTTTTGTACGTCTCATGAGCTACTCTATGATGCACCTTCTCATTTTTTTTTTTACTGTAATTGGCTTTTGCACTACTGACTATTTCACATTGTACACTGGTCTACTTTACAAGTTTTAATGTTATTTATCTTATATGTTATACTTTATACTTTTTATATTTTATTGTACTACGAAGTTGAGAGAGAAACAGTATTTTGATTCTCCTGTATGTTCTGCACATACTGTATAGTGAATTGACAATAAAAGGCTATTTGATTTGATTTTGATTGATTGATTGATATTAATATGTGAAAGGAGAAAAAGAACTGGAATAAGTTCCCCATCTAGCTATTAATATGAATTAAAAACACAACAATTCCTTAGTTGGAAATAGTTGGAAAGGAACTGATTTATTGTATAACGGGCATACAAATGGTACAGGGGCTTACCGTGACTGTTCATGTATACCTGGGACTGAAATATCAGGGTCTGGGTGCCAGAGATCAGGGACTTAAACCACTGCAGCCCCCCCACCTCCCAAAGCCGCTTTCCATTTTTAAACCCATCCTGTGTTTATATCACTTGGGGCAGCCACAGTTTTCCCATATTATTAATTAGTTCAAACGCCATTTTGCTGCAGGTTGATAACGCTGGCGCTTTACAATAATAATCTGCAGATAATATTGTTAAGTCAATTCATTCTTATTTTTGCTTTCATAACTGCTTTCCCCTTCCATTTATTTTTCAAGGAAGTGACTTTTTTTGTACTTGTTAACTTACCTAAAGCAGAAGGAGAAAGGGCTGCTGTATAAGCTATTGGCACCCACACTCTCCCCGTTGTCTGATTCACTTGCACTGGGCATCTGAGCGTCTGTCACATGAATAATACAGGAAAAAATTCAAAACATACAAGGTCAAGCAACCATGTCTCAAGGTAGAACTGAAACAGTAAACTAATCCGTAGTTAAGGTCACACAGAACATTTCTCCATTTTAATATGTACAAGTTTGCAAATTCGCCCATTTTTTCAATGAGAATTTCTGAAATTTTAAAACTTCTTACAATACAATCTGAGATATCACAATGAAAATTGAACCATCTTGACAAATCTCTTTAAAGAATAAGTGTGTTGCAACTCGACAAAACTGGTCCATGAGAGGCAAGTTGTTTCGACTAAACAGACAAACGGATATGGGCCTTCCCACCTAAAAATAAAAAGATCGTGGTGCAAGCGTTTCTCAAAGAAGCAAGCCAAGGTCAAAACCATCAGAAAACCTGATCTTTCATCAGAGCCAAAGTCAGGAACCACAGCCAGAAATTATGTTACTTGGAAGTCTATGAACGGAATTTTTTAATCATTTGTAAAGGAAAAGTTTTATCTGCAAAACCTGAATAGGGAATAGCTGCCAGAGGTGACCTTTTGACACCTTCATTTAACTGACACCATGTTGTGACCCCAGCTACCACACCCCTGGCAACCAGGACCTGCATCTTGACAAGAGGACCACAAAATAGAAGTCAGTCAGTCAGTCAGTCATTGTCCAACCCGCTATATCCTAACACAGGGTCACGGAGGTCTGCTGGAGCCAATCCCAGCCAACACAGAGCACAAGGTAGGAACAAACCCCAGGCAGGGCGCCAGCCCACCACAGGACACACACACACACCCACAGACCAAGCACACACACACACACACACACATACCCACACACTAGAGACAATTTAAGATCGCCAATGCACCTAACCTGCATGTCTTTGGACTGTAGGAGGAAACCCACACAGACACGGGGAGAACATGCAAACTCCACACAGGGAGGACCCTGGGAAGCAAACCTTGGCCTCCTAATTGCGAGGCAGCAGCGCTACCAAATAGAAGTGCTCACAGAAAATAAAGAAAGAGTCGTGGCTAGATGCTAAAACATATTCAACTAAAGCTTGATTAAGATGGGATTAGTTTTACACCAGGAGGTCTAGTAAAGTAATAATTATCAGAGGACCTCTGTAATATTTATCATATTTCATGTCTTTTTATTGACTGCACATTCACATTTCAGTTAGGATTTTTACACTAGCTCTTTAAATAGGTAGATACAGTCATATGAAAAAGTTTGGGAACCCCTCTTAATTCTTTGAATTTTTGTTTATCATTGGCTGAGCTTTCAAAGTAGCAACTTCCTTTTAATGTACAACATGCCTTATGGAAACAGTAGTATTTCAGCAGTGACATTAAATTTATTGGATTAACAGAAAATATGCAATATGCATCACAACAAAATTAGACAGATGCATAAATTTGGGCACCCCAACAGAGATAGACATTAGATTAGATTAGATTAGATTAGATTAGATTAGATTAGATTAGATTCAACTTTATTGTCATTACACATGTACAAGTACAAGGCAACGAAATGCAGTTTAGGTCTAACCAGAAGTGCAATTAGCAGAAAGTGCAGGATAAAGGTATAAGTTCTAAGTACACCTAAAAGGGATATGTGCAGGGAAAAGCTATGGGTAACTATTACAGAATGATATTATGTGAGCATAATATACAGATTGCTAGTAACTATACTTATAAATTTACAATGGATGAACAGTATCTACAAGTTGCTATTAACTGTAGTCAGGAATTTGCAAATAGATATGAACATAATGTACAGGATATTATGTGAGCATAATATACAGATTGCTAGTAACTATAATTATAAATTTACAATGGATAAACAAGATGTACAAGTTGCTATTAACTGTAGTCAGGAATTTGCAAATAGATACAGTGGTGTGAAAAACTATTTGCCCCCTTCCTGATTTCTTATTCTTTTGCATGTTTGTCACACAAAATGTTTCTGATCATCAAACACATTTAACCATTAGTCAAATATAACACAAATAAACACAAAATGCAGTTTTTAAATGATGTTTTTTATTATTTAGGGAGAAAAAAAAATCCAAACCTACATGGCCCTGTGTGAAAAAGTAATTGCCCCCTGAACCTAATAACTGGTTGGGCCACCCTTAGCAGCAATAACTGCAATCAAGCGTTTGCGATAAGTTGCAATGAGTCTTTTACAGCGCTCTGGAGGAATTTTGGCCCACTCATCTTTGCAGAATTGTTGTAATTCAGCTTTATTTGAGGGTTTTCTAGCATGAACCGCCTTTTTAAGGTCATGCCATAGCATCTCAATTGGATTCAGGTCAGGACTTTGACTAGGCCACTCCAAAGTCTTCATTTTGTTTTTCTTCAGCCATTCAGAGGTGGATTTGCTGGTGTTTTTTGGGTCATTGTCCTGTTGCAGCACCCAAGATCGCTTCAGCTTGAGTTGACGAACAGATGGCCGGACATTCTCCTTCAGGATTTTTTGGTAGACAGTAGAATTCATGGTTCCATCTATCACAGCAAGCCTTCCAGGTCCTGAAGCAGCAAAACAACCCCAGACCATCACACTACCACCACCATATTTTACTGTTGGTATGATGTTCTTTTTCTGAAATGCTGTGTTCCTTTTACGCCAGATGTAATGGGACATTTGCCTTCCAAAAAGTTCAACTTTTGTCTCATCAGTCCACAAGGTATTTTCCCAAAAGTCTTGGCAATCATTGAGATGTTTCTTAGCAAAATTGAGACGAGCCCTAATGTTCTTTTTGCTTAACAGTGGTTTGTGTCTTGGAAATCTGCCATGCAGGCCGTTTTTGCCCAGTCTCTTTCTTATGGTGGAGTCGTGAACACTGACCTTAATTGAGGCAAGTGAGGCCTGCAGTTCTTTAGACATTGTCCTGGGGTCTTTTGTGACCTCTCGGATGAGTCGTCTCTGCGCTCTTGGGGTAATTTTGGTCGGCCGGCCACTCCTGGGAAGGTTCACCACTGTTCCATGTTTTTGCCATTTGTTGATAATGGCTCTCACTGTGGTTCGCTGGAGTCCCAAAGCTTTAGAAATGGCTTTATAACCTTTACCAGACTAATAGATCTCAATTACTTCTGTTCTCATTTGTTCCTGAATTTCTTTGGATCTTGGCATGATGTCTAGCTTTTGAGGTGCTTTTGGTCTACTTCTCTGTGTCAGGCAGCTCCTATTTAAGTGATTTCTTGATTGAAACAGGTGTGGCAGTAATCAGGCCTGGGGGTGGCTATGGAAATTGAACTCAGGTGTGATACACCGCAGTTAGGTTATTTTTTAACAAGGGGGCAATTACTTTTTCACGCAGGGCCATGTAGGTTTGGATTTTTTTTTCTCCCTAAATAATAAAAACCATCATTTAAAAACTGCATTTTGTGTTTACTTGTGTTATATTTGACTAATGGTTACATGTGTTTGATGATCAGAAACATTTTGTGTGACAAACATGCAAAAGAATAAGAAATCAGGAAGGGGGCAAATAGTTTTTCACACCACTGTATGAACATAATATACAGGTTGCTTTTTTCTATAGACAGGAATTTACAAGTAGACGTGTACAGATAGATATGTACATAATGTGCAGGTTGCGATTTTCTATAGACAGGAATTTACAAGTAGACCTGTACGAATATATACTCAATCAGAAGTGTACAAATGTATTGTACATGGATATTTGTATTTTCAAACAGGTATGTACATTGTAGCGCAGTCCATATTAAATAGTGTAGTGGTAATGGGAAGAGTATAGGGGTGTGTGAGGTGTGGGCAGGTGTCAGTGGGGGGCAGAGTTCAATAAGGAGACAGCTCTGGGAAAGAAGCTGTTCCTCAGTCTGCTGGTTCTTGACCTGGGACACCTGAAGCGCCTACCAGAAGGCAGGAGAGAAAACAGTTTGTGGGCGGGGTGAAAGTAATCCTTAAGAATACTGCGTGCTCGACGCACACAGTGTTTCTTTTGAATGTCCTCAATGGCTGGAAGTGGAGTCCCTATAATACGCTGGGCAGTTTTCACCACCCGCTGCAGTGCCTTACGCTCAGCAACAGAGCAACTTCCGTACCAAACTGTGACACAGTTGGTTAGAATGCTTTCTATTGTGCAGTGATAGATGTTCACCAGAGTAGTTGAGGACAGCTGGTTCTTCTTAAGTGTTCTCAAGAAGAATAGGCGCTGGTGAGCCTTCTTGACCAGGCTAGAGGTGTTGGTGGACCAGGATAGGTTCTCCGAAATGTGGGTCCCCAGGAACTTAAAGGATGAAAAAGGCTCAGCAACCATTCCGTTGATGTGAATGGGTTCATGTGAACCTCTTCTTCCTTTTCTGAAGTCCACAATGAGCTCCTTGGTCTTATTGGTGTTAAGGAGCAGATTATTGTCCGTGCACCAAGTGGCCAGGTGCTTGATCTCCTCCCTGTAGGCAGACTTATCGTTGTTGCTGATGAGGCCGATCACCGTAGTATCGTCTGCAAACTTGATGATGTTGTTAGATCCATACACAGGCCTGCAGTCGTGGGTGAAGAGGGAGTAAAGGAAGGGGCTCAGCACACAGCCCTGTGGTACGCCAGTGTTGAGCGTGACGGTAGTGGAGCAGATGTTGCCTGACCTAACATGCTGGGGTCTGTTGGTCAAAAAGTCCATAATCCAATTACAAATTGAGGTGTTAATATCCAGATCTCTAAGTTTGGTGATTAACTTAGAGGGTAAAACAGTATTAAATGCTGAGCTAAAGTCAACAAACAACAGTCGTGCATAGGTGTTTGTATTGTCCAAGTGTGTGAGTACAGAGTGCAGCGCTATGGAGACTGTGCTCATCTGTGCTCCTGTTGGCACGGTAAGCAAACTGGTGTGGATCTAGTGATGATTGGAAAGAGTCCTTTAGGTGTGTCAGGACCAACCGCTCAAAGCTCTTCATAATGATGGGTGTGAGTGCTACGGGGCGGTAGTCATTCAGGCACATTGGGCTAGAGTGTTTCGGCACTGGCACAATTGAGGTAGATTTAAAGCACGCTGGTACAGCTGCTTGGGCAAGGGACATGTTAAAAATGTCTGTGAATACCCCAGCGAGCTGCTCTGCACATGCCCTCAGTACGCGCCCAGGGATACTGTCTGGTCCAGCAGCCTTGTACACGTTGATCCGGCTCAGTACGTTGTAGACATCAGATGAGGTAAGTGTGATGGGTGAGTGGTCGGGTGAGGAGGCGATATTGGTGACATTTTCTTTATTGTCTTTCTCAAAGCGAGCATAAAAGTCATTAAGCTCATTCAGAAAGAAGACATTAGTGGCTGTAGGGGTGGGGTGACTGGGTTTGTAGTTGCTGATGGCCTGGATGCCCTGCCACATGCGCCGAGGGTCAGAGTTTGAAAAGTGCTCCTCTAGCTTTAGTTTGTAGCAGTGTTTGGCCTTTTTGATGCCCCTCTTCAGATTAGCCCTGGAAGTGCTGTAGGCCTGTGCATCACCTGATCTGAAGGCAGTGTTGCGTGCCTTCAGTAGGAGACGCACCTCCTTGTTCATCCATGGCTTCTGATTTGGGTATGTGGTGATCCGCTTCTGGGTTGTGACACTGTCTATGGTAGTGTTGATGTAATCCAGAACAGAGGAAGTGTAACTGTCTATGTTCGTGTGAGAGCCACAGGTGGCCTGAGTAGCAAACATACTCCAGTCCGTGTGTAGAAACCTGTCCTGGAGTGTGAAGTCTACCCCCACTGGCCACACTTTGATGGTCTTCACTGATGGCTGCACACGGTTGATGAGGGGTGAGTATTTAGGAGTGAAAAACAAAGAAAGGTGGTCTGATTGTCCCAAGTGGGGGAGAGGGTCCACATTATAGGCTTCAGCCATGTTTGTGTATACATGGTCTAAAGTTTTGTTTCCTCTGGTGTGACAGAAAATGTTCTGGTGAAATTTAGGGAGTACTGTCTTTAAGTTGGAGTGATTAAAGTCCCCCGCAACAATAAAAGCAGCCTCCGGGTGAACAGTTTGTTGTTTGCTGATGGCCGCATGAAGTTCGTTCATAGCAAGCTTGGCATCAGCGTCAGGAGGAATGTAAGAGGCAGTTATAATGGTGGAGGTGAACTCCCGTGGCAGATAAAACGGTCTACACTTAACCATGAGAAACTCTAGGTTAGCTGAGCAGTGTCTCCCAATAATAACAGAGTTCGTACACCAAGCATTATTAACATAAATGCACAATCCTCCGCCTCTTGTCTTACCGGAGTCATCCACCGTTCTGTCTGCCCGGAATGTGTGGTGCTCAGCTAGAGCAATAACATTGTCCGAAATATCGCTGTTCAGCCATGTTTCAGTGAAAATCATAACATTGCAGTTCCAAAGTCTCTTACTGTGGTTGACGCGGAGTCGAATCTCGTCCATTTTGTTCATCAGCGACCGCACATTGGCGAGGAAAATGCTGGGTAAAGAGAGCCGATGTGGTGTTAGCCTTAGCTTAGCTCTTAGTCCTCCGTGCTTCCCCCGTCTTTGTTTACGGTCTCGATGCCGCATTCGAGCACTTCCGCCCGGCCGGATAGGACGCGCAGCCTCGGATGTTCTGACGATCTCAGGAACGAGTCGAAGATTATTAATAAAACTGTCGGGACTGTACAAACCAATATATAAAAGCTCCTGTCGGGTGTACGATGTAAAAGCACTACTGTTCTGCACGAACAGACCCGAGAAGAACAAGTAAAATACTGCAAAACTGCAGAAACTGGAGAGACACTGAGCCTCGCAATATGTACGCACCGCCACCATGTTAAACACATCAATACTTAGTTGAACTTCCTTTTGCAAATAAAACAGCCTCTAGACGCCTCCTATAGCCTTTGATGAGTGTCTGAATTCTAGATGGAGGCGCATCTTCAACCTGAGCCTGGAACAGGGGAAAACATCTTGCATCACCACAATACCAAATGTATCAAGTCCTAGTGAGCTGAATGACTTCCGGCCTGTTGCTCTGACGTCACATGTGATGAAGACCATGGAGTGGCTGTTGCTTCACCACCTGAGGCCACAGGTCCTCCATGCCCTTGACCCTCTGCAGTTCGCATACCAGGAGAAGAAGGGAGCAGAGGATGCCATCATCTATATGCTACACCGATCCCTCTCCCACTTGGACAGAGGTAGTGGTGCTGTAAGAATTATGTTTCTAGACTTCTCTAGCACCTTCAGCACCATCCAACCTCTGCTCCTTAGGGGCAAGCTGACAGAGATGGGAGTAGATTCATACCTGGTGGCATGGATTGTGGACTATCTTACAGACAGACCTTAGTATGTGCATCTCGGGAACTGCAGGTCTGAATTTGCGGTCAGCAGCACAGGAGCGCCGCAGATGACTGTACTTTCTTCAGTCCTGTTCAGCCTATATACATCAGACTTCCAATACAACTCAGAGTCCTGCCACGTGCAAAAGTTCACTGACGACACTGCTATCGTGGGCTGCATCAGGAGTGGGCAGGAGGAGGAGTATAGGAACCTAATCAAGGACTTTGTTAAATGGTGTGACTCAAACCACCTACAACTGAACACCAGCAAAATCAAGGAGCTGGTGGTGGATTTTAGGAGGCCCAGGCCCCTCCTGGACCCTGTGATTATCAGAGGCGACTGTGTGCAGAGGGTGCAGACCTATAAATACCTGGGAGTGCAGCTGGATGATAAAATGGACTGGACTGCCAATACTGATGCTCTGTGCAAGAGAGGACAGAGACGACTGTACTTCCTTAGAAGACTGGCATCCTTCAACATCTCCAATAAGATGCTGCAGATGTTCTACCAGACGGTTGTGGCGAGTGTCCTCTTCTATGCAGTGGTGTGCTGGGGAGGCAGCATAAAGAAGAACGACGTCTCACGCCTAGACAAACTGGTGAGGAAGGCAGGCTCTATTGTAGGCATGGAGCTGGACAGTTTGATATCCGTGGCAGAGCGACGGGCGCTGAGCAGGCTCCTGTCAATCATGGAGAATCCACTGCATCCACTAAACAATATCATCTCTAGACAGAACAGCAGCTTCAGCGACAGACTGCTGTCACCATCCTGCTCCACTGACAGACTGAGGAGATCGTTCCTTCACCACACTCTGCGACTCTTCAATTCCACACAGGGGGGTTAAACATTAACATTATACAAAGTTAGTCTGTTTTACCTGCATTTTGATCACTCTTTAATTTAATATTGTTTTTTATCAGTTTGCTGCTGCTGGAGTATGTGAATTTCCCCTTGGGATTAATAAAGTATCTATCTATCTATCTATCTATCTTTTTGACCATTCTTCCATACAAAATCTCTGCAGTTCAGTTCAATTTGATGGCCGCCGAGCATGGACAGCCTGCTTCAAATCATCCCATAGATTTTCGATGATATTCAAGTCAGGGGACTGTGATGGACATTCCAGAACATTGTACTTCTCCCTTTACATGAATGCCTTTGTAGATTTCGAACTGTGTTTTTGGGTCATTGTCTTGTTGGAATATCCAACCCCTGTGTAACTTCAACTTTGTGACTGATACTTGAACATTATCCTGAAGAACTTGTTGATATTGGGTTGAAATCATCAGACCCTCAACTGTAACAAGGGCCCCAGTCCCTGAACTAGCCACACAGCCCCACAGCATGATGGAACCTCCACCAAATGTGACAGTAGGTAGAAGGTGTTTTTCTTTAATGTGGTATTCTTCTTCCACCATGCAAAGAGCTTTTTGTTATGACCCAATAACTCAATTTTTGTCTCATCAGACCAAAGCACTTTCTTCCAAAATGAATCTGGCTTGTCTAATTGAGCATTTGCATACAACAAGCGACTCTGTTTGTGGAGTGAGTGCAGAAAGGGCTTCTTTCTCATAACCCGGCCATACAGATGTTCTTTGTTCAAATTTTGCTGAATTGTAGAACGATGTACAGATACACCATCTGCAGCAAGATGTTCTTGCAGGTCTTTGGAGGTGATCTGTGGGTTGTCTGTAACCATTCTCACAATCCTGCGCATATGTTGCTCCTGTGTTTTTCTTGGCCTGCAGTTGAAACTGACAGTTTAAACCTCTGAGATCGCTTTTTGTAGCCTTCCCCTAAACCATGAGAATGAACAATCTTTGTTTTCAGATCTTTTGAGAGTTGCTTTGAGGATCCCATGCTGTCTGTCACTCTTCAGAGGAGAGTCAAAAGGAAGCACAACTTGCAATTGACCACCTTAAATACCTTTTACCACTCATGATTGGACACATCGGTCTATGAAATTCATGGCTTAACGAGCTAATCCAACCAATTTGGTGTTGCAAGTAATCAGCATTGAGCAGTGACAGGCATTCAAATCAGCAAAATGACAAGGGGACCCACATTTGTGCACAGCCAGTTTTTGACATTTGATTTAATTTCATACAATTAAATACTGCGTCACTAAAAATCTTTGTTCGGAAAACACCCCAGTACTCCGATGTTCCTAGGAAATGAAAGACATACCACTGTTATCTTCCTTGTTGAAAGTAGAGTCAATTATTATGCAGGCTGAGAGGGGTTCCCAAACTTTTTCATATGAATGTAAGTAGGTAAATAAGTAAAAATAAATAAATATATATACACACACACACACACACACACTTTGGTCTGAACACACACCAGAATGACTATAAAGCAAAAAAAATTTAAAAAAGAAAACTTCTGACTTGGCAGTCCCAGTGCAGACGTATTGCTGTTGATATAAAGGTATGTTTCTTGAAACACTTCTGTTGAATAATTTGTTGTCCGAGAGTCCTCAGTGTTGGTGTGTCTCCGAGAGGATGTGCAGCATTGTTCATAATGGCACTCAGTTTTGTTTTCATCTGTTCCTTTGCTACGACCTCCTCCAGGCAGAGGTGTAGCTAGGGTTTTCAGCACCCGGGGACAACTGAAGATTTCGCTCCCCCTCCTGTTTGCCAAAATGCAATGGGGAAGGGAATTTAACATCAATGTGGCGCCCCCTAGATGCTGCGCCCGGAGACAGATGTCCCCCCTTGCCCCCCACCCCCAGCTATGCCACTGCCTCCAGGGGGTCCAGAGTGTGTACCACAACTAAGGCTGCCCTTGTAATTATTTAGTGGGCCTCTTTTGAAGTGATGTTACCAGCCCAGCACACTACAGCATAGAAATTCTCACTCTCCATCACAGAGTTATAGAAGATTTAAAGGATGTCACTTCCCAGATTAAAGTAATGGAGTCGTTTAGTGAAGAAGAGCCTTTCTTATATAGTTCCTCTGTGTTCTGTGATAAGTCCAACCTGTCATTGATGTGAACCCCCAAGTACTTGTAGGAGTGGACCACCTCTACATCCACTTTTTGAATAGTGACGTGTCAGTAAAATTGTCACTTGAGTTATTCAGACGTGACTAAAATGACTGAGGTCCTCCTATAGCAATTATTTGCTTGATTAATTGTCTGAAGTGGAAAAAAGAAGTGCTGGTACTCCTTGCTGTGCGCTCTGAATTACAGGCCATGGGGTATCCCTTGGATGTTCAAAGGTGCACTGATATGTACAATTTAAATTGAAATGTGGAGGCGGTGTGGGTGGAGGTCCACCTTGGAGGTGCAGACGGATGTGTTGTTTTTATAAATAAGGGTTGCTAATGTAGTGCAAACTGATAACACACATGTATTTACTACCATTTGCTACTAATAAGGCAAGAACAGGGATATGGTGCTACAGAGTACTGCTGCATACTGGCCTCCCCGTTTAAGCACAGATTTTAATCTACATCCTGCTGTGAATCTAATACTGTCCAAATACGGCTTTAATCAGTTTCTTTTGAACACAAAAAAAAACTAACGTTAAGTCCCAAGTCCCCTAGATAGATTGAATCAATTGATGCAGAGTGAGCTGCAACAATTTTATAAAAAGAACTGATTATAACAAGTGTGTGTACAAATGAACTGATGTCCCCTGACAGCTTTGTGCCCGATGCTGTTAGGATAGGCTTAGGCCGCCCACAGTTCTGTGCAGGATGGAAGGTATAGATAGACGGATCCTGTAATTTTGTGAACTGCAGTGGTCATAACGAAAAAATGAATTCTATCTTCATAAACAGCAGGCCCCAGTCAAGCTTTCAAGTTTTATACACGATCACATAAAATGAATCAAACGTGTAACCTCAACAGCCTCTGCTGAAAAGCTTTGAGACCGTGTCTGAAAATCCACAAGCCTTTCTTGGGATTTTATTTTAGCTTCCTGGTGTGAAAATCCTATTTAGAGTGCACAGAGTCAGTATAGGATTTCCTCATTACATTCCCCTTTCTTCTACACTGTGGAATAAAAGGCTGTCCTACATTTGAATCATAATGAGTCTTACTGTCGTAAAATGAGAAGCTGCAAAATAAAAGCCTGTCTGCCTTTTGGATGGTGGCTCCTATAAAGCTGCTCAGATTGTGCAGTCTTTTTATAAATACGCTGGCATAGGCACAGTGGAGAGTGAATAAAGGTTAACTACATCTATTTCAAATTTAGCAATTACTAGTAAATGTATTTTTGTTTTCTTAGTGTACCTTCATCATCATTATGTTCTTTTCATCTCTGCTAATTGGAAGCAAGCTGTTTGTTCAAAGGAAAACTGTCTTTTATATTCATTTCACCCAAAAGAAATGTCCGGATGTTAAATTCTTACATTGATTGTCACAACTAAATTTGGCTCCATAGACCTTGGCACTCTGCTCTGATGACACCCAGTATAACACTGCTTACCATTTCACTTCTCTCTTTTGTTGCTGCCTGTGGCATCTTACAACGTTAAGTCTTTTTTTCATTTGATTTGTGTGGCTGTCTCGATCACAATGTCGTCATAAATTTTCCAAGTTATTGTCCGCCGCATGGCGTTCTAAGCGCTAGAAATGAGGGAGGCACATGAAGCTAAACCTTAGGGCTTGTAATCTGATGAGATGGGGTTACAAGGAACAGTAGTGGTGTTAGTCGACTGGATTTCATTGTTCTCGTGTCTTTTCTCTTTTTCATTGCTTTGCCGAATAAATAAGGGAGGCATCCAGTTTTTGATTTGGTTTGGCAGCCATCTCTAGCGTGTGTCAGGCAGATCAGTCTGGAATCGATTGATAATAAGAGTCTTTACAAAAGCTGGTCAAATTGTTTCAGATTTGCGAGACCCTCCATGCCAGGAGTCTATACTTCTTATTTCTGGCAGATACTACAGAACAATACTCAATAAAAGGCAACAGTGCACAGCGTTCTTTGAAGCCTAGTTGTATTGGCTTTCTACTACTGATTGCAAATATAGTTCTTTACTTCATGATTTTATTGTTTTTTTTAAAAAGGCTAAAAGTTCATTTTTCTTTAAACATGTTCGGCTTCTACTTCGAGTTAATCAGAGTACTGCATATGTTTATTTGTGATGAATGCCACTGACCAGTTTTACTGCACATGAATCTTTGAAAAATTGATGCTAACATTCTAATTGCATGCAATTTCACAAGCACACATCTTTCTAAAACAGGGTGATTTTAAAGGTTTACCTCTGGTGGAAAACATGGAATATTGCTCCCCAATGCCTCGTTCACATTTCTGTGTTTTTTCTGCAGCTGCGTTAACAAGTGGTGGACAAACATATTTGGGGTCCTGAAGTTTTATCTGTTATGGGGACCCCTTCGCAACCAGCAATGAATTCTGGGTAACCACTTCTATATTCTTCTATAGGATTGTTCCATGACAGCTCGCCACAAATATTTTGAAAATGTAAGCACTGCAGCTCAGATGGTGGTTAAAATTGCTGTATTGGATTATCTCACATGCCAAAGTCACTGGGTGTGAATACACATTTCATATACCTTATAGTTTTTAAGTTGTAGGGGGATGAAAAGTAGGGAAATATTATATATGTTACTGGCAATGTATGAAAACCAGGCATTGTATAGAATACCTAGGCAATTTATACAATGCCTGCCGTTTTTAGGCAAGGTATGAAATATCTGCGTTGTTACATACTTTTCCTAGGCATTGCATAAAATGCCTAGGCATTATAAAGAATGACAAGTCCTATTTTACGCCAAGTGTGAAATGTCCAGATTGGAAAGGTCTTTAATAACATAATGTCTAAAAATGAAAGAAGAAATACAAAATGAACTACAGGATATGCTTACTGGGAGTACAACAAGCTCTTTCAACATTCTGTCTTGTCCTCCATGGCCAATGGCCAAATGAGCGCCGTGAAGTACGTCAAGTAATTCAGAATCTCTGACGTAAAAATGGATAGCACTGATGCATTCTTCAACAGGATAAATCAACTTGCTTTTGTTCTCTACCATTATCACATCGTAGTGTTTCAGCAGCCAATAGTCCTGTGGTTCCTTCTTAGTAGTCGTTTTAGCCTTTGTTACATCATTCACTAACTTCTCGTAAGTGGCTTCCATTAGAAAAACACAATTTTTAGCAGCGTTGGCTCGCATTTTGGATAGCGTACTTCACCCACCACAATATATGGAACAGACTCTGCTGCGGCACAGCAAGCACACGTGCATCCACACGGACGAACAAAGATCCAGGCGCCACTGACGAAATGTTCTGGCGAGAATAAGCTTATTCTACACTCTGCCGGTTTGCCGTTTAGGTATTGTATAGAATACCTAGGAAATGTATGAAATGCGATGTATTTCATACTTTGACGTCCTATTTCGGGCATTGTATACATTGCCTAGGTATTCTATAGAATGCCGGTTTTCATACATTGCCGGTAACATATACAATACATGCATAATGCATCATAGAATAATACAACATAGAAAAGACAAGAATCAATATAATCTTTTATTTTAGACACCTATGAGAAATACAGTTACCAAAATGATATCTGTAGTCGCCGGAGTGTAAGGCGAGTTCAAGCACGGGTAAAACATGTGCCGAAAGAAATCTCTTATTCCAAAAGTTCTTTTTAAAAATATTTAGTGAAAATTAAAAGCAAATAATCCACACAATGAAGAAAAAAGTTGTTACACACGTAGAATAAAAGGCAAAAAAAAGGAAAAATATCTTTTCTCTAAACTTAGCTTTTCTTGAGAAACTTTAGTTATTTCTGTATTTCAAAGTTCTTTACTTCTTCTTCTATACTTAAAGATTCTTAACTTCTACTTCTGTACACTATAAGCGTACAGTTCTGCACTTAAATAAACGCGTTATCTTACAAGTAACTTCACACACTCGGAAGGCACGTAGGCACGGTTTAAAACCCTGTGCCCTCCACACCTTACACATGGCAAGGCTGGTCACTAACTGAGAATAATGTTTAGTCAGAGCTGTTAGAAATGGCAAGAATATACCAATTCAATTCTACTTATGGGGGTTATAGGAACCTCCCATAGATTATGCATTGTCATCTAGTAAAATATTTATGAATCTTATATAACTAGGAAATGGCTCTTACAGTGTCCTTTACAATGACCGAAAGCAACAAAATATGTTTTCATTTTTTCAATTACGGCTAGCCTAAGGTAAATAATTTGAATTAATTGATCATTTTTTAAGTTATTTCTAATTATCTCTCTATATATAAAATCTAACGTCTGCCTGTCAGTATGTCTGTCTGCTTTTCACAAGAGAACTACTTAACGGATTTAGATCGTTTTTTCCTATAATTTGCTTGAACATTCCGGATGATTTTGCAACTTCTCTCATTGCTGTAGGTATCACAGTTAGCTTGTGGTATTGACTTATTTGCACAAATCCAAAAAAAAAGTAGTTGGCCGAGGAGAGGTGGGAGGGACCCTTCTCACTCACATGCCAGCCTTGGGGCATTCCTTACCTCTGCTTAGCTAGCGAGAGGTCTACTTAACGGATTTAGATCAGGTTTTTTTCTATAATTTGCTTGAACATTCAGTTGATTTTGCGACTTCTCTCATCACGCTAAGAATCATAGTTCGCTTGCAGGAGCGATATATTCATGCTAATCCGAGACAGAGGCTGCAGGCCGAGGGGAGGAGGAAGTGTGACGTTAGGAGTAGGGAGCCAGTCAGGGCCCTCCTCACTATGCTTTTTTCACTATTACAAGTGCAGAGCAGCAGGGTGATGGCTAGCATTAAATATATTTAGAATGAAACATACTTAATTTGAGCATTTTTTCGTTCTCACCTGATGCCAAGCATGTTCGGTCCAGGCCAGTACTTAGATGGGAGACCAACCAGGAAAAACTTGGGTTGTTGCTGGAAGAGATGTTGGTGAGAGCAGCAGGGGGTGCTTACCCTGTGGTCTGAATCTGGATTCCAATGCCCCAGTGCAGTGACAGAACACTGTTCTGTAAAAATGGTGCTGTTCTTTGTATGAGAGGTAAAACCGAGGTCCTGATTCTCTGTGGTCATTAAAGATCGCTAGGCATCCTTCGTAAAGAGTAGGGTGTATCCTGATGTCCAGTCTAAATTGCCCACCACGGCCTAGTCATTCTGGCCACGTCATCATCCCTTGTCTCTAATTGGTTAGCTCTCTCATCACTTCATCACATAATAGCTCATAACACATAATAGCTGTGTGGTGAGTGTACTTAGGCAAAAATGGCTGCCGCAGCATCATCCAGGTAGATGCTACACATTAGTGGTGGTTCAAGAGTAGTAAGAAAGGCATTATATAAATGTAAAGAAGAATCATTATTATTACTACATGATACTTTAGTAACATTTTAATTTTTTGTCAGTATTATTTTGTATTCATTCACACTATATTACTAATATTATTATTATTTTTTTAATTCCTTCTCGTACAGTAGACACCCAAAATTTTTAAGCAATACAAAACTAAAGTCGCTTTTGGGGCCCCTGTTCTGTGGATTAGGGGCCCTGAAGTTTAAGATTCATTAGCTTCATTTTAGATCTGCCCCTTGTGCATAACACAGTTAATTTGCAAAATAATTATATTCTATAAGTTTTGCTCACACCTTCACAGAGAAGCACCATGTGAGTTTTGAAAACATGTGATTAGGTGAATATTTTATGAACAAGAATGCACCAAAACCCACCATCACATGTATGACATAGCAAATCTCAATCCACAGAAAACCCGTTGATGGCATTACCAAGCAGCCATCAATTACTGTTTCTTGAGTCCAATAGATGAGATTGAGTGTAGAGATGTACAAAAAGTAATTTCTGTCTCTGATACCTCTTTATGATTGAGATTGCCAATACTGTCACTACAATTGACAAAACAGGCTGTCTACTACCAGTACAACCAGAACATACTGTACTTCAAAATTTGTACTTGTGACAAAAAGTGACTATAGCGATTTTCTTTTTTAGTATACGGTCTTATGTAAACACTAAATGACAGGGAGATACATGTACAATTTTCCCACAAAAACACACCTAGTGAAGAACAAAACATCTTTCTTCTTGTGACAAATTTAACTGGTCACAAAACACCATAGTGCTGCAAAATTTCTGTAATGCAAAAAAGTTTCACTGCAAATTCAGTTTCATATAAATCTCCACATTGTTACATGTAAAGGAAATCTATTGCAATATTAGTTTACGAGTAACAGTGCACTGCACGATAACGTAAAGTGAATCCACTTGGACTTGAGCATTCCTAGTTTTCATCCTCTTTCTCTGTACGTTTAGCATTCATTTGCTCAAAGGTTGATGCACTTGCTGCTTCCTGAGCAGCTCTTCTTTTCTCAACCCTAGCGGCCCGCTTCTTCTCTTCTTTCGTCGGCATCTTTTTGCATTAAAACTGATTAAGTCAGTGTTTGTGTTGCAAGTACTTAGTACGTTTTCTTAAATTTTTCACTTAAGCTGGCACTTAAGTCTTCAATCTGCCTTAAGAATGATTTACGATATGAAGAGGTAAGGGAAGTGACAGCAAAAGTGGTAGGGATGAGAACGGCACCTGTACGCATATGCCGCATGGTCGCCTTGCTGGCCACTGCCGAGAGTTGATTCTACAATAAAATAAAAAGAGGAATAACCTTGGAGGTGAATCATCACCGCGAACGCGGATTGTAGACTTCACGTAGTATATGTGCATCAAATTGCAGGTCAATAGCTCAAACGGTTTGTGAGCTACAGGTGATTTAAAATCCTGGACAGACAAACGGACAGCCACGGTAGCGTATTATATATAAAGATGTTAATTTTGAAAGCTGCAACTTTAAAGGATTATAATCAAAACTAAAGTCACTAACTTAATTGCCATTCTGTTGGGTATCGCATTCACTATGGTGTACTTGCAGCATCTCCTGTTGCCAAAACGCAGAGTACTATAGACAAGATTCACCGACTGAACAACAGCTGATGACCTTACTTTCAGAATTCCTCCAGGACTGTTCTTCCGCACTACTAGTTTTGCTGAGCCAAACATATAACGTATACATCCACAGACAACGATGAGTGAATTTTGCTTGAAAAGCAGACTGGAACAATTAGACGACTCAGTGAGTGTCACATTTCTAAACCAAACCAATACCTCATGAAGGCAACACTCTGAGTAAGGGGAGTAATTTTGAGCTGCAAGGAGTAATGGTGCTCTCATTAACCTGCTGCGACAGAGAGCAATATTCAGATCATTAAAAACTCTCTATATCTGAAAAATCACTTAAAAAGTTAAATATAGAAATTTGTGTTGCATGGGCTTAGAACACATTAAACATGTTAAAAATTAACATAAGCTGTTGTAAGGAAAAAGCCTTTCCGTAACATCACATTATATATTTGCATTCGAAGACATCAATATACTAGTAGGAAAAGTGAACATTACATTGTCGCAGGTGCTGTTTGTGCTCTCTGCTCCTGAAGCAAAAATGTAGGAGTCCATGTAAGACTGAAAGAATTAGCAGCTATATCCATGTAAATATGAATTGTAAAAATATGCATTTGAAGTAAACGGTCTGTCACACTCCGTCAAAAGGACTGTCGTTAAGAGAGCTGATAATGAAGAGCCCCAAGAGATGAAGATTTTATTATATGCAGTTAATTTTGATTAAAAGTTTTAATCATGCGATTAAATGTTTAAATCAAACAGCAGCCCTAGCTAAAAACAAACAGAAAACATTTTCCAACAAGACACTTTCCCCTCAGTCTAAAAGTGTTTGACTGCCTATGTCTTAATATCATTGTGGGCAATCATATTACTTTATCATGTTATCAGATCACCTGACGGGAAAGGTAACAACTAACCTTTTAGGTTCTTTTCTTAGTGAAAAATTGGAAGAAAATTCAAGATTAGTTACTGTACATAATAGTTACCATTAACCTTCCACCTATATCACTGTTTTTATTGTACATCACATATTCAATCCTTGGGACCTCTACTAGCAGACTGCTCGCCGACCTGGGCTGTCTTTACTTCCAAATCTATATTTCAGTCCAGCTTTACAATCAATAGAGGGCTTCGCAAAATCATCCTCTTCTGACCTAAGGGACTGAAGCGAGTCAGAAAATGGAAGATCCAACTTCTCGGCAACTCTAGTAATAATCAGACAACCACATTGACTTTTAAGCTTTTAAATTAAATTTAAATTTATTTTTTTATAACATTAGAATAACCTAGATGAAAACAGACTGGTCTACCCAACAAGGCTCACCAGTCCTGTCCACTTAATCCTTCCAAAATAACATTAAGTCTAGTTTTAAAAGTCCCCAAAGTCCTGCTCTCTACCGCAATACTTGGTAGAAATTTGCATTAAAACTATTAACAGCAAATATGTACTGGCAGACATAATCATACAACATGGGTGTTTAATTCTTCATGCGATCCAAGTAGTACTAATTTGATGCTGCTGATGAATCCATTTTCAGATGGCCTTTATACATGCAGGTTGGGATCTCTATAGCAGAAGAGAAATACACAACTCTCTGACATTAAACACTAGAATTCCTGAAGCCTATGAAAAAACTCGTAATCCCGGCCCACCTCAAATCCCTTTGCACCCTTCCATCAGCAACTTTTGTGTTGTAAATGTGTCGAGCAGCACAAGCAGCAAGCAGCCTGCTATCCCATCCCACCGTCCACTGCCGCAGCTCAATTCACAAAGAAGGTTCTCAGTGCTCAGTGTTTATCTTGGAGTTGTAGAGGGTAAATAATACATTGTCATTTGGAATACATACATTTCACGTGTTCCGTGTCTACAACAATCTATGTAAACACATTGTTAAATCAGAAACATTTTTCATGTTTTAGTAATAAATGACAAAATGTAGACATGAAGTGTATAATGTGTGAAGCCTGAAGCACAAAAGGTACAAGTATAACAAAACAAGTGCGCTTTTATTCAAGAATATAATCAAAGAAAAAGAAAGACGTATTATTTATCCTCTAAAACTCCAGGCATTTCACTCCAAGATAAACACTGAGCACTGAGAACCTTCTTGCGAATTGAGCTGCGGCGGTGGGCGGGGGGATGGAATAGTAGGCTGCTTGCTGCTTGTGCTGATTGACACATTTACAACACAAAAGACGCTGAAAGAGGGGTGCGAAGGGATTTAAGGTGGGCCAGGATTACAAGTTTCCTCATAGGCTTCAGGAATTCTAGTGTTAAAATACAGCTAGGGGTTAGGGAACTTCTCTATTTTTTTTTTTTTTACAACATTAGCTCTTCCTATCTTTGTGAACAATTAACAAACAAAACAAACACTGATATCATAGCATGTTTACACTCTTTTTTACGGTTTCTTGTAGCACAGGAAAATGTATCTCACATTATTATCAGAAAGCTCAAGGTTAATTCTTTTGTGAGTTGCAGGTAACAAAGCAAAAGTATTAAAAAAAGAGAAAACTCCTGCTTCTTGTTCCAACTTGCCCAGCATGCACTACTCTTCTGTTCAGCTTGACAAGACTTCAGACTAAAAGCAAAAGTTCTCTTGCCTGAACAGTTTAAAACATCTCTTATACACAATGTTGGCTAGAACCTGACAGTTCAGACCACTGTTACTGCTGCTCTCCTTCATTATAGACCGAATGTATAAAATGACAAAGTTCTGGAGGTTTTATAAATGTGCCCTTGCATTAAAGACTACACTCTGCAGTGGTGTGGCGTAATAGAGCTATTACATGTCTGGCAAGTTCAACAGATTAAAATGAATAATAATACCATTAAGCAGACTGTTGTGAATACTGGGGAAAGGACATTTACATAACCTCTTCAAGGAATATTTAAGCTGCTAGCAACTCTGAACCTTGTTCACAGAATAACATACTTCTGTTTTTAATTTTTTTTTTTTTTTTGCCTTCCAGTTTTTGTTATTTCTTTATGTTAGTCACCATTTACAGGATTTTGCACATGAAAATTCTGTTTATCTGGTTTATTTTACATTTATATTTACTTGTCAGACACTTTTATCCAACAACAGATTACAACAGAGGTAAACATAATTGAGTAACATTAGGTCAGGGCCTGTTTGTTCAGTAAGTGTAGTAGGACAGGTAACAAAAGTTAATTGCCACAAATGAAAGCTGTGATAGCTAATAATTTACAATCAGAGATTATAATTGATAAAGCAATTAAACTCAAAACAACAAATTAACCAAAAATATAAAAGATCACAGAGCATAGCTTTTTTTTCTCTTCAATCAGATATTCACAGAACAGATGAGCCTTCAATCACTTTTTAAATACATTGAGGGAGTCAACAGTATGGATGGAGGTGGGCAGCTCGTTCCACCTGAGACTTGATGCCACATAGAGGTGGCATCACCAGGCACTTTTCCCAGGCAGACCTGAGTGAAATAGACTTCACCACTGTCTCCATATACTCAGGTGCTGCCCCACTGACTGACCCACTGTAGGCAAACATCAGGGATTTGAACTTAATGTGTGCTGTGACAGGGAGCCAATGTAGCGACCTGAAGAGAGAAGTGACATGTGCCTGTCTGGTTGATTACAAGACTGGCGGCTGCATTCTGTTTGAACTTTATTTTCAACTAGCCTAAGTATTGTCACTACAAATAAAATGTATTATTATTATTATTGTAAATGAATGGGTAAAAACTTTCTTTTGTAAATTAAACATTCAAATATCATGCCATAGAAGGAGGGCTATGTTATGATATGTTTCTATTTATTTAATTTGTATGTTATTTGTCTATGTTTGTGATCATTTAATAGTTTTTGGAGTGAATCATTTTGGATGCCACTTTATTTCAATATGAGCACCACCATGTTTTTAATGCAGTTGTGTCAGGAGGTTGCAGTTGCCAGGGATACAGCAGACCTATTTTGGTGTCCGAGTTTGTAGATAAAAATCTAATAACACTTTCCTTACTGTTTTATTTTTAAAACACTTTTTGAATAATGAACTGTTTGGCAACAGCATGTTGACATTTTTCATCTTCTGAATTAAGGAGTGGCTTGATCACCTGGCTTGGACTACGTCTTGTTTTCTGTCCCATCGAGACAGAACAAGTCTGTGCAAAATCTGAAGGTATCTGCTTGCTGACTTGTTCAGGAGGACGCACACAGAGTCCTAGTGAACAAAAGTTTAGCAAACAGCAACAACAATATTTATTTATATAGTACATTTTAATAAAAATGATGTTGCTCAAAGTGCTTTACAAATATAAAAAATAAAATTAGGAAATACTAATTAACATAGAATAAAAGGTCCGACGGCCAGGGTGGACAGTAAAAACAACAAAAAAAAAAAATTCTAGACGACTGAAGAAAAAAAAAATCTGCAGGGGTTCCTAGGCCACGAGACCACCCAGCCCCCTCTAGACATTCTACCTAATATAGATGACCTCAATCAGTCCTCATGGTATTCAGGGTTCTCATGGACGAACGTGATGATGATGGTCATGTGGACCTCTGGCCTTTAACACATCAATGTAGGGACATCATGGTGCTTTGACCATGGGTGGTGGTGCAGATCGCCACCACAAAAAACTGGAAAAAGAACAGCAGAAAAAGTAGGGGTTAGTACAGACTGGGGAGTCATGATAAAAATGATAATTCAATGCATATACAGAATATCAGGAATAGACTAAGATGAAGCTATGAGAAAGCCATGTTAAAGTAATGTGTTTTCAGCAGTGTTTTAAAATGCTCCACTGTTTTAGCCTGGCGATTTCCTATTGGTAAACTATTCCAGAATTTAGATGCTGTCACACACGTGCGAGTAGGAGGCAGCTTAAGGGCTTAAGTATTGGTAATACCATATCAGACCAGGGGCTGGCAGAGTGTGCTGACTGTCTTTCTCAGTTCCTTGCAGACTGTTCCCAAGAAATCCCACCAGGTTCCGGTGCCATTGATGACAGTTTCAACCCCGATGATGTCACATCCGGTTCTGGCCCTTTTGAATACATTACTTCCTCTCTGGGCCTTTAAAGTCGCCATTTTACCTCCACCTCATCAGTTGTATTTTGGACTCAGTCATGTGAACATCTCTGTAAAAACTTTTTCAAACTTTTGCAGCCGGGATATAATATACGGGTGGCTGCCCCTGAAGTCTCATCCTTGTCACAATGCATAACAGCAGAAAGCCGCCTCACCACTTCTTTTAAGTTTAGCTCTTGGAATTCTAAGCAGACACTCATTTGAAGATCTAAGGTTATGATTTGGAGTGTAAGGTGAAAGGAATTCTGAAATATAAGATGAAGTGAGATTAGTTAAGGCTTTGTAAACCATAAGCAGTATTTTAAAGTCAGTTCTAAATGACACAGGTAACCAGTGTAGTGACATCAAAACTGGACAGATGTGTTCAGATTTTCTTTTCATAGTTAGGATTCAGGCAGCTGCATTCTGCACTTGTTGCAATCGATTGATGTCTTTTTTGGGTGGTCCTGAGAGGAGTGCATTACAGTAATCTCGTTCACTAAAAACAAAAACGTGAACTAATTTTTCAGCATCTTACAATTTCACACATCATCTTGTCTTCCCATTTCACAATATGACATATATTTTAAGTTGTTCAACTGCAAGAAGTTATTTATTAACACTAGAATTACCAGAGCCTACGAAAAAACTCGTAGATCCATCCCACCTTAAAACGCTTCGCACCTCTCCGTCAGCGTCTTTTGTCCTCTAAATGTGTGCATAAGCAGCAAACAGCAAGCAGCCTACTATCACATCCCCCACACCGCACAGTTATCTCAGCTCAAGTCTGTTTACCTGCGTGTCAGTTGCTTAGAGTTGTATAGCGTGAGAAGTCAAACAAAATGTCACCTTTTATAAATAATATATCATTATTTGGAACACTTGCATTTCATGTGTGTTCCGTGTCTACATAGATCTATGTAAACACATCGTTAAAACAGAAATGTTTTTCATGTTTTGGTAATAATTGACAAAATGTAGACATGATTTTACTATTTTAGAATAAAAACATACATTTGATTCCAGTCTGTAACAGCCGGTGTAATTTATGATACTTGAACTGTTTGCTGCTCATCCACACATTTAGAGGACAAAAGGTGGGACGGATCTACGAGTTTTTTCGTAGGCTCTGGTAATTCTAGTGTTAATATATACATGGGGTGAATCAGTTTATAGCCCAGTAGTAGGGTGTAGTTATCGAATACTAGGTATTGTATGCGCACTGTCTTGTTAATCAGTCCACCAGGTGGCAATGTGCTGAGTTGATCGAGAAGTGTGTTTCTAAATTTTATACAACATTCGACTTTTCATTTTTTCTCTCTTCTACAAGTCGAAAAACGCAAGTCAGGTTATATCAAACATCAAGACAATGATAATTGCAATAACAGACTTGTTAATAAAGAGTTTACCTGTGAACAGATAATAAATTAGCAGCAACCCTAATTACACTGAACTGCTGAGGCATCTGCAGGAAACCATCAAGAAAAACTCGTCCCGAGTTGCGGCGCACACAGAACTGTATTGTGCACCATGACAGAACACCTTCACAATGCATGTACACACACCGCCTTATCATTCAAAGAATTTAAATCTGTAAACAATGTGGCTTTTGCTTCACTCCTCCCAAATTCGCCAGATCTCACTTCTTGTTGTTTTTTTTGTTTGTTTGTTTCCAAAAGGGAAAACAAATTTACTACAATGTAGGAAATCCAGAAAGAAATCATAGGAGGCTCTAGACATGGTGACTAAAAATGAGAATAGAAATTGTTAACAGAAATGAAAGAATCACTGGGACAAGTGGATTGTGTCTCAAGGAGAGTATTCTGAAAGTGAAGGGTATTTTCAGGTCCTGCTTTGTAGATATAATTAAACAAAATGAAAGATTTCGTGTAGCAAATAACATCTTATTTGTAGCATCCTCTGTTCTTTTCAACCTAGATGGTGGCTATAGAGTAATTTGGCCAGAGGACAGAGGCACAGGGTGCCACTGCAGGATACCACAAAGAGGAAAAGATAGACATGACAATTAGTAAATGGAAAAATGGAATATGAATAATATGAATTATCGAAAGGTTATAATCTATGAAAACAGCTTTGCCCACCTTTGTTAATAAATGCAAAGCTTAAAATATTATGCAGGATTAAGTTTAGTCATATAGAATAGATGTGCTATATAAAAAAAAAAAATATCAAAGGACACATAAAAAATTTGCTTTCAGCAGTTTTTTTTTTTTAATCCTCAACAGTACTCACTTGATGTACTTCTGTTGGTGAAATATTTCAAATTTTATGGTATCTTTGATTCACATTACAGCCAGGACACAAGACCTTTCAAGTGTACTTAAATCAACATTCATTTGTTTGTTTGTTTGTGGTCCAGACATAGCAGTAGACTCATTTTTCAACAAATAACCCAAATATTCTTGTTGCAATAAACAAGATAATACTTTTATAATTAACTAGCCACCTAATACCAAAATGAGGCCTAGCCTCCAAATATCTAGCCCTAGGCTTGCTGAGGCCTAGTATTCAAAAGTACTTTTCCCCCAAACATTAAGTAGACTAGGGCCTGACAGACACACAAAGGGGAAAGCTCAGCAATTAAACAGTCCTTAAAATCTGCATGTCCAGAAACAGTAGACAGCAGAGATTTTCAGATGATTAGGGACTGGAGGTGAGGTGCGGTTGAAAAAACAGGAAAGGGTCATTACCAGAAACGACCTTAGACAAGTTATAAATGCAAACTGAAAAAAAAAGTCTCAAAAACATAAAAAAAAAAAATTGCTTGTAACCAGTAATGTTCAGAATAAAGCAACACACACTGCACAGGAATCCATAAATGGGGTGCTTCAGAATAGAATTGCTTCACTCAGTACAAGTGGACGCATGTTCCAATGTAGACATTTTCTTACCCTTATTTGGAATATGTCTGTGTGTTAAGAGTGAACAGTGAGCTAACACCAAGTTTCTTGAAAAATTGAAGAAATCTGTGATGGAAACACAATGTCAGCAAGTCTGGTTAATGTCACACATCCCACACTCACGAGTGACTCTGGGTAGGCTCGATGTGGCAGTGGTCAACACGATCCCTTAAAACAATAATACCCAACTCATAAACAAATTGTGATAAGATGTTATTAAAGTTTAACTTTTATAAATATTGCATAAGGCAAGAAATCAATGCAAAAACCATATTTCTTGAAGTTCTAAACCCCTTACCTCAGATCTTGGAGAGAAGGCTAAGAAAAATAAAATAAAATAGCCTGTTATGAGAAGAATCCAGAGGACAGAGGAAGAATAAGCTGTCCAAAGGTGACTCATAAAAATGAATTTCCATAAACAACTCTAAATGTCGATATATACTCTTGAAAATACTGGTTCTTTAATGGCACTTTATGGTTCTTTACAGGTTTTTATGGTTCATCACAGAACTGGTACTCGACTAAGATCCATTTTATTCAGGGAAGGGTTCCTTGATTATGAAGTTGATTCTTTGTAGTTTGAAAAATATGTGGCAGGACGCTAACAGATTAAGAAAAGAAAACCAGAACAGAGCCTGTGTTGTTGTATGCATTGAGAGTCCATTTAATATCAATTACCACTGGTATTTCACAAATATTTTACCATCTATTAATGGCTATTTACTGTGTGGAGCCCGTTATAAATCTAAATAATTAGAGGCTCTTTCTGGAACCTTCATGTGGATGGGTATTTTTGGAACCACAATGGTCAACCGATAACATCACCCTGAAGAATGATTCTAGCACATTTATTTTTAAGAGAGTAGCAAAAGTAACCCACTACTTAAAAATACAGGCCAAGAGTAGTCCTCCACCTGTAAGTCATGGCGGCCTTGCCCTCTTAAACTCAATATTAAGGGGACAGGGCACATAGCTAAACACAGTACCACAAAACAGAAGATATGTAACTAATTAATAATCAACGGATACAAAAGAACAATACGATAAATGCATTAAATATTCACTTAAACAACAAAATAAACTAAGCTATATTTAAGCTTGGTTTTAAGACCCTGGATAAAACACAACAAATACAGTTTATTTATAACATAAGGATAAAGTAAGATTTATATACATACAGAAAAAGATCAACCAGAAACACTAAACAGAAATTTAAATTGGCTTTAGAGGAAGGCACAAACTTATGAATAATAATTATCTTCCTTATTTTTTTATACAAGGAAGCATTATTCTTTGTCCTGAAGGATGCTGAGTGCACTTTGTCTTTCTTTGCCCACTTGCTTTCTCTCCCTTCATGCTGGTCACAGCTTGT
>JANRMT010028174.1:37308012-37330827 GCA_026402145.1 Polypterus bichir lapradei | reverse complement strand
CTTCAAACATATTTCTCACACGAATATTACTAAAAGAGAAAAGTGAAACGTTAACTTATTCTTAATAAAACAAAATTGCAATTCTAAGCTCCTTGAACACGGGAAAAGCGTTATGTAAATAAAATGAATTATTTTTTATCATTAAACTGGGAATGGATTCCTGACACCTTTAACTGCCAGTGTAAATGTAATGTATAAAATAAATTTTTGGCATGCAGATGAGATGATTTTTGAAAGGACAGTATGAATGGTTGCATAACTTAGTCTTGTGATTTATATTTGTTATTTTTAAGCATATTTTGGAATTTTTAAACATCTATTTTTAAGTTTTGCTTTGATTTCCTTTGTGTCTTGGTACTTTATTAATGCAGCTCTGATTTAAGATCATGCAACCTTGATTGTTTCACTGATGATGCAATGGACGCTACTCTATAAATCTGCCACAGATTGCCATACGTAGAGCGCTATCAGCTTAAGCGCAATGACATTGGCGTTTGGGGAAGCTCGGTCACTAAAAGTCCCAGGATGTCCTATGAAGTTGCTTCTGGTTTTGCACTGGAAGTCCCACCTCATCCACCCCGTGGGCTATTTAAAACCGGAATTAAAGAGCCTACAAAAAACTCATAGATCTGTCCCACCTTAAACCGCTTCACACCTCTCCATTAGCGTCTTTTGTCCTGTAAATGTGTCAATAAGCAGCAAGCAGCCTACTATCACATAGAATAGAAGCGCACTCGTTCTGTTATATTTGTACCTTTTGTGAAAGTGTTTATTTAATATTTGAAATTCAGGCTTCACACATTATACACTTCATGTGTACATTTTGTCAATTACAAAAACATAAAAAATGTTTCTGTTTTAACGATGTGTTTATATAGATCATTGTAGACATGGAACACACCTGAAATGCATGTGCTCCAAATAATGATATAGTATTTATAAAAGGTGTCATTTTGCTTGACTTCTCACTCTATGCAACTCTAAGCAACTGACACGCAGGTAAACAAACTTGAACTGAGAAAACTGTGCTGCGGTGGGGGGATGGAATAGCAGGCTGCTTGCTGCTTATCAACACATTTACAGGACAAAAGATGCAGAAGGAGAGGTGCAAAGCAATTTAAGGTGGGACGGATCTACGAGTCTTTTCATAGGCTAACACTAGAATTAACAGAGCCTACGAAAAAACTCGTAGATCCGTCCCACCTTAAATCGCTTCTTAAAACCATTCTCACCTCTCCACCAGCATCTTTTGTTCATCTAAATGTGCTGATAAACACAAGCTGCAAGCAGCCGGCTATTCCATCCCCCCACCAACTTAGAACGTGCACGTACTTCTCCCAGCTCGTGTCTTGATTGATTACCTGGGAGTGTAGTGGAGTTTTAGAGTGGAAATAATAGATCGTTATTTGGAACACACTCATTTCATGTGTGTTCTGTTTCTATAGTAATCTGTGTAAACACATTGTTAAAACAGAAACTTTTTCATATTTTAGTAATAAATGTTACAAAATGTAGGCATAAACTATAAAATGTGTGAAGCCTGAAGGCCAAAGATCAAATAAACACTTTCACAAAACGTTCACAAATGTCTCAATAGCTTCCGTGGCGTACTGATAAGATTTTGTCACTCAGAGCGCAATAAATTTGCTGTACCTCAGAGACCCGAGTTTGATTCCCTGCTGGGGAGGAAGATTTTTTTTTTTTAACCTTCGACTTTCTGCCTGCCTGAACTCCCTGTCTATCTATATAGTAATAACAGTCATTTTATTATTATATAGCAGCTTCCCTGCCTGCGTATCATATAGTGCCTTTCCTTCCTATCCATCTATATATCTATCCCCTTACCTGTTTTTTTATATATCTATTATACAGTGCCTATGGGTTGCCAAACAGGCAATTACAATGATTTTCGGAATATATAAAGGCATTCCTGAATATATTCCTGAATATAGTCAAATCAGAATCAAATGTATGTTTTTATTTTAAAATAGTAAGAATACGTGCAGCTCACTTTTCAGAATGGACTCATCTGGAATCCAACCCGTAAAGTTCAGACTACCAGTTAAGAGCTGATACTGTTGCACCACCACAGCGCTTTTAGCAAATGTGTGTCAATATCGTATTCTAACACGGGTTGTTTTTCTGCAGTTATATTTTTGAATAAAAGGCGCACTTGTTCTATTATATTTGTACTTTTTGTGAAACTGTTTCTTTGATATTTGGACTTCAGGCTTCACACATTATAAACTTAATGTCTACATTTTTTCAATTATGACTAAAACATGAAAAATGTTTCTTTTTTAACGATGTGTGTACATAGATCTATGTAGACATGGAATACACATGAAATGCAAGTGTTCCAAATAACGATACAGTATTTATAAAAGGTGTCATTTTGCTTGACTTCTCACTGTATACAACTCTAAGCAACTGACACGCAGGTAAACAGACTTGAGCTGAGAAAACTGTGTGCCGGTGGGGGATGTGATAGCACGCTGCTTGCTGTTTGCTGCTTATCCACACATTTACAGGACAAAAGACGCTAACAGAGAGATGCGAAGCAATTTAAGGTGGGACGGATCTACAAGTTTTTTCATAAGATCTGGTAATTCTAGTGTTAAAGAACTATGTGGCTAGAAGTCATCATTCATTTTCTGACAGGAAAGATTGGAGCTCTGCTGCAACAACAACAATATCATTTATTTATATAGCACAATTTCATACAACTAAATCAAACCTCTTAGTTTTCATGATTCACATGATAGGATTTGACGAAGCTGAGACACCCACCTTCATTCTATCATCTAAGGGAGCTGCATGGTGCCATGGCAGAGAGCCCATTTGACAAAAGGCACTGAAGGGCCCCCTAAAGTCCATGACAATCTTTTGTTTTTATTTTTCTTTTCATTTTTTTTCTTGTGCATTAAATGACTCTTTGTCATTTGTCCTTACAACACGTTATACCCAGGTGAATCAAATAACTTGACAAGAATCTTTAGATTAAGTTAGCTCATTTCCCAAGAAGACTCATGTGGTAGGATTTTGTTTTTGATTTCAAACTTTGCTTTGTCTTTGGATCTCACGCATCATCTTGACCTTTTGTTGTTGGTAGCCCTAGTTTAATTTTGATCTCACGGTTCTCACCCTTGCTTGGCCTGACCTCAGCTTTTTTCTTGTTATGATCTCCCATCATTTTTCAGTGCTCACAATAATCACTTTATCGTAACAATGTGTTCCTATGATGCTGGACTCAAGAGACAGCTGTGCTGACCAGTGCACCAACAGTCAACTTGGTAAATGGGGTACTGAGCTTAAAAATGGATTAAGGGATTTGCTGATATATGTAATTGCTTTTAAAGGCAAATCCCTTGGTCAAGCGTTCTTGTAGGTTTCTAGTTTGTTTAAGCACTTATTAATTCATCATTGCACAAAGCTAATTAGATCTGCTAAGGAGAACACACTGACAGTAGATGACTCAGCTTCTGTAGTCATAAAGGCAGTCAGCATGGATCATTCCGGAGACGTGTGTGGGATATGCTTTGTCAAGAAAGACAGCAGGTGGAATCTAATAAAAGACTGAAGTCTTTGTGTCCAGTCCCTCAGAGCAATCTGATTGGTCAGTATGGCTTTGGTGTGATTGGTCAGTTTGGGTTTAGTGACGTGACAAAAGAAGAAGTGTGAGACACAAGAGGAGGAGTAAAGCCGCCACTAATAGAGAGAGAGAGAGATTAGGAGCACACGCTGATACAGCGCATTGCCACATCCACCACATGACAAACAAACTCAGGATCCAGATTATTACCCGAGTGCAGCCATGCAATGGGTGACACCGCAGTACAACACTAGTTCAGATGGAGTGGAACCAGTGGGAAGTTTTTTATGGTGGCTGGAGTGCCAATTCTGCCACCAACCCTCACGTTTTTCCCTGCAGGTTGGAGGACCGACATGTAGAGCTAGATGCAGATTAACGTCATACCCAGGACGTAATATAGTCGCCTTCAAAGACAGGAAGAGTAGAAATGGACAGGAGGCAAGAAAGGCACCTTAAAAATAATTAAAGAGTCTGAGACGCAAGCTTTATGAGAATACACTTGACAGAGAGGGGTTCACACTCACACGGATAGCGAGGAAAAGTGTGGAAAGTACACATAGGGCAAGAGATAACAAATATTTTTGAATTATTCTATTATCTGTCTACATCAGGTACTGACCTAGTGTTAGGATAAAAGACAAGTAGTTAAATGCATGTGGCATTTGGGCATTTCTCATCTGAAGACGTTTTCAAACTAAGAGGTTCACACTTGTAGACATCAGTGAACACTGCATGGAAATAATAAAACAGATGGCCGTCTAATTCTGTAGGACTCCCTGCCAGCACACTTCTTTCATCACAGCTTATAGAATGATAACCTGAAATAAATGCTGCAGTTGGTACTGTGAAGCCCTTCGATCTATCAGTTAGTCAATTTCTTGTAATCCACACTCCTTGCTTTTATTGTTATTTTCAAAACTTGAGCAGCTTTAGATTTGGGTACAACTCCATGGAGTAGCATTGCTACAGGCTCTCCTCCAGGCCACAATATTACACTCTGCGACTGACACTAATTACGCCTTACAAGTTCCCTCTTTACAGACTTGCTTAGGTATTGCTTATCTGACACATATTGCTGCCTTTTCTTTTTCTCGGCCCTCTGGATAGTGCAGTATAGTCCTTGTGATTTAGCGATTCTAACCACTAGGAAGACTATAAAGCTAACAATCCTTCCAAGCAGTCATTCTGATTGCTGTACACATCAGACAATATTTATCTTTTATTTATTTCACAGACTTACAGCCATGAGAAAAAGTTATTTTTATTAACCCCTTATGTACAAAGGGTTTTTTGGCATTATTGTGCCTAAATTGCATACCGAAAAATAACGCTGTTACTTGTTTATCGTAATAAAGGAGCTATAAATGGCAGAAGAATAGTGAGTACTCTTCAAAAAAAAAAAAAATATTCATATGAATAATAACATTTTTTTACACCAATATCAACTAAATAAAACAGAAAAAGGATGTGGTGCTTTAGGGATTTCTCTCCAAAAAACTGGATTTTACAATACATAACCAAGATATTTTATGATGCACAACCCTGGAATCGAGTTTCTTTTGTGCCCCAATCCGCTGTCATTGTGCCAAGTTTAGATGTCACAGCATTGAAAAGTTAAACGGTGTCAAGTGTGTGCATCTGGGGGAACACCCTCCAGGCTCATCACAAGTATGTAATACTGTTTCTGTCGATAGTGGTGCTGCCATTAATGTTTTTTCACTCTTGTTCACACCCCAGCCCGATGAGGGAAATTGACTCCGCCCCTTCAGGTCCTCATTCTATAAATCCGACTACTGATGGGAGAACACGTTCAGTCTTACCCCGAACCAGAGACAGGATGGAGTTACCTGCTGAGATCTGTATCTCTATCTACCCTGACAGCAATAATCGGTGCAGAATTTCTGTTGGAATGCATATCGGCCCTAATTTTTGTTTCTTATAAAGAAAATATTTTTATTAGAATTACCGTATATACTCATGTATAAGTCAGGTCTTGAGACCAGAAAAATTGATCACAAAATCAGACTCCGTCTTATATCTGAGCACTGTAGCAAGTAAGCTTCCAGTTTTCCTTTAATGAATTGGTATTTCTTTCTGATAACAGTGTTCACCTGCCTTTACAAAAAAAACATTAGCTACAATTGCTGTCTCTTAAAAAAATGTACGACAAAGGTGATCATTATGACTCTGTTACCTGGGATAGTTCCAAATGCAATGAAGCATGTATGTTGTTAGACCATTTTTAAATACAAATACCCAAATATGCTTATGTTAAAGAGGACAAGAAGTCACATAAAGAGGTGGGATTCAAAGTGGAAAAAATTCCTTTAAGTTTCATTTAACCTGGATGACAAAAAATGTACAAAAAGAGGATGCTTCTTTTTTCTTATGCAGCACTGTAATGTCCTGTAAACTGAGGCTGCATTACACTCTCAGGTATAACTTCATTGTTTATTGCATTTTACATCTGAATTATTCTGACTCCAACAACTTCTTTAATTGTTTAGTTTCTTTTAATGTTATTTTCACTCCATCTACTTCTTTGCTTCAGTATAAACTGCCTTCATCCTTTATGAGTTTGATGTGTAGAGCTGGACTATCACATATACCGTTTATACTCGCGTATATACAGGATGGAGTTACCTGCTAAAATCTGTATCTCTATCTACCCTGGCAGCAATAATCTGTGGAGAATTTCTGTTGGAATGCATATCAGCCCTAATTTTTGTTTCTTATAAAAAAAATATTTTTATTAGAATTACTGTATATACTCACGTATTAGTTGGGTCTTGAAACCCGAAAAATCGATCATAAAATCAGACCCCAACTTATATGCCTGCTCAAAAATATGACACTTAATATTTTTTTTTACACTGTGACAGATAGGGGACGCTGTCGCTTCCTTGAACCCTTGTCCAAGACGCCAAAAGCGAGATAAAAGTCCAAAAGTAGACTTTATTCAAATTGCACAGTGCACAAAGCACCCTCCTCTCCACAATGCTCATTAAATCAATCACAAATACTACAATAAACTCCACCACTCCCAAACTCGTTGCCACCCTTTCACCAAACTCAGCTCATTGTCTGGAGTTCCCAGAGTCCTTTTATATTCCCTGACCCGGAAATGTTCCCAATCCCCAGTCCATGTGATTCCTTGTCACTTCCGGGTAAAAAAATCAGATAAAAAGTCTTCTTCTTCACCCCAGAAGCACGTCATTCCCCTTGTCCATGTGACTCGGACGTACTTCCAGGGCGTATGGCAAATAAACATCGTTCCTCCCTGCAGCGTCTCCTAGTGGTCCCCATGGAATCCAGCAGGGCCGTGGATGAAAACTCCATTGTCCAGAATTCCCTGCTGGTCTTCGGGGCCCCTCCATGCTGCAGGGAGAGCTCCATCTGGCGGCCTGGGGTTATTGGCCAGGATGAATGGCCGGCCATATTCCACAACACCTTCTTGCCTCCTCCAATCTCGCATCAGTTTCTCAGATGCATCGAATTTTGTTGCAGCAGCACACTTACCAAATTCTTTCACTACTTCAACGATGTTTAATTTAAAACCAGCTTCATATTTTCTTCTGATCGAACGCTTCTTCATAGATAAGGGATGCTCTTACGATAAAGGTGTATGAGGGTGTGAGATACAAGAAACACAAATCAGTGCAAATGTTGCTTCAGAATAGTTCAGATATTACCTTGTGGTCATGTAGGCACAATTGAGAGAGAGAGAGGCTAGGACCATGCACCAATACATTGCCACACCCACATAGAAAAAAAAGGCAGTGTGCTCCGTGGTTATTCTCTCAGGAGGGTGTTAGCATATCGTAATCCCTTGTACCAATCGTGTGAGTTTTCCACATTCGACTTATACGACCGACATTATAAAGGGGGAAAAGCATGGAGCAACTGGAAAGCGGACCTTCTCGGTTTGAACAAGAAACTTCATATCAATTCAGTTACAAAACTTAAAAATCAATCAGGAGGTTTGGTGTAAAACAAAAGATTTAACAGAATCTAAGCAAGAATGTGAGGGCAGAAAAGAAAAAAATTGTGCAGTGAATATAATTGATGAGGTAAATGTTTAAATAGATAACATTTTGCTGGCTATGAAAATTAATTTTTCTATATTTGTGGTCCAGGATATTCACGATTATATTGCTAAATATGTGAAAATACCGAACAGTTGGCAAAGTAATGATTATACCTTTGTGTTCATCAAGTACATAAGTTCAACAATTAAAACTGACATGTTAATTGAAGTCAGAAAATCAGCCTACCGGACTTTCATAGGTGATGAATCAAATCATTTTCAAGAAATGTTAATTTAGCAATGTAACAAATCAATTCATTAAAACTGTGTCCACTGGCACAATAGCATTTTAACAGCATGTGACAAGTGATTTACTCTTGGGGCTATTCAACCATTTTATATGGAGAACAACTGAAATTTAAACCAGAGGGTGATATTCACAACATATAAGTCATTCAGGAAAAAAAAGATGTCGCAGCTCTTCTGCAGCAGTTCATTCCACACTTCTCAGTACGATGTTGTGTAGCACATCGTGACGACTTGGGTATAGATTCCTCTGATGAATGACATCGAGACTTTGCTAAGGACTATTTACACCATTTTTCTGGAGTCCATTTGTTAAAAAGGCAAAATTTGAAGGACGGGTCAATGCCACAGAGGCAGATGTGATTGTGTTTAAACTACCAAGCGAAGTTCGAGATACTGATTAAGGAAAAATTAGAAACTAGAACTGGAGAGGGGCCTGAGTTGCCTCGAAAGCTTGCATATTGTAATCTTTTCAGTTAGCCAATAAAAGGTGTCATTTTGCTTGACATTTCACTACATTCATAATGGCTAACACGGCACAACACCCTAGTACTACAAACCGGAACTGTAAAGACATTTTCAGATATGGTTACATTTACTAAACAACAGGATTACTTCAAGGAGTTGTTTTCACTTTGGGACATTTGTGCCACGTAGCAGGCCTTAAGTCCTGACTATGAAAGTGGATTTAGTCTTACGAACAACACAAATACAAAATCTAGAAATCAAATTTAGAGGCCAAGCATTTGGAAAACTTGGTGAGAATTAAACTCTTTTAAAATTCTGGATAGACTGTTAATATTTCTAGAGTATTTAACTTACTAGGGGGCTTACCCCCTGCTCGCTACGCTCACCAACCCCCTGGCCTGCGCTATGCGCCAGCCACTTCACGTCTCTGCCACTCGTGTTGTGAAGAGAGGGGGTGAACGCACCCCAAGGAGACGCGGTCGCTCCTCCAAAACCCCCTCTTAAACGGTGACACAATGGGAAACAAATACAGTTTTTTTTTAACCTCCTCTTTGCTTGATTAGCTGCTGGCTTGCTGCTTCTGCTGCAGGGCTATGTGATCTGCATCTTGCATGGAGCTTCAAACATTTAAAAGCCTGAACAGCAGCTGTCTTTATCACCTACTCTTTGTCTTTTACTTCCGGCCTTGGGCGTGGTTAAATCTCTTGGCACAAAGTCTTGTCTCGCAGGACGTGAGTTCTTGATATTTTAGTTAATGATTTAAAAATGGAATAAGAATCTGAAAATCAACATCACATTAAAGTTAGATAGATTCTGAAAAGAATGATACCAAACATATATATGTAGGTTTTAAAATAAGCCAGATTTAAAGCGTGACAAAAAAGTGACATAAAAACATCACACAAAATCGTTGCACTTTTAGGATTTTATATATAGAGAGAGTAGATTAAAGACAGAAATGGTCAGAAGAGAAACGTTTTGAATATTCAGTGGAATTTTGAGTACAAGTAAACTTTTTGTAAAAAGCTTTGTCATATCACTTCAGTTAATCTTTCAATATCTAACATTAAATATGTAAGAAATGAATGATCATACTGTATGTGTGATGGTTTTTTATGTCAAATACAGAAATGCATTGCTAACACTGGTACTAAGAAAATGTTGGCTTTTAGAACTTTGTGCTTACATGAAAAAAATGTGGACATACCAGGCCACTTCTTTGTGGGCACATTCTAGTAATTTTGGGGCCCCACCCTCATATTTGGAGGAAAAATATTCTCAACAGCAAGAGTAAATTACTTTGGACTGTTTAAAACTGCAATAAATTACCACATTAAGATCAATAATAGCAAAAGAAATTGATATTTAAGTCCATTATTGGGTTAATTGATGGGTAATTGATGTGACATTTTACTAGACCAGAATTCATTTAGCTATACGACACTTATTAATTCATTTTTCTTAGTCAGTCTTCTTCATTACAGGGTTAGAGGGTACATCAGGTGCAAGACATAACGTGACAAAGTACACTTACATGCATAGTTAATCTCACTTACGTTGCCTACTGTGCCTGTTATGAATTAGTGTGGGAGTGTGTGTGTTGGCTGAGCACTTTTTAATAGACTGTGCTGGTTTCCACCTCACACCTGATGCTGCTACAATACATTTTGGAATCTCACTGTGCTCTTTTGAAGGAAGCAGGTGCAGGTAATGGATGAATGGATATTAAGCTAATTGGAGATGTAAGTGAGATTAACTATGCACGTAGATGTACTCTGTCACCTTCTGTCTTGCACCTGATGTACCCTCTAACCCTGTAATGAAGAAAACAAATTCAGAAAAGATAAACTAATTGATATATTATAGCTAAATGAATGCCAGTGAAGTAAAACATCACAATCAATAGAACTGGTGAGGTGGAAACTGGCTGAAGAAGCCTTCTGCTGCTGAGAATGTAACACTGTTCCCAGTCTACTTTCTTCTTCAGTCCTCATGGACCGTAAATTAGATTACATTATCATACATTATGAAGGAGACAGAAGTAGTTTGGGCTGATCTGCTTGGCCTACTGCCACAGTGATCGTCACCACAAAAATGAGATTAAATGAGATTACCAGTAGATTCATTGCCGGTTAGCCTAATATCCATTCATTGATTATCTGCAGACCACTTCCTTCAATATAGTATATTCAGATTCCAAAATTTATTGTAGCAGCTTCAGGTACAAGGTTTATTTAAAGTGCTCAGTCACACACATACCCCCACAGGAACTCTTAACAGGCACAGTAGGCAATGTAAGTGAGAATAACTGTGCATGTAGATGTACTCAGTCACCTTCTGCCTTGGTTCTGATGTATCCTCTAACCCTGCAATGAAGAAAACAAATTCAGAAAAGATAAACTAATTGACATATTATAGCTAAATGAATGCCAGTCTAGTAAAATGTCACAATTGGTCGGACTAGTGAGATGGAAACTGGCTAAAAAGCCCACCTGCTGCTGAGAATATAACACTGTTCTCAGTCTACTTTCTTCTTCAGTCCTCACAAACCATAAATCAGATAACATTATCATACATTACGAATAAATTTTAGGAATGAAGTTGTACAAAGCCATGGCTTGCCTTTGTTGTGTACTCTCCTTTTATAGCCCTAAGCGCAGCAATATCTTTTATGATTAAGAAGTACATTAAAAGGTCACCATGTTTATTTTCCATCAGTTTGTGACCTTTAAACATCAAAGCGGCCTGTATAATCTGACTCAATCTGACACAAATGCATGCTGCCTTTTGACTTTCTTTGATTAGAAAACTTGCCAGATTAAAGAAGCGTGTCATGCGCTATGAAGAAGCGTTAATTGTTGTGAAGTTAACAGATGTGAATTATCTGTCTGACTCAGTTAGGCCAACTTCTCACAAAGAAGACCAAAGGGTATAAAACATAATTATACAGAAAGTTTAATAAACTTTCTTAATATATTAAAAATAAATCCAAATACTGGTGTTTGTAGTTCTCTCGGGTTGGATGCTGAAACATAAATTGGGCCTTGAGAGTGAGAGCGCAAGGGCTCATGATCTTTTAAGAAAGATGGGATCAGGAACATAAAATGTATCATGATTATGACCTGGGGCCTCATGCATAAAGGTTTGCGTAGAATTCACACTATTACATCGCGTGCAGACAAAAGCGGAAAAGTGCTTATGCACAAAAAAATCCAGATGAATAAATCTGTGTGTTCGCCAACTTCCACGTTCATCCGCTCCATAAATCCCAGTCTGCGTGAAAAGTAACGCACGTGCACGTGCCTGCTGTCCCGCCCCAACTCCTCCCAGAATTGCACCTGTTTGAATATTCAAATCAACATAAATAGCCCTTAAGCTCAGCGTTCTGTTAAAAGGCAATGGCAAAAGCACGGGGGGAAATAGAAGAAGTTTAGCAAATACCAAGTGGAGGAAAGGAAAAACGTACTATTTGTTGGTTTAAACAATGATATAAACAACAAAAGGAAGTTGATCGAGTGACATAGAGTGTCGGAGAAACTCGAAAGCTCAAGTTCACAAAGTCACATAGTGCCTGAAATAAAAAAGAAGTCACATATCAAAGTCGCCGTGAAAAGGCGAGTCGTAGCCCACCGGCTGAGTGTCATATGAAAGCTTTTTAGGGTACAGAGAAAAAAAAGGCACACTGTGGGAAAAAAGCACGAAATGGCAACTTTAATCTTGAAATTTCCACTTTAATCAAGTAGTTTATTTTGTCATTAAAGTAGAACATCATCAACTTCATCTTAAAATCGTTTAATTTACTAGTTTCTCAAATCCCATAAATCCCTAAAGTAGCGCTTTAAATGCTTTGTTTTGTATTTGATCTTCTATGTGCTCTATGTGTGTGAATTAGTACGTGCTTCTGGGCTTTCTCTTCCTCCGACAGGACACAGAATCCATTACATTCGTAATATTACAGCTCTCTGAATATTTAAAATACTGAGATGTATATGTAATATCATTGTCATAAATGATAGGAGTTAAAGCACGTTATTAAACATGGGAACACGGTGGTGCAGTGATTGTTCATGTATCACGCAAGATGCTTGCTGATCCATGCGTGACCTTCAATGAAATAATTTATTGCAGCAGTACTGTCTCTTTCAAACGTATTAACCTCCAATTCCTGTCCTTCCTTTTCTTTCTCCAAATACCCAATCGCAACACAATCAGCTCTGTAATAGATGTTAAGCCATCTGTAAGCTTAGATCGCCGATTCTTCAAAACATTTAAGGAACATTGAAATATCTTCATAGTACGTCTTTAATTATTCCATCCATCTATCCTTGCAGTGTTGTATCAGCACCAGCAAGAACACAGCATGAGACAGGAACAATCCGTGAACAGAGCACCAGCGCCTTGCTAGCGCAGCGACACAGTGTCCTCACTTTTTTAATTATTAACAATATAAATTATTTAAATGAAGTTAAAGTTTTATCTGTATAATATAATAAACATATTTTGCTGCATTTCGTCTTAAAAATGATATCGTCATCATATGTAAATACGCGCCTTATAAAGTGGCTCAGGTTGTGCAATATAATAACTGTATCGCAAGTTTACAGTGAGGTGATTGTACTTATAAATACAAACAGTTCTACAAGGAGGACTAGATGGACTGATTGAGTGCGTTTATGGATCTTGGTATGAAACTGTTTCTGAACCGTGATGAAAGGCTCTGAAGTGTTTTATCGTATGAGAGTAGTTCAACAGACAGCCTGGCTGAGGCAGCGTGTGCTTGATGCTGTATACCGATAATTCTCTTTCCGATCAGCTGCTGCTGTGATTCACACTCACATACAGTGATATAAATACTCCGAGTGGTGCAGTGAGAGTAATATGGAAAAAGATGATCCGCTGTGGCAACCCCTAACGGGAGCAGCTGAAAGAAGAAGAAGAAGGTGCAGTGAGAGTAACAATGCTAAAGCAGCTATGGTACTTAGAATAGTTTGACCATTCTGTGGACCATTATATTGTTACAGGTTAATTAAAATCAGATGCATTAAACTAATGAACAATATGCGGTTAATTTCAGTGTATTTATAAAGCCGCGTCAGGGATGTTGATCTAAAAAAGAAAGGGTAACCACACAAGAACAGTAGCACTGCTTTGACGCTGGGCACCGCCAGTCTGCAAAACTGAGCGCAGAACTTACATACGCCAGGGTTTGGGCTACTGTGGAAAAGTGTGTGGCTTTACGGCAAGTTTAGGTTTTATACATCGTGATATGAACGTGGAAACATTCTTATGCAACATTTTTGTGTGTACTCATCGTTTATACATGAGGCCCCTGGTCTTGGCCAGTGCAGCTGCCTGTTTCTCACTATTCAGGACTGGAACTGGGCCAGAAGACTCCCTGACAGAATTCATATTATAGACATGCTCACATAAATGGGCTAAGTACTGCATTGACTGGAAAGCGTGGCAGCAGTTGTGAATGGAAATTAAATCAGGAGATGTTTCAAAGTTTAAATAGCAAGCTAAAGGACATAACCAAGAAGACAAGAATCGATTAAGCAAAGCTCATGACTGTCAGGATAAGGGTTTTGATTTTTAATTATTTGTTGTTATTTTCTGAACCGTTCTTTGGCCTTTAGAAAATATTTACTGTAAGTAGAGTTCCTGGGGTTTCAACAATCAAGGAATCTACTGCTAACCTCACCTCATCTAATTTTCTGAAGCCGCTTTTCTTGGTGAGGGTCACAGTGATAACAGGCCAAGCAGGTCAGCCCAGACTTCTCTGGCCCCAGCTATATATTCCAGCTCTTCTTGGGTAATTCATGGTGTATTCTCAAGCCAGCCAAGAGATATCATCTCTCCAGTGTGTCCTGGACCCACCACAGGTTTTCCGCAATGTGTTATGTGCCCAGAGCAGCTCTAAAGGGAGCCGTCTGAAGGGGGCATTCTTATGACCTGCCCAAACCACCTGTCAGTCTAGAGGAGCAGCGACTCTACCCTGATGTTCTCACCAAATCACTGAGCTTCTCACCCCACCATAGAGTGTCAGTCCTGCCACCATGTGGAGAAATCTAATTTCTGCAGCTTGTACTTGCAATCGCTTTTCGTTCCTCCCTCCTTATTTGAATACATTTTAAGAGGTGTCCATATACTTGCTGTTAAATCGAATTCATGCGCTGCTGGTGTCAAGCTCCATTAAAGGTTGTATCTTATTACCATTCCTGTTTATAGTTATCATGGACAGGAGATCAAGGCACAGCCGAGGATGTAATGGTGTCCATTTGGGGAGGCAAGGGGGAGCATTGTTGCTTTGTGCAGATGATGTTGTCCTCTTTGTTTCATCTGACTTTCACCTTTGGCACACATTTGAGCAATGAGGATCAGCACCTTCAAGTCTGAGGTCATTGGTCTGTTGTGAAATGAGCCAGGAGGGGGTGTGATAATTGTTTTAACTGTATAATTCACATGCAGTCTGTTTTAAGCTTTTGCGGGTGCGCAGCGTGCAGGAGAAAGCGTGCCATTGTTTAATGCGATGATTGTCGGATGGGCTACAGTGTAGTAATCTGTAGGCGCCAGCCGAGTCAGTAAAGAATAAATGAGAGCGGGTTAGCAACAGGGCGGTTGGTTGTGTTTGTACTGTTTGGACAGCAGTCACTGGATGGAGATTTTAAGCATCAGTGAAGGGATAGGGCAGCATTGGCCAGGCTGATTATTCAAATAGGAGCAAGGCAGAGGTTAGGGTTAAGGTTAGGCTGAGCAGCAGACCAAATGGGATACAGAGTGAGACCATGGGAACAAGCAGAAGGACTGAGGTGAGGTGCCCTGGCAGCTGCGTTGACCAGAAAGGGGTGGCAGTTCCGTGAACTGCAGGTACTGAGAAAAGGTGGCAGTTTGTTTCCGTGGTGACCGACTGAGATTGCGGATCATTGGGATTCCGCGGGCTGCGTCAGGTGTCGGAAAGGTCGAGAATAAAAAGAAAGCACACAAAAAGGTTTTACTTCTCCTATGTTTGGGATTTTGGCTTATTTATTTGTATCTTCTCTTTTTAAACACCCTGAGCCACTAACTTTGCTTTATTTGCATGGATGTTATTGGATTATTTATTTAATTATTAGTTATTAGTTTATTGGTTACTTGAACTATTTCATGACTTATATATTGTGCTGTTTTGCACTCCCCCATCCCCCGTTTTTAATAAACTATCATAAATTTGATTTTAAAGTCACACTTGTCTGTCTCACTCACTTGTCTGTCCTCGGTTCGTATCTAGCAAAGCCCCAGATATAGGAATGTAACTTCAGCTGCAGGTCTGGGGTATCACAGATTCTCTCTCAGAAAAGAGTGGATTGCTTTCTGTGCATGAGTGAGGAACAACTGCCCTTAGAGGAGGAGCGCAGATTATCTCAGGTTCTTGGTCATTAGTGATGGACAAAGAGGATGTGATATCCACAATTGGATCTGAGTGGTGATAGCAATTCTGTGGGCAGTGTACTGAACTGTGGTGGTGAAGTGGGAGCAGAGTCTAAGGACAAAACTCAGTTTGCTGGTCAATTTACATCCCCGTCTTACAGTACAGTATAGTACAGGGTATAAATAATTTACAAATAAACTCCTTTTTGTTTTTATTAGCGTTTTTGATACTGTTCCAACTTTTTTGGAATTGGGGTTGTAGAAGACTCACATTCATGAGGATGTGCTGATGTCACACAGAAAGTGAATATGGCAGACTTTGACCCCAGGACTGTGCTGCACACAAGCTTAAGATCACTAATGTGCAATGCCAAGCGTTGGCTGGTGTGCTGTAAAGCTTGCCACCATCAACCTGTGGCGCAGTGCAAACGTGTTCTCTGGAGTGATGAATCCTGCTTCACTATCTGGCAGTCTAATGGACAAATCTGTGTTCGTTGGATGCCTGGAGGACATAACTTACTAGACTGCATGGTGCGTACTGCAAAGTCTGCTGGAGGGGGGATAATTGTTTGGGACTATTCTCAGGGTTTGGGCTAGGCTCCTATGATGCTCTGTACCCATAGCATTGGCCATCACCCATTGACTGGAACATGATTTAGGACACGCAGTGAGGACACAACAAGTTACAGTGCAAAAAGTGCATGTTTATACACTTTTAAAAAAGGCAAACAGTGTCCAGATGTGTGGTGCAATAAAATAAATCTTCAATAAATCCAGTCCATTTTAACAATATTTCTGTAAACAAAAAATATAATTCAAATAATTAAAACCAGAATTTAAATTAGAGTCAGAATGAGTCTCATCCCCAGTGCTTTTTCTTCTCTCTTTTTCGACTCCCTGGCCTGCCCGATCTCAGATTATACTGTACTCACTAGGGCTTAGACACAGATGAATACAGTCCTCATTCCAGGTCTTGTTGCAGCCATTTTCGTTGGTACCCACTGGCACCTACTGAGCCCAGTTTCCTCTTTCTGCTGCTGCCGGAGCCTACAAACACCTCTGCTCCAAAACGCTCAGCCAATGTGATCCTTCCCTGGAATGCCATTCCCTTTGCTCCAACGTGAGACATCTCTGACCACTTTGTCACTTTTCTTCTGCACTGATACCACAGATCCTCTGTGCACTGTATCTCTCTCTCTCTGACTTTCTGTCTATGACGGGATGAGAATTGTTTTTCAGAAAATTGTTTTAATGAATTTAGCACGAGTTTTAATGAATTGCAAATGAATGCTTGGAACTACGAGTGCTGATTACTGGCAGATGTAGCGCGGTATTCATGCAGAGCCAGGAGCCACAGGACAAAGAGATCTATGGGGAGGGAAAAGAAGAGGCACTCATGAGAGAAGCTCTGTAAACCTCTCTGAAGGGTAGCATGGGTAGCGTAGGTGCTGCCGATGTCTGTTTTGGAGCAGTATCTCAGGATAATGAGGAGCCATTGAAGCAGCAACTGGTCAAGCTTGTCCCAACGTATTAAAGAGCAGTGGAGGTGAGTTTGTTACTGGAAGGACTGGTGGATAACTACTTTCAGTGACCGAAGGAGGTGGCAGGGAAAGAATGGGCATCATGGCAATAATCGTAGGTGTTACAAGAGTCAGAAGGTGACTTTAGATGCTATTGAAGTCCTCACCAGAGAAAGGTGATGCATCAGTGGTGCCCGGGCAGCTGGAGTTACTGGGGACTTCCTGAGGAAGGATGGTTTCACAGTATAGAAAGAGAATTGGATTTCATTGATTTTTAAATATATATTGCACACATCCTGACACTGTTTTCATAAAGATCAATTTGCTGAGAAGCATTGTTTTGTTTTGCAAAATGTATTTATTCTGCTGAGCACTTTATAATAAACACTGCACTGTTTTGAATATTTGTGTTTGTCCTCTCACTTGCTACTGGTCCATCTTATAAACTACCAGATGCCCCAGGGCTACTGGCACAGGGCATCACACTTTCTTCCATTTTTTTTCCTCAATCCTTTTCTAACCTACTCAGACCTTTTATATCCCCGTGAGTGTAGCTGCTTCCCTTAACTACCCATGGAGCACTAAGGAGGGATGGCTGCACTGACTGCTCTCACATACGTGATTTTGCCTGGTTCTTTGGCCACCCATTTTATCCTGCATATATCAACACGCACAGAATCTGAACTGCACTATTTTTATAAAATCCTGCACCAACTCTGATCTGTCATGGACCCCTGACATGCCTTGCCATAGCTCCTTGGTTGCAGTGCAGGGTGCTGTTAATACTACGGCACACAGAGACATTTTAGGCAACCTGGTGACGACAATTTTTCAAAGGCCTTTTTGTGTACCAGCAGGACTGTGCCCCTGCACACAAAACCAGATCCATAAAGACGTGGAGCAACTCATATGGCCTGCACAGAACACAAACGTCAATGCTTCTGAACACCTTTGAGATGAATTGGAACATTGATGGCGAGCCAGCATCAGCACCTGACCTCACAAATGCTCTTTTGCTTGAAAAGGCACAAATTCCAATGGACACTCCTCTCCCAAATCTTGTGAAAAGCCTTTCTAGAAGAGTGAATGTCCTTATACCTGCAAAGTGGAAAGTTGCATGGCTTTGAAATGGGATGTCCAACAAGCTCATATAAATGTGGTGATCAGTTGTTCATAAGCTTTTTTGGCTGTGTAGTGTATATTTTTGACATTCATTATATTTAATTTGGTTAAAACAGTTTACATTTTGCCTTTTTGTAAGCCATCCCATATTAGCTTTCCGAAGCTGCACTGAAAGGCACTAAGTCATAGAAGAAGACTGTGTCGTCTCAGACACTGAAATGAGTATTTCCAAGTATACACTTCCTTTTGTTCCTCTTTCAGTTGCTTTGTGTGGGAAATATGAGCTTCCCGGTGGGGTCTGTCACAGGTGTGCCCTTCTGTCATTATGCCTGGCCCTCGCCTTCCTGTTAGAAGACATCTCAAAATGTTTGTAAGCAGAACACCAACCACTTCAGAGTTTACGGTACACACATACTGCTTGAAATATTTCTAAAAGTTACTGAAAAGCAGAAAAAAAACTCTCATTTCGGCAGATCTAATTTTACCCCAGTATGATGCAGTGAAGTGTAATTAAACTCCTTATTCTACTGTATATCTGAACACAAAGTAGAGATTAACTCAGATTAATTGTAGGTATGCACTCTGTTATTAGGCACAGTTTGCCACCCCTTAATTATTAGTACAACGCAAATTCTACTTGTGTTACCAGAAACATGATAAGTGTATGATTTGCCTAGTAATAATCCAACTGGTCCTGCTAATTGATTTCTTTTGTGTTCCCTCAGCGCTTTAGGAAAGCGATGCTTTGTTGTTTTTTACTAAGTTGTCTGTAGGCAGTAGTATATTATCAGTTCTTAAATACTTCATGTCTTTTCAGTATGTTGTAATTTGCTTTTATTTATTTATGCATTTTTTACAAATCTGGTTTACCTTTACAAGCAAAGATGGGGTCTAGTGCATCTCAGCTTCAGAAACCTGACAATTACAAGCAGTGACGAACAAAACAATAAGGGCAAAATTGGACTGGAATTTTGCTTTACATAACAATTTGAGAAATAATTGCTGAATTGCAATCAGTGATATTTATACCATTCTGTATTGTCATCTGGCCCTGCTGCGGGCTGGCACCCTGCCCAGGGTTTGTTTCCTGCCTTGCGCCCTGTGTTGGCTGGGATTGGCTCCAGCAGACACCCGTGACCCTGTAGTTAGGATATAGCGGGTTGGATAATGGATGGTTGGATGTATTGTCATCTGATGACACACAGCTTTCCTTATCTATAGCACCCGATGACCCTGACACTCTGTGCTCTCTGATTTACACATTGAGAAAACCAGATGAGACAAAAAGAGTTTTGACAAGTCATATCAGCTCTCTGTCAGTCCACACATGAAAAAATGAAGCTTTTACAGAAAAGAACACCACACCTACTGTGAAACATGGAGGAGTTATGCTTCGGTTGCTCCTTTGTTGAGTCTGGCATGGGGGGCTGTGGCGATGCAGGTTCGCTGCATGCTCCCATTGTCTGTCCGGAAGCCCTTGAACCCTGTACCGTCGGTAATGTTACCGATGAGCTCGGCAGTGAGGCACTACAATGGAGCAAGGGGATGGTGTAAAAGTGCCAAGTGCTTTTATTAAAACAACAACAAAAACAAAGTGTCCAAACGAAAGTAAAGTGCAGTGCATCTCAAAAGTCATTAAATAATCCATAAAAACAGAAGTGAAGTGGAGGTTAAAGTCCAATAGAAAAAGCCTTTTAAAAACAACAAGGTTAAAACAATGCTAGAAACAGTTTCTTTAAAAACAAAGCCTGGTGTCTTCCTTTTTTACCTGGCAGCTCCCCTGCTTCTTCTGTCGGGCTTTGCAACAGGAGAGTTGCCCTACATGCAGCTGACCTTTCCACTCAGCTGGTCTGGGGGCTTCCCAATCCCTGGCTTTGGTCTAGAGCTCTCCAGATTGAGACTTGGCTTCCCTAACAACCAGGAAGCTCATGTCAGGGAATTCACCGCCCAAGTCTCCCAACTCCCGCTGCCTTTTCGGCCTTACGCGTCCAGCCGTCCTACTGCCGGTTACTCCTGTTCCTCCATAAAATGCTCAGCGGGAGCAACCACTTCCAACTACCCTAGGTGTTGGCCAAACACCCCTGCTAGGGCTGAATTGTCCAGCTGCCTCTTATCGGCTCTGTCTCTCCACACTGCTTCCTGCTGTCCTGCAACCTCCATCTTTCTTTTTCCTTCCTTTTTCTTCCCCTCCCTTAGCCGCCTTGAGCTTCTATTTATGAAGAGGACGTGGCAGCTGTGGCAATCAGTAGCTCCCGGGAACAATTACACATGTGGACGATTTCCCACCTGTGCACTTAGGTGAGAAACAACCACATCACTAGCTCCCCAGGAACTGCTTCAGCCACATAAACATGCCCCCTCACTAAGCTGAGAGTGAGGCGATTATTTATTTTAAAACTGGCCTCTTGTCATGAGCTGTGGACCTGCTATACCACAGGGGTCTTGAGTCTGTGAAGAGAACAATGAAATTTCAAGAGTATCAAGACATTCTGGAGCGAAACATACTGCCAGCGTAAGAAAGCTCTGAGTCAGTCCTAGGTCATGGAACCTCCAACAGGATAATGAGCCAAAACACACAGCTAAATGCACCCAGGTATGGCTGAGAACAACACATTGGACGGTTCCGAAGTGGCCTTCTATGAGCCCTGATTTGAATCCTTTCAAACATCCATGGAAAAAACTGAAACAGGCAGTTTGGAGAAGACCTCTTCAAACTTAACATAGCTGGAGCAGTTTGCTCAGGATAAGTGCACAGGTGCAGAAGTCTCATGGAAAGCTCCAGGAGTTGCTTGTTTGCAGTGATTGACTCTAAAGAATGTGCAGCAAAATATTGGGGTTCCATCATTTTTGTCCACACCCTTTACATTTGTGTTATTATTTTAAATATTCTGTTCAATCAAACCTCTAAAGCAAAGTCTGATTTTTGTTAAATACAAAATAAACAATGATATGTGCCAATCACATTTGTCAGTTTCAAGTTATTTCATAGATAATTGTGGGTTCTTCTTTTTCTTCATAGAGAGGTACCAACAAATTTGTCACATTTGTACACAAATACAGGCAACCCTCAGCTTTGAATGAGTTGTGTTCCTGTCAACATCTGTAACCGGATTTTGTAGATAACTTTTAGATAATGGAAATATTAACAAAAAAAATGCAAAATGTTTTATTACCAACACAATTACAAGAAGCAATATTATTGCACTTTAACATACCACAAAAAATAATTTACACCAAAATGAACCATGTCTATGCAAAGTATGTTGCCCTTATCCTAAACATTACACAGTTTTTGATAATGGACATAGTACCTCATTAAGTCTGGAAAGGCGTAATGATGCAATAAAAAGCCACCACTAACTGATGATTGATTCCTCAGCATAGATGTGCTGTGTTTGCTGGGGGAATCACAAAAAGCTTCTGCCATACCTCCCAGAAGCATTATTCCCTGGGGAAATAATACTTAGGGCACTGGGAATTACAAGCAGCTCTGCTAAAGTGACAGCCGCCGACTGAGCTGCTAACCTGTCACTGATCTAACCGCATGGCTGTGCGTGCTGCTTGGTAAATTCTACCACTCGTGTGCATGAAAGAAAAAAATGATAGAGAAATGGGGACAAAGTGTGTAGTACTGTTTGGATCAGCTAGTATATATTCATTGTCACACACGTGCGAGTAGGAGAGAGCTAAAGGGTCTTAGTAAGTGTAATAAAACATCTGACCAGGGGGCGGCGGAGTGCACTGACTGTCTTTCTCAGCTCCCTACAGACCTTTCCTGGGAAATCCTGCAAGGTTCCGGCACCTAAGAAGACAACACTTCCAAAGCCGGGCCCCTTTGCTGATGTCACTTCCGAAGCCGGCTCCTTTGCTGACATCACTTCCGAAGCCAGCCCCTTTGCTGATGTCACTTCTGGTTCTGGCCATTCTGATAACATCAGTTCCTCTCCAGACCTTTAAATCCTCCATCTTGGGCTACTATAGCCAGTTCTGTTTTGGACTCTGTGATATGCACATTGTGCTTCTGATTTAAAAAAAACCCTTTTGCAGCTGGGAAAAACAATATATGGGTGGCTGCCCCAAACTTTTATAATGTCTTGGACTCTTAATTGTCACATCATCCATATATAAACTAGTAAACACAGAAAACACAGAAGTTACTAGATGAAAATTAAAGAAAATTTAGTTGATAAGAAAGGTGAGTTTTATGTGCTCTTTTGTATCTGTGGAATTGCAGTATAATGAGAGAGAGAAGAAACAACAAATAGTAGTGACTTGGAGATATATTTTCCACTACACACATACTTTATGCACTATTTCTATCTATCTATCTATCTATCTATCTATCTATCTATCTATCTATCTATCTATCTATC
>JANRMT010028174.1:37287540-37298468 GCA_026402145.1 Polypterus bichir lapradei | reverse complement strand
AATTCAGAGGTCCCCAACTCCGCTCCTGGAGGGCCGCAGTGGCTGCAGGTTTTCATTCTCACCCTTTTCTTAATGAGTGACCTTTTTTTGCTCCTAATTTGAATTGACTTGCTCTTGGAGACTCAAACCCCTTAATTGCTTCTTTTTCCTTAATTAGCAGCCAAACAATAATGAGATACAAAATGAGCCAAAACATGACCGGCAAACTGTGACCATTGTACAATATCTAAAAAATAAAAAAGGTGGAGGTCTCAGGAATGTTGATCTGCTCAGGTCCACAAAACATTTTAATAGAACTCTTAGAAAAAGTAAAGAAAAGAATCAATAATTTTGAAAATGTCTGCTATTGCACAATGAAAGCAGCAACAAGCCATGGAATTAAAGAATATGTCTAATTAACAACAAGACTCAGCACCTAATTAAGCAACTGGTTGGAGTGAAATTGGTTGGATTTTTGAGGCCCTGACTTAGTTGGTCTTCTGTTGGCTCACTCACTTCACATTTCAATTCTGTTTAAGGAAAGAAATGAAGCAATTCAGAGGAACGATGAAGAAATTCCAGGGAACAAATCTTAAAAAAACAAGTCAATTGAAATTAATTCAAAAGAAGTTAATTAGCAGCAAAAACAGGTCACTAATTAGGAAAAGGGATTGAATGAAAACCTGCAGGCAGTGCGCCCCTCCAGGACTGGAGTTTGCGATCCCTGGTCTAATGCAATTTTTTGTATTTTATTTTTATAAGATGCTCTTTAAGGACAGCTTACAATTTGAAGAAAATAGCAAAAAGCATTTGAGTGCTGCCTTATGAATAAGAAGGCTGAAGAGAACTGTGTGCCGGTAAGAAGACTTTTACATACATGTAGTATACAACAATACGAAGACACTACGTAGATTGAAGGTTGTATTTTTGTATTTAATTTCCTTGTTCAAATTAGGTCTGTGTAATGGAAAATATGGAAGGACTGGCATCCCGGCCACATGTAATGGTGTCTCCTTACCTGGTTGGTGGACTGTCATAATGGATTGCAAGCCTGAATGGACTGGCATTCCAGATAGAAGGATCACTGTTCCCTTTCCTGGCTGGGGGGACTGCCTGCCAGGGTCATAAGTTTTCCCCAGTAGACTGGGTGGCATCTTCCCTTTGACGTAGATCAAATCTGGGAGCCTGCAGGCCTGTGTGGGAGTTGTAGTTATGGATGGCAGACCTGTTGGGGTCCGTGGGTGTCACCAGGGGGAGCTGTTGAGGGGAGGCTTCCCTGTCATATGGAGGTTCTGCCTGACCTGCAAGTGCTTCTGGGCTATGGCGCTGACATGCTAAAAGAGCTGCAGGGTATGGTTTGAAAATGAGCATTCCACCTCATCCAGGCGAGTCAGAGTTGGGAGTGGAGCATGGAGATCAGTTGTTGTGAAAGTTTTATGGAAGATGCATATAAGAAGAAGCAAAAAAGTTTACTTGAACCTGGGACTGTACTTGTGAAAATGTGTCTGGGATGTGGGAAGCTGAGATGCCACACCTATTAGAATATTAGGAAATTTTTTATGAAAGCTGGCCATTCAGCCCAAAAAAGATGGCCAAGGCCTATTTGCTTAATCCTCCAAAATAACATCAAATCCAAAACAGAATGTTTATGTCACAGAAACACGGCCATTAGTTTCTAATTTGTCAATAGAAAAATGTCTCACAGGATGACTAAATTCAAACCAAACAGTAACACTTCAAAGTGTCTTTTGAACAAATGATTGTATTTTCTTAATGAGTTCTTTAAATAAAATAAAATTAAGTTGAGTAAAAAAAATTGCAATTAAGACTGCAAAATTGATTCCAGTTGCGGTATCAGCAACTACTTGTAATGGATGAAACGATTTGAATAGAATTGAATTTGCCATAAAATTTAGAAATAAACTAATGAAAATAAATTACGTTTCTCTTCCAGTAAAATTTGTGCCACTCAGAAAATGATATGTTAACTTTGCACGCATCTTCCTGTCATTTAGCATTTAAATAAATATCCATCCATCCATCCATCCATTATCCAACCCGCTGAATCCAAACAGGGTCACGGGGGTCTGCTGGAGCCAATCCCAGCCAACACAGGGCACAAGGCAGGAACCAATCCTGGGCAGGGTGCCAACCCACCGCAGGACACACACAAACACACCCACACACCAAGCACACACTACAGCCAATTTAGAATTGCCAATCCACCCAACCTGCATGTCTTTGGACTGTGGGAGGAAACCGGAGTGCCCGGAGGAAACCCACGCAGACACGGGGAGAACATGCAAACTCCACGCAGGGAGGACCCAGGAAGCGAACCCAGGTCTCCTAACTGCGAAGCAGCAGCGCTACCACTGCGCCACCGTGCCGCCATTAAATAAATATCTGTAGTGGAAAAATATGCATATCCTTAACTAGGATAACGCGGTTGTTAGGTAACAGCTTCGGGGTTGACAGCAGCGGCATCGACAGGGGAATAAGTTCATCCTTGTTGGGGTAGATTATTTCTCTAAGTGGCCAGAGGTGTACCCCATCCCAAATCAAGATACGGAAACCATGGATAATGCCAGAGTCGAGGGCATGTTTAGCTGGTTCAGCATGCCACTGGAACTCCGTTCGGACCAGCGGTGTAATTTTCAGAGTAAAGTTTTTCATCATGTATGTGACCTCCTACACAGTCTTAAAACACGCACCACTCCGCTTGACCCCCAGAGGGATGGCTTATCCGAGCGGTTCATCCATACCTTATCTGCTCAGTTGGGTATGATGTTCAACTAGGACCAACACGACTGTGATCAGCAACTGGCATGTTGTATAGCAGTGCAGGAGTCTGCGCAGGGCACCCCTGCCATGTTAATGCTGGGCCGGTAACTGAGAACCCCAGTCTCTCAATCAAATATGGTTTGCCACCTGAAAAGGGACAGCAGCAATCTGGGCTGGAGTATGCCTGCTGTCTTCAGGACCAAATCGACAGGGCTCACGAGTTTGCATGGGAGCATCTGCACAAGGCTGGCCTGACCCAAAAGCAGCATGATGACATCAGAGCAATTGGACATCCGCACTGCCTCTGAGGCCAAATGTGGGTGTATAGTCCCTGACGAAAAAAGGGTCGCTCCCCCTATACTTGACAGTGCATGTGTAGGGCTTTGCCAAGTGCTCAAGGACATAGGCGAAGTGGTATACTGGATGCAAGGTGGAATCAGGTGTTCCGGCATCAGGATCGGTTGGCACCTTACCAGGGGAGATTAGGTGCTAAAGAAAGGATCGAGATGCCAGTCAACCAGGATGTCAAAAAAAGAAGAACAGCCCAATCTGGCGCTGCAGATGGCAGAAAAAAAAACTCTCTACAGATGCCGCCATGTTTCCTGGACAGCCTAGACGAGTTATCCGATTGCCAGCTCATTATCAACATTTTGAAGTGCCCTTGGGGGCGAGGAACTAGTGGGGAGGCAGTTTAACAGTTTGGAAAAGAAATTACCACCGAGGCAGCGTCTCCTAACAAGCAATGCAAATGGGGTTGCTGAGAGTTCGGTGGAGAGGGGCGGGCAGAGAAGCCACTTCTGACACTCTTAAATAAAGCAGCCACTGGAATTGTTAATGAAATTCTGTTTTTTTTGGCAAGAATAAGAAAAAAAGGAGGGGTGTAAAAAAAACGAGTTTGAGAAGTGTTTGACACATCGTTGTCCTTTGTCTGTTTTTTTAGGCACCATTGGTTTTTACTGAGTCTGCTTTGTCCACTTTATTTGGACCACTACAACCACTTGCCTATGTGGCTTATTTCTCCCACCTGGAAAGGGACATTGCAATATACAGTATATAGTCACATGTGTGTGCATAGGGGACAGCTTAAGGGCTCCCCACCACTCCAGGGGCTGGCACTGAGTCCTAAAGCCTTTTCACTTCTACTCTCGGGAGACAAAAAGATTGACAGCACTGACGTCACTTCCAGCGTCTGTCAACCTGGACCTGACTTTTCCTGATGGAAGGACTTAAGATCCACCGTCTTGAGGCAGTTCAATTGAAAGCTTGCATCTGGAAAGATGTTTCTGCAATTATTGCAAGCTTTTCGTTCTGTTTTCAAAGTCCAATTATATGCGGCCACAAGAGTAGTGCCCCACCTCTATATCATAGTTTATCTATTGTTTACTATATACAGTACAGGCCAAAAGTTTGGACACACCTCCTCATTCAATGTGTTTTCTTTATTTTCATGACCATTTACAGCACTCCATCACTCTCCTTCTCGGTCAAATAGCCCTTACACAGCCTGGAGGTGTGTTTGAGGTCATTGTCCTGTTGAAAAATAAATGATCGTCCAACTAACCTGACTTCTGCACAACACAACTGCTGGTCCCAACCCCATTGATAAAGCAAGATATTCCACTAAATAACCCTGATAAGGCACACCTGTGAAGTGAAAACCATTTCAGGTGACTACCTGTTGAAGCTCATCGAGAGAATGCCAAGAGTGTGCAAAGCAGTAATCAGAGCAAAGGGTGGCTATTTTGAAGAAACTAGAATATAAAACATGTTTTCAGTTATTTCCCCTTTTTTTGTTAAGTTCATAACTCCACATGTGTTCATTCATAGTTTTGATGCCTTCAGTCATGAAAATAAAGAAAACACATTGAATGAGGAGGTGTGTCCAAACTTTTGGCCTGTACTGTATATATGTATGTGTGCGGGTGTTTATTTATTGATTTATGCCAAGAGCTTCTGTATAAAGTCTAAGTGTCTGGACTTGCAAGAGTCCTGGATAAAAACCAAGATCCAGGCCTTTAATAACCTCTTAAGTACGGCCATCAGCAGTGTGTCTGTTTGCGGAGAGAGTGTCGACCTCGTCGAAAGATTTACTTACCTCGGCAGTGACACTCATGTCTCTGGTGACTCTTCGTATGAAATCAGTAGACAGATTGGGATAGCATGGAGGGGTCATGAGGTCACTGGAAAGGGGCGTGTAGCGCTCCAGAGATCTCCGCAAAAGGACGAAGGTCCAAGTCTTCAGAGTCCTGGTGCTTCCTGTCTTGCTATATGGCTGCGAGACATGGACACTGTCCAGTGACCTGAGATGTAGACTGGACTCCTTCAATTCTGTGTCTCTTCAGAGAATCCTTGGGTATCACTGGTTGGACTTTGTGTTGCACATGGAGTCCTGAATGAGGCACATTTCCTTCATTGTGAGGGAGAGTCAATTACTGCACTACAGCCATGTGGTGCGATTCCCTGAGGGTGATCCGGCTTATTGTTGAGGACCCAAGTGACTGGACCAGGCCAAGGGGATGCTCACGTAACACCTGGCTGTGGCAGATAGAGGGTCATTTCTGTAGGGGGGGACTGGACCACGTGCCTGCCTGAAGAGGTTGCAAACCGGGATCCCGAGTTGTTTCTTGGTGTGGTGGGTGTAGCAACATGCTGTACCAGTGCAAGCCAAATTTCCCCCAAATAAGTTCTAATAAAATTGTAATATATTAATGTGTTTTCATAGCAAAATTTCTATCACACAATTTTATAAAAATTAAAATCACTAGAGATCTCTACAGTAAAAAAATAACACCTTGTGACATGTTCACACATAAGTTGTGAAAGATATGTGGGAGTAAAAAACAAAGGTGAATCTCAGCGATTGAAGTGCTAAGATTCTTAATGATTGTCATACAGGTGACAGCAGAGGTTTCAAGCCATAGGTGACCTTGAAATAACATCAAAAATGCAATGATGTGAAGGGGTAATAAGAATAAACCCAGAAACGATGATGACCGACACTTCAAAAATCTTAAAAATTCAAATTAAAAGCCTACTCAAAACAGAAGCACATCCATGCTGAAGATGCAAATGGCATTCCACAGCAGAATAACATCTAATTTAAAGTAAAGTGAGACTGTAGGAACTCCAAGCAATAGATAGGGGGAAAAAGTACTTTAAAGGTCTCTCAGTTAGTCATGTAAATGTTTTAGCTCTACGTTTATTTATGCACATTAATTATGGAAGCAAAAAAATGTTTCTTAGAGATATACAGATCTCCTGTTGTGCAACAATTGCAGGCAGCATATTTCCTCAGGCCTCAATATCCTTCAGAGGCTCTTGATATGAAAAGAAAATGTTTTTCTAATGGGAGACATATTGCTAACTGAATGTAAATTAAAAGCGTAGAAACAAAGTGTTAACCCTTTCATGTCTGACTGGGTCTCCTTCCACCCGCACTAAAACTGCTATCATCACAGAATTTTGGGGTTCTGCCACTGGTCCGTGGAAGGCAGATTTGGAAAAACTACCACGACAGCCAAAAAATGAAAGAGGAAAATGTCAAAAAAGGCTACTGGGAAATCCAGGAATGCAAGTAGGTTAGCAGGTATGAGGGACGCAGTTTTGTAAACTTCTGGTTAATTTGTCTTTTGAAAGTTTACACTTCTTATTGTTTTAAGTCAAAAAGAGCACGTAGTAGAATAAAAATAGTGGCAAATGTTGATTCTACAGTAAAGTAATAGTAAAACGTCAGTCTTTTCAATACCAGATCTTCCATAAAATCCTTACTTCCAAAGAAGGAGAACAATAGCCAACATCACAGCATAAAGAAGAAACATTCTGAAATGAATGTATTACTAGAACATCATAAGACTGCAGTATGTTTTCGTTTATCCAAATGTAATGAATTGACAAAATAAGTGGATTGCCAAAGATCCAGAGATTCGTAGATATGACACGTGTTACCAGTGGAAGGTGCTTCAGTGCAGTATGTATTGCCAAGTAAAACATGAGATTTGTTTGATTGCTTTTTTTGCATCAGAAAATAAGATTACACTGCATTCCGAAACATACTACCCAGATGGCAGACTATTCTGGGCCAAATGTGGTTGACTTTAGACACTTAAGGTTCACTTATGGCTATAGGAAATGTGTCATGTCCCATATGTAATTAGCCACAGTAAACGTATATCGACTGAGGGCCTAATAAAGCCCAGACGCAATTAGTCACATGTCAAGTATGTCTGACATTGCAGTTATGGGCCAATTATGGACCACCTGTAACCAGCCACATTTAGGAATGTTCCCTATATGCAACCAAAGATATGTAATATATTATACCAGTAATTGCGCACTGCATGGTAACGTACAGTGAATACACTTGACTTGAGCATTCCTAGTTTTCATCCTCTTTCTCTGTACGTTTACCATTCGTTTGCTCAGAGGTTGATGCGCTTATTGCTTCCTGAGCAGCTCTTCTTTTCTCTACTCTTGTGGCCCGCTTCTTCTCTTCTTTCATTGGCATCTTTTTGCGTTAAAACTGATTAAATCAGTATTTGTGTTGCAAGTACTAAGTACGTTTTCTTTCATTTTTTACTTAAGCTGGCACTTAAGTCTTCAATCTGCCTCAAGAATGATTTAAGATATGAAGAGGTAGGGGAAGTGACAGTGAAGGTGGTAGGGGTGAGAACGCCGTCCGTACGCATGTGCCACCCTGCTGGCCGCTGCCGAGAGTTGATTCTACAATAAAATAAAATAAAAATAAAAAGAGGAATAACCTTGGAGGTCAATCATCACCCCGAAAGCGGATAGTATACGTCATGTATTATATGTGTACCAAATTTCAGGTCAACAGGTCAAACGGTTTGAGAGGTACAGGGGACTTAAATTCCTGGACAGACAAACGAACAGCCACAGTAGAGTATTATATATAAAGATAGAGCAGGTCAGGACATCTTCTGATTTCAAAGGGTGTAATGTTGTTCAAGCAGAAACCTCGACAATCTTTAAGGATCTGGATGAGATATTGGGACAGGTTAGCTATTAGCCAAACAAAAGGACGTGATGGACTGAATGGTCTCCTTTCATTTGTCAAATTGTTCATATTCTTATGTTCTTGTAGGCCATGCTACATGGCTGACTGCTGTGTTTCTTGTCATCAGCCTTTTCCGTTTGTGCTACTGCAGAAGAGTTTAGAGAGCCCACCTAGACAACAACAACAACAACATTTATTTATATAGCACATTTTCATACCAACAGTAGCTCAAAGTGCTTTACATAATAAAGAATAGAAAAATAAAAGACACAATAAGAAAACAAACTAAATCAACATTAATTAACATCGAATAAGAGTAAGGTCCAATGGCCAGGGGGGACAGAAAAAACAAAAACAAAAAAAAAACTCCAGACGGCTGGAGAAAAAAAATAAAATCTGTAGGGATTCCAGACCATGAGACCCCCCAGTCCCCTCTGGGCATTCTACCTAACATAAATGAAACAGTCCTCTTTGGTTTAGGGTTCTCACGGAAGGGCTTGATGATGATGGTCACATAGAATTCTGCCTTTTAATCCATCCATCATTGTTGGAGCATCATGAAGCTTTGAGTAGGTTTAGGTAGCGCAGGCCACCACCACAAAGAAACCGGAAAAAGAAACAGAAAAGAGAGTAGGGGTCAGTACGGATTTTAGAGCTACCCTGAATAGTTATTATGAGGAAATTGAACATACAGAGTATCAGGATTAAGTTAAAGTGAAGTTAAATTGAAGTTATAGAAAGGCCATGTTAAAGTAATATGTTTTCAGCAGTGTTTTAAAGTGCTCCACTGTATTAGCCTGGCGAATTCCTATTGGCAGGCTATTCCAGATTTTAGGTGCATAGCAGCAGAAGGCCGCCTCACCACTTCTTTTAAGTTTTGTTCTTGGAATTCTAAGGAGACACTCATTTGAGGATCTGAGGTTACGATTTGGAATATAACGTGTCAGACACTCCGATATATAAGAAGGGGCGAGATTATTTAAGGCTTTATAAACCATAAGCAGTATTTTAAAGTCAATCCTGAATGACACAGGTAACCAGTGTAGTGACATCAAAACTGGAGAAATGTGTTCGGATTTTCTTTTCCTAGTTAGGATTCTAGCAGCTGCATTCTGCACTAGTTGCAAACGATTTATGTCTTTCTTGGGTAGTCCTGAGAGGAGTGCGTTACAGTAATCTAGTCGACTGAAAACAAACACGTGAACTAATTTCTTAGCATCTTTCAGTGATATAAGAGGTCTAACTTTACTTATGTTTCTTAAGTGAAAAAATGCTGTCCTAGAGACCTAGAGAAACACCTGTCTGGTTTGTGATTGGGACTTTCCTTGTACAGGATGAGCACCAGTAATAATTTGTCATGGTGTAGGATTTGAATGTTAAGACAAATGAAATTGTTTAATGGATGATTACATCTAGTCTTTGGATCCAGACATTTTTGAGTTTATCGCCATCATCCCACCACAGCATGTGGACCAAATGAAAGTGGGGAGCATGGGCCAGCACTGGGCCATTGCTCATTTACTATCTGGGTATACAAACACCATTTCCAGTAACATTGGGATATAAAGCAATAAAAGGAAGAATCTGACATTTGTTCATTCTCTTTATTTAACTGACAAAAGTACAAAGAAAGGACTTTCATTGTTTTTAATGGCCAACTTAATTGTATTCTTTAAATATAAACAAATTTAGAATTTGATACTTACAACCCACTCAGAAAAGTTGGGACAATATGATTTAAATGTTTATAGAAGATTTAATTAACGCCATTTTGGAAGATTCCGCATCAAGCAGGCTAATTTGGTAACAGGTGCCCTTGGGTATAAAAGCAGCCCTTGGTGGACCATCAAAATGGCGTCACCTGATACTTTAACAGGGGGATTACTCCAGCTGTATAAAACTCCTCCAACTTCTGTAAAAGGAACGTATCAACTGGTCTTGACCACTGCTTTGTTTGGAAAGGCACTGTCTCTCATCTTTCTGGTTCTCAGATTTGTTAGCTTTAAAGGCAAACACCATTTTGCTTCATTATCTTGTTGTGCTTCTTTATTTGTTTGTTCGTTTTTAACCCTGTCTCATTCATTCTAGAAATTTCTGAAGTTTTGCTTTTTAAAATCCTTAGCCCCATTTTGAGCATTTGCACATTTGAGGTTTGAGCCTAGGTGTCCCGGATGATGCTGCAGGTCTGGACACTGCAAAGAGCACAGATTTGACTTTTGTTTATTTTGCGGCCTGTTCTTCATTTTTGAGTCTGTTGTGGCAAATATCATTGCACATATTTTATATTTTTGGCTGTAAAATACAGCCATGTACCGATTTACAGCTGACCAAAATGAGACCATTTGTTGTTGTTGTTGTTGTAGTAGCTGGAAGTGATCTCATTGCAGAGGGCCGAAAGTGACGTCATCACGGGAGAGACAGATAGTGACGTCATTATGGTGGATATCATTGTGCTCAGAGTTCTGATCTTGGGGCATTTTTATCTGTAATATATTTTTTGTTTATGATCTGGGCAATATAGTTCACATTTTATCTTTTATCAAGAAGACAGAAGCACGTTGTAAATAGTAATAACACTTTTGTCATTATTATTATTACTATTACTATTTATGACTCTTGTGGGGCCATTTAAGGTGTGTTCAGAGTGTTGCTGCTCCATGTGGCTAACTGGCCCGCACTGCCTTCCCTTACATGGACTCGGTGTTTGGCCACCGAGACTTGAAGATTGGTTTATGCTACTCCATATTGGCACTTATTTTAGGCGTACCACGCCAGACGCACAGAGCACTTTGTGACCGACATTCGGCCAGATGGAGCTGTAGGCACATGACTGTAGCTACAGTATATCGAAACTGTTATGATGATTAGACTTGTGCAACTTTTCCTGCCTGGATTTTCAATAAGTATGTGTTCAATTAGGGATTTTGAACCTCAAGAAATCTAAATATACACTTGACTTTTCATTTTGTAGTGAAATGAAACGGTATAAAAAATCTACCTTCTTATTTTATTGCAGGATTCCATCAGTTTTGAAGCCCCTACATCAGCCGTTGACAAAGCAATCTATCAACGAATGGATTGTGAATTTCCCCTTGGGATTCATAAAGTATCTATCTATCTATCTATCTATCTATCTATCTATCTATCTATCTAT
>JANRMT010028174.1:37250929-37261634 GCA_026402145.1 Polypterus bichir lapradei | reverse complement strand
ACCCCACCCACACCCAACATGAACTGTTCACACTTCCACTTTCAGGCAGGAGGTACAGAAGTATGAAAGGCAGGACTTCCAGGCTAAATACCTTTTTCTTTCCCATGGCCATTAGACTCCTAAATACAGTAACTGACTGGAGTTTATAACCGTGGTCCACCTCATTCTATCTACCTCACACAACTGTATTTGACTTGTCCATCTCACACCTACCTGCACAATTACACTTTATACTTCTATTCTGTTTTTTATACTTTATGGTGCCTTTGTTACTTAGTATCTATGTGCTACTTATTATTTATGTTTATCTTTATACGTTGGTTTTGGCATTTGGTGTGGACATCAAAGAGAGAATTTCATTGTACAGGGAAACGTGTTTCCTTACTGTGCACATGACAATAAACTTTGAACTTTCTTTTTCCTCAAGGGTCTGGTTTAAAGGAAGCCTCCCTGTCTCACTCAGGGGAGTTGGGGTTGGAAGAGGAGAAAGACAATGCTAACCTGTAGAAGAGTCGAGAAGGAAAAGAATATCATTGAATGTGTGAAGAAGCCTGCTTTGAAGGTATTTTGTCAAATAAAAGTGTTTATTTGAACCCGGGACTTGTGTTTGTGCTGTTGTGTCTGGTTTTGGGGGACCTGAGACACGCTCAGTGGTCAAAACAGACAGATTCTGAAGAGAAACCTACCAGGAAAGCTTAAACAAGGGAGCTTAAACCTGCTTTTCAACAGAGCAATGGTCCAAAGCACACTGCCAGAGCAACAATGGAGTGGCTTACAATGAACAACTTTGATGTGCTTGAGTGGCCCCAGACAGAGTCCTGACTTAACCCCATCGAACATCTGGGACAAGGTCTAAAATTGCTGTCTCATGCCTTTCTCCAACTAAACTGTTACAGCTTGGGCAATTTTGCAAGGCGGAATGACCAAATCTTGCTCCTTCACATTGAGCAAAATAAATTGTGATGAATTAATTAGTTAAAATTAAGAGACATTTCCAAAAAGATAGCTTGATCTAAAAGCTGGAAGAACTGATACAGCCAAGTACCAAACAGGGAGACATTGTGGACATTTTTAGTTTTTATACTTTAAGTTATTAGTAGTTTATCATTGTTTTTCTTATTCAGCAGAACTTTCACATTTACAAATAAACATCCCAGCTTGAAACCATCACTGATGTAAGAAAACGGTTGGGGGTGAATACTTTTTGAAGGCACTGTAACTTGATGTTGTTTTTATCATGGTAAATTCAGCAGCCGTCTTTGTTCACGGCAGTTTACAAGATTATAATCCACTAGTATTGCCTGCAGAGAATTTTTACAGTGCGTTAAGAGACTACTCGACACTCTGGCAGCAACACCCTATACTTGATGTAAGCTTTAAGAACTTCACACAGAATGACTATTAAAGCGGAATTACAGTAATTTAACTGAGAAGTGATGAAAGTAGTAGCAGTAGTAGCTACAGTATTGTTCCACATCCAGCATACGAGAAAGTGTTCAACCTTTGAACACATCACCACCCCTTCTCCGCTGCCATGATAAATAGAGGGATCCTTTCTCTGGATTGGCCTATAGGGGGAGGTAACTTGATGGCTGAGGTCTCCAGGACTCTAAACAAATCCAAATCATGTTATGTGATATCATCTATTGTTAAATTCTTCTCTCTCCTTGTAATATTTCTATTGCATTGTATTGAGGAGTACTTTTGTTTTGTTCTGTGTATTGTATGGGCAGAGTGGTGGCTCTGAGGCTAGGGATTTGCACTGGCAATCGGAAGGTTGCTGGTTCGAATTCCATAAATGCCAAAGGTGACTCTACTCCGTTTGGGCCCTTGAGCAAGGCCCTTAACCTGCAATTGCTCCGTCCTGCGTATGACGTTAATCTGCATCCAGCTTTGCATGTAGGCCCTCCAACCGGCAGGGAAAAACCTGGGGCTTGGTGGCAGAATTGGCACTCCAGCCACCATAAAAAAACCTCCCACTCGTCCATTCCATCTGAACTAGTGTTGTGCTGAGGTGTTACCTGTTGTATGGCTGCACACTGGAATCCTGAGTTGGTTTATCAATGTACTGTATCCTTACCTCTCTCTCTCCTCTCTCTCTCTGTGTATTGTATTGTATTTACCCCCCTTTTTTGACACCCACTGCACACCCAACCTACCTGGAAAGGGGTCTCTCCTTGAACTGCCTTTCCCAAGGTTTTTTCCAGTTTTTCCCTACTAGGGTTTTTTCTGGGAGTTTTTTCTTGTCTTCTTAGAGACAAAAACTTTTATTCTGCTGGAATCCACTGGCACTGACAGGCAGGTGGTGCAAGTGCATTGAGAAGGGTGGAGACGACATTGAGAAACGACATCATTATCAGTTTTGTTAAGGTTTGTTCCATTTTCTAATAAACCTCATTTTCTAACTTTAGCTTGAGTCCTCCTCGTAAACAAAAGGGTATGAATATTAGCATAAATAAATAAATAAATTTGTCACAGAATAAGTTTTTTGTTGCTTATTTATTTATTCATTTATTTAATTTTGTCTCTAATACTCCTCTAAAGGAACATAAAATCCATCTTGAAATTAAAACTGTCACTTTCACTCATTAAAGCTGTGAGGGCGGGCTCTATGTGAGACATTTTAAGCAGATGACACATGGGAGAGGAGAGGGGAGGAACAGCTCAGCACACTTGCCTTAGGAACAATTTAGGGTGAGCTCCATTGTTATTGTCAAAGTCAGATTCACAAAGCCAGTCCATGATGAAAAGAATACCTGTATTGACACTCAGTACATGGAAAGAGATGACTGATTTGCAGATGGTGATTACAATTCTTAAACCACTTTGTCAATTACAGAAGTACGTGATTAGTTTAATTTTCGATGTCCTTGCTAGTTACTAATAAATAGGACCCTAAGAGTCAGGATTCTGCTACATTAGATTGTCCTGGTTCTCTTATCAAGACTTGTATTCTGCCCTCTGTGGTACTTAAACTACCACCCAACCAGAAGTCATCGTTTATTCCTGGACCTGCTCTGGAAGAGGACGGAGCGCTCGATTTGAAGGAACGCATTTAAAATGAAGACAACAATGGACGGTGTTCTGTTTACATTTTTCTTTACGTTTCATCTAGACATTAACAGGGTGTTTCATGGTGGCCCCAATTCTTTATCTTTGTGCCTTCAGTTTCTTTACAAAACATTTCTATTTTCTTCATCTTTCAGCTTCTCTAATTTAGGGGTATCCACACTGGATCACCCATCTCCATCTATCTCTGTATTTCACATCATTTTCTGCCATGCTTACTGCCTTCATGTCCTCCTTCACTACACCCATAAACATCCACTTTGGCCTTCCTCCTTTCCTCTTGCCTTGCAATTTAATTCTCAACATCCTTTTCCCAATGTACCCATCATCTCTTCTCTGCATGTGCCCAACCTATCTCAATCAAGCCTCTCTCACTTCAGTCACCAAACTGTTATACCTGTGTTGTCCTTCTAACATACTAATTTCTAATCCTGTGTACCCTCGTTACCAAAGCGAAAATCTTAGCATCTTTAACTTTGCCACTTCCAGCTTTGCCTCCTGTCTTTTCATCAACGCCACCATCTCCAAACCATACAACATAGTTTGATCTCACTACTGTTTTATAGACTGTCCACTCATGCAGTTACTCTTCTATCACAAATCACTCCTGCCACTCTTCTCCACCCAGTTCACCCTGCCTGCATTCTCTTCTTCACCTCTATGGTATATTCTCCATTGCCTTGGACTGTTGAACCCAAATATTTCAATTTGTCTATCTTCACCTTCTCTGCCCTTTGCAGTTGCACCCTTCCACCACCTTCCCTCTCATTCATGCACATGTACTCCATCTTACTCCTGCTGACTCTCATTCACCTTCTCTCCAGTGTGGTCCTCCAGGTTCATCTCAACCTGCTGTCTACTCTCATTACAAATCACAATGTCATCCGCGAACATCATAATCCACAGAGACTCCTGTCTGACCTTATCTGTCAACCTGTCCATCATCATTGCAAACAGCAGAGGGCCAGGAGCCGATCCTTGATGTAATCCCACTCTCACCTTGAACCAGGCTGTTATTTCTACCACACACCTCACCACAATCACACTGCTCATATACATACCCTGTACCCCCCTCACATACTTTTCTTCTACTCCCGACTTTCTCATACAGTACCATAACTCCTCTCTTGGCACCCTGTCATATGCCTTCTATAAGTCCACAAATACTCTATGCAATTCCTTCTCTGTACTTCTCCGTCACACTCCTAAAGCAAGTATCACATTTATAGTACTCTTTCCTGTGTCAGTGCCACATGGGTTGGATGGGTATCCTGACCAGAGAAGGGGATAGTTCCTTACCCAGACGGGAGACTCCGAGCAGGTAGATAGGCATTCCAGCCAGGAGAAAGGAGGAGATGGTCAGAAGGGATGGATGGACAGCCCATCAGAAACCACAGGGGATACGTTATTACCCCAGGATATGAGATGGCAGCAGCCCTCTGTATCGACACCCATTTGGGAACCAGCTGGGATTGTTGGGAGATATAGTCTGACAACACAGCCTTGCTGAGGACCATGGGTGCTGCAAGTGGGCACTGTTGGGAGATGCACACCTTATTTTATGGGACTTCTGTATGACCCAGAAGTACTTCCACTGGGCAGTGGTCCTGACACCGGAAGTACTCCCCGGTCGTTAATAAAAGGATCCACACTCCTTTATTCAGGAGAGTCGGAGCTGGGAGGATGTGGAGCAACACTTGACTGGAGGAGGGTAGTGCGGTGGTGAGAGAAACTGCAGAGAGAGAGAGAGAAAGACAGATTATTTGTACTTGTGCTTCTGTTAACTTTTTTGAGGTATTTTGTGTAATAAACACACCATTATTTTTACCCAGGACTCTTTGTGTGATCGTGTTGGGGGGTTTGGGGCTCGCTGACGCCCAGATCCATCACCCCTGACATGAAACCATATTGTTGCTCACAGATCACCACCTCTCCTCTCAGCCTAGAATCCATCACTCTTTCCCATAACATCATGGTTCATATACATTCCTATACCTTATTGAAATGAGATGAGGTTTTGTGTTTTTCATCTAACTTTAGGACTGATAGTATTACTAACATTCTTTAACTTTGCTTAAAAATTTGATATATGGGCCATTACCTTTGTTCCTTCTTTCAAATTATTATGTTTATTGTGTATATACTGATTTTTACAAGACGCCTAGGGAAAAAGCATCTGCTTGATAATAACAATAATAGTAACAATAACAATAATAATAAAGATAATACATTGAGATTTGGTGTAGACTCAATAACAGCACTAGACTTAAGTCCTGAGGCAGCAAAGCCTGAAAATAAAATGGTTATTATAAGATTTTTCTGGTCAAAAGTAATATTGCTTTTATAGCCTTTCACTTACCTGTCCAGCACATTATTCTATTTATGGCATTTTTCATTTAAGCGCTGTTTTACAAAATAGCACTATTTGAAATTTTATTGTATTGCAATATGGAATCTTTATTTACTGTAAAAGAGGCCTGCATATGTCAGACTGTCATGTTACGCTGGTGGGTAGCTGAATGTTGAATGTGCTCTATGTTAAAGTGTAACTACAACAATAGGGATTTTCTGTATTGACTTGCAAATTTTAAATACTGTATGTGTGTGTCTTCTATTCTATAATAGGTATCATGATCAAAACTGTATTTCATTAATATAAAGCTATGTATATTAAATTATCCAGTGCTTAGGGGAATCATCCAACTGCCCACTATGAACACATCATGTGGACACTATGATTTCTCTGCCTATGGCGCTCATCACCATTGAGTAGCAATCGATTTTTCCCATTTACACATCTTGAGGTCCTTAGAAGGCCCACACTTTGTTGCCACACTAGAATCCATATGCAACTTTGACAGGCTGGCCATTTGTCTGAGTTCCCATGCAGTTGGTACTGAAGTTGTTAATTCATATGATAGAATGCCAGCTCATACTGTTGGTGACTCATCCCAGGCTGATGCAACTTCTCATTGCCATTATATAGCCCTCCTTTTGGAGTCACTGTCCCCCGTGTCCACTTCCAGCTCCTTGCAATGGTGCACAAACTCTTTGAAATGTGACCTTTGTTTGTGGTGTGGCTTGGCACAAAGATGTCATCATAAGTCTTGAGCACTTTGTTGTCAGATGGCACAACACAATTTTGAATGCTACTTGCATGTGTCCATGACTTCATCTAGGCAGTCGAGTTCTTATAGTCCAGGGAGTGGAAGGGGCCAAGTCAGTTGCCCTCACTGGGTGGTTTCTCTGTACTATGGAGGAAGAAAAGGACAAGACAGTTAGTGGCAGCACCCCCTCTCAGTCCTTTTTGGGTTTCTGAGCCACTCAGGACGTTTGCCTTTTTATGTTTCTGACAGCAATGTAGTACAGCTGCATTGCCCACCAGTGCCAAGTGCCAATGGGCTCTTTCTCCTTCCATTACTCTTTTAGGTAGCTCACTCTCCATAGAAAGAAAAGTCACTGTTGCCACACCAGTAGCAACTTAGTAGGCTTGCCATTTGTACTGGTACTGAAGCTGCTTATTTGCCTGAAGGAATGCCAGCTCATACGTCGGTGACTCATCCACATGCTGATGACACTTGTCAATGCCATTAGTATATTCTTAGTTAAAAAAAAAATTAGAGGAAAATATCTGGTCACTGACTGGTTATGGAAGGGGTATCATTCATTTTTGGGCAGTTCCTGACAATTGCACAATTTACATTGTGTGAAGGACAGCCGGGTCCCATGCCCGGCAGGGACGCCCCTGCTGCTTATGTAATGGGGGAGCCACCATGGGCAGTCCAGTACCTCCCCCGGGACGCTTGGTGGCATCCTCCATGGCTGACGGTGATTCCCCAACCACCCGCTGGGCTCCATGGGAGATGGAGTCCTCCACAGCCTGGTTGGGGGCTCGGATGGCCGCTAGGGGGAGCTGCATGGACTCAGCAGCCTGGCTGGACGAATCTTCAGCCCCACCCGGAGGTGCAATTAGGACCAGGTGGTCGAGCACCTGGAACACTTCCAGGTGGGTTATAAAAAGGGCCAGCCATCACCACTCGGAGAGCCAGAGTTGGGAGGAAGGAGACGAAGCTTAAGGAGGAGTGGTGGTAAAGAAAGGAAGAGAACTGGTTTGTGCTTGTGTTTTGGGGACTGCGTTTGGGCTGTGTGGCACGGGGAAGACGTGTCACACAGCCGAAGAAAAATAAAGACTTTGTGTTTTTTATACGTGCCTCCGTGTCCATCTGTGTCGGGTCAGGCGCATATATAGCGCCTTTGTTACAATTGAATCAAAGTTATTATACTTTTGCCTTTTTATAATGGTTTTCATTTCTATATTTTTTCTGACCTTACTTGGAAATTCAGTTTATCTTTAATTTTTCTTCATAGTGTATTTATAGTTTTAATTTAGCTTTTATTTCACAAAAACATTTCTATTTTATTTTTAAATCTATTAGTTTCAGTTGTAATTTTAGTAACTATGGCATGGAGCTACTATGGAGTTTAGTTTTGTGTCACAATCAGAAAGAACTGTACACTTAACAGGTTTGAATATGAGTTTAATGTTATTGGAAGCTTACTACACTACATGGTTTACTATCTGGTTTTGTTCTTCTCTGATAAAAACAAGCATAATCAAAACCAGATACTGAATATGAACAATTTTACACAATTTTATAATTTCTAAAATAGTTCATATGACAATATATCATTTGTGCTGAACAAATGTGCTCTGACTGTTGGTACTTTTTATCTTTTCCCTTTCTTGCCCAGAGTGGGCCAATTTCTAATGTAATTTAGGTGAATGTTTTTTACTCTAAATGTCTACAGCACACAGCATATCCTGCTCCAAGACAATGTGCTTATAATGAATGCCTTCAATATTGCATTCAAAAATCTCCCTTACTCGGCTTTGTTGTTTTCTACCAGCTATATTGATCTCTAATTCTATCTCAGGCACATACAATTTATAGAAAGAATTTTTCCACCTGCATGGCTGAAAAGATATCAAAACTCAGAAAATAGATTCTACCGTGTTTTGACAGGTGTGATCATGAAAATCACGGGGGCTAAAGAAGAACATGGGCGGTCTCCCTATAATGTGGAGGAAGAAAAGGACAAAACAGTTAGCAGCAGCACCTACTCTTGACCCGGGACAGTATCACATAACATGGGAAAAACTTGGGAGGGTGATCATCTAGGGCCTCATGCATAACGCCGTGTGTAGAATTCACACTAAAACATGGCGTAAGGACAAAAGCATAAATGTGCGTATGCACAAAAAAATCCAGATGCATAAATCTGTGCCTTCACCAACTTCCACGTTCTTCCGCTACATAAATCCCAGTAAAAAGTAAAGCACATGCATGCACCTGCTGCCACTCCCCAAACTCCTCCCATTAATTACGTCTCTTTGAATATGCAAATCAATATAAATAGCCCTTAAGCTCAGCGTTCTGTGAAAAGGCAATGGCAAAAGCATGGGGGGAAATAGAAGAATTTCAGCGAATACCAAGTGGAGGCAAAGAAAAACGTACTACTTGTTGGTTTAAACAGTGGTATAAACAACAAAAGGAAGTTGATCGAGTGATATAGAGTGACGGACAAACTCAAAAGCTCAAGTTCACAAAGTTGCACAGTGCAGAAATAAAAAAGAAGTTGTCAGATATCAAAGTCGCTGTGAAAAGGTGAGTTGTATAAAAGCTTATTAGGGTACAGAGAAAAAAAATAGGCACAAAGTGGGGAAAAAGCACGAAATGTCAACTTTAATCTCAAAATTTCCACTTTAATCACGTAGTTTATTTTGTCATTAAAGTAGAACATCATAAACTTCATCTTAAAATTGTTTAATTTACTAGTTTCTCAAATCCCATCGTAACTAAAGTAGCATGTTAAATGCATTGTTTTGTATTTGATACAATACAATACAGTTTATTTTTGTATAGCCCAAAATCACACAGGAAGTGCCACAATGGGCTTTAACAGGCCCTGCCTCTTGACAGCCCCCCAGCCTTGACTCTCTAAGAAGACAAGGAAAAACTCCCAAAAAAAACCTTGTAGGGAAAAATGGAAGAAACCTCAGGAAAGGCAGTTCAAAGAGAGACCCCTTTCCAGGTAGGTTGGGCGTGCAATGGGTGTCAAAAGAAGGGGTTCAATACAAGTATACAGAACAGAACAAATCCTTAATACAGCATAATAATAAAAATTTTAGAAGTACAGAGCAGAATTTAACAGTAGATGATATCACATAATAAGATTTTGATATTTTTAGAGTGCTGGAGACCTCATCTGTCAAGCTGCCTCCCCATTTGGCCATTCCATGGCTGAAATGTTGCTCGGCCAGCCAATCCGATGAAAGGGCCCCTCTTTCCCATGATTCCTGTGATCCTCCACCAGGGATGGCTTTACCATAGGCAGGCAAACAACTTGGCAGGTGGGCCGTGGCACCAATTGCCACATTTGAGTACCGAGAACAGAAACAGAATAGGTGAGAGTTAGTATTCAATTATAACAATCATGTTACTTATGTTTTAGTGCTAATGACTAACAACAGAGATGCAGTCTGTACAGTTAATCAGCAGCTCTAGTCAGGATATGCTAAACTGAAGTAGTGAGTCTTCAGCCGGGATTTAAAGGCTGGGACCAAAGGGGCATCTCTTATAGAAGCAGGAAGACCATTCCACAGTTTAGGGGCCCTGTAACTAAAAGCTCGACCTCCCACTTTTATTTTATTAATCCTTGGAATCATAAGCAGACCGGCATCTTGAGATCTTAATGTGCGCTCAGGTTTGTAAGTCATGATAAGTTCAGACAAGTAAGCCGGACCTTGGCCATTTAATGCTTTATATGTTAAAAGGAGGATTTTGAAATCTGCCCTAAACTTAACCGGGAGCCAGTGTAAGGATTTAAGAACTGGAGTTATGTGTTCATATTTTCTTGTTCTTGTAATAATTCTTGCAGCCGCATTTTGGATTAACTGGAGGCTGTATAAAGAACAGTTTGAACAGCCAGTGAACACCGCATTGCAGTAGTCAATCCTACTAGAGATAAATGCATGAATTAATTTCTCACAATCCTGTTTATTTAGAAAGCGCCTTAATTTCCTAACATTTTTAAGATGGAAGAAACATGTTTTGGACAACTTTGTAATATGTGCTTTAAATGACATGCTAGAATCAAAGATAACTCCTAGATTGCGGGCTGATTCAGTAAAATTCATTGGGATTCCAACTGAGTTAAATGATGACAAAATATTGCTGTGATCAGCGTCATTCCCTCCTTCAATTAATATCTCTGTTTTATCTGTATTTAAAGACAAGTAGTTCTCATTCATCCACTCCTTTAATTCACTAACACAACTAATTAAAGACAACACTGGAGAAACTTCATTTGATTTAAATGAAAGGTATAACTGGGTGTCATCTGCATACGAGTGAAAATTAACATGATGTTTCCTAATGAGAGATCCCAGTGGAAGCATGTAAAGTGAAAACAGTAAAGGTCCCAGTACTGAGCCCTGTGGGACACCATATTGAACTTCTGTGTATAATGATGGAGTACTGTCAGCACATTTCTGTACATATTGGAATCGATTTGATAAATAAGAACTGAACCAAGCGAGCACGGGGCCTGTAAGACCAACATCATTTTCTAGCCT
>JANRMT010028174.1:37215033-37232334 GCA_026402145.1 Polypterus bichir lapradei | reverse complement strand
TATATATATATATATATATATATATATATATATATATATATATATATGCATATACATATATATATACACATATATATACACATACGCCAGATGTAAAAGGCGCTATATCGCGTCCAACCAGGCACAAACTATGCAGAGGCTCGTGTAAAACACACAGGCTTTTTATTTTATTCTTCAGCCATGGGACACGCCTTCCCCATGCCCCATAGGCCCAACACAGTCCCAAAAGCACTCAATAGTAAGCACAACAACCCTTCTTCCTCTAACACCACCACTCGTCCCAGGCAACCTCGTCCTCTTCCTCCCGATTCTGGCTGTCCAGTGGTGGTGGCTGGCCCGTTTTTTAGCCCACCCGGAAGTGTTCCAGGTGCTTGATCACCTGGTCCTAATTGCACATCCGGGTGGGGCTGATGACTCATCCAGCCAGGTTCTTGAGTCCCGGCAGCACCCCCTAGCAGCCATCCCAGCTCCCAACCAGGCTGTGGAAGACTCCATTTCCCATGGAGCCAGGTGGGAGGCTGGGGAATCATCGTCGGCCCAGGAGGCTGCCACCAAGCGCCCTGGGGGAGGTATTGAGCTGTCCAAGGTTGCTCCCCCGGAACATATGTAGCAGGGGCTTCCCGGCCGGGCATGCTGCAGCTGGCATCACTTCTTGAAACACTGTTTCTATTTATTTAAAACTACACACTGCCATGGCCCCAGAATATGCCTCATCACACTTCTCCTCTCACAAGCCGTCAGTGTGCACATGGTGGACAGGATGTGTAAGGTGGCCTTCTCATGCCTACTCTAAAACCAAATGCACATAAAAAGCATTGTTAAAATCTAATAATTAAAACAATCCCAAGTCCACTTCCAAAATCAGGCCATTAAAAGAAAACAAAACTTTTAAAAACACACTCATTAATATACATTACATTAAAAAGTTCACTATTCAAACATCCTTCAATTCATTCAGACTTGGTTAGTGTGGACACCAATTCCTCTTGCTGTTTCTTCCTTGTATCTTTGTTCCTCACTGCCACTGCCATTTTATCATGGTCCATGCTGGCTGCAGTTGGCATCACCTCTTGAATCTGGAACCATCAATAGTCATGTCCAAGGTGAGCCACGCTGTTTTTATTTATTTTCAAATCATCATGGCCCCTTAACGTACCTAATCAAATTTAGCAGCTGATTCATAGCCTCAATCCAACCTCAATTAAAGTAAAAAGATACATCTAACATTAATACTTGAGAGAGCAGGGTAAAAGTTTACAATAATTAATTTATTAAGCAGCAAGCACAAGATTATATACAGTAACAAAATAATGATTACATGTAGATGGTGGATAATGGCTCAGAACACAGATATATCTTTCACAGTAGTCATTGTGACCAGTCATCTTATCCAACCAGTTTGAAAACAAACACTGTAAATAGTTTATATAATTACACTTGTGCAGATCAATGGTTATCAGATGGAATGTGACGTGACTCCCTGACACTGCGACCGTGCATCTGCCATAATAAACTCGACTTTAATGTCACAGAACAATTAGAGGGTTCGGCAGGTGTGCTGTCAAACCAAACAGTGCTTCTTTCCGAGAAAGGCCTAACGGCTAAACTGAACTTTGGCTTATCTTCTGAAAAAGATTTGGCTTGCTTCCTTGATGTTTTCAGAGTCATTTTAGAGGACAGTTGTTTAATATTCTCTAATGGCCTAGGCTCCTGTGGTGGCTTACTTGAAATAGGTGACAGTTGTTTTCCCATCAGATGAAACTAGTTATCCATCCTTTTCATGTGTAAATAGGTCACTGCTGACACAATGCTTTGGATTGGCATGAGCACTCATTTAGGGTGGGTTAGTGAAAAAAATAGTCTGTGCTCACTTTTTCAGATATCCTATGATCTGTACTCAGATAATTTGTAAACGAGCAAGTCTGACCTTTATCTCTTCATAACATTGGTGTCACACGAAGCACGCCTCAGATTGTTAGGTGCTGCAACAACTAGGCAACTGCACAACGAGAATAGCAGCGTTTATACTAAAGCAACATGGTGTTGCAGGAGAAAGAATTGAAAATGAATCTCTCATAAAAATGCATCCAAACAAAGAATAAATGCAACTACTGAATACCTTGACCTCAAAATGACAGCTTAATGATTTTTTTGAGGCCAAGGAAAAACTGCAAGGAATTAAAATAGTGTCATGACAGCACACAAACGAGCACCCACACTCACTCATAGCCAATTCAAAACTAATAATTAAGGTAATATGGAACAGAAATATGAGTGTCTGGTCTAAAACTCATGCAAAATTACAAAAGGGTATCTATCTATCCATTTTCTACCCTGAGCCAGTCAGGACTGTGGGATCGGCAATTTAAATAAAGATGCCCAGATATCCCTTTTCTCTACTTCTACTCTTCTTGGGAGATACCAAGGTATTCCCAGCTACGAGATATACACTCACCGGCCACTTTAATAGTTACCGGGTTGGACCCCCTTTTACCTTCAGAGCTGCTGTAATTCTTCATGGCATAGATTCAGCCAGGTGCTAGACACATTCCTTGAGGATTTTGGCCCATATTGACATGATAGCAACACGCAGTTGCTGCACATTTTTCAACTACACATCCATGATGTGAATCTCCCATTCCATCACAATCCAAAGGTATTCTGCTGGATTGAGATCTGGTGACTGTGGAGGCCATTTGAGTCCAGTGAACTCATTGTCATGTTCAATAAACCAGTTTGAGATGATCTGAGCTTTGTGACATGGCGTGTTATCCTGCTGGAAGGAGCCATCAGAAGACGCGGACACTGCAGTCATAAAGGGATGGACATGGTCAGCAACAAGTGTGTGGCATTTAAACGAAGCTCATTTGGCACTAAGGGGCCCAAAGTGTGCCAAGAAAATATACCTCACATTAATACACCACCACCACCATCCTCAATCATTGATAACAGGCAGGATGGATCCATGCTTTCATGTTGTTGATGCTAAATTCTGAACCTACCATCCGAATGTCACAGCAGAAATTGATAATCATCAGACCAGGTAACATTTATTGAGACTCATCAGACCAGGTAACGTTTTTCCAATCTTCTACTGCTAAATTTTGGTAAGCCCATGTGAATTGTAGCCTCAGTTGCCTGTTCTTAGCTGACAGGATTGGCACTCAGTGTGGTCTCCTGCTGCTGCAGCCCATCTGCTTCAAGGTTTTGATGTGTTGTGTGTTCAGAGATGCTCTTCTGCATACCTCGGTTGTAACGAGTGCTTATTTGAGTTACAGTTGCCTTTCTATCAGCTCAAACCAGTCTGGCTATTCACTAGATATTTTCTCTTTTTCAAACCATCATCTTTAAATCCTAAAAAAGTTCACTGACGACACTGCAATCGTGGGCTGCATCAGGAGTGGGCAGGAGGAGGAGCATAGGAACCTAATCAAGGACTTTGTTAAATGGTGCGACTCAAACCACCTACACCTGAACACGAGCAAAACCAAGGAGCTGGTGGTAGATTTTAGGAGGACCAGGCCACTCATGGACCCCGTGATCATCAGAGATGACTGTGCAGAGGGTGCAGACCTATAAATACCTGGAAGTGCAGCTGGATGATAAATTGGACTGGACTGCCAATACTGATGCACTGTGTAAGAGAGGATAGAGCCGACTATACTTCCTTAGAAGGCTGGCATCCTTCAATATCTGCAATAAGATGCTGCAGATGTTCTATCAGACGGTGGTGGCGAGCGCCCTCTTCTATGCGGTGGTGTGCTGCAGAGGCAGCATAAAGAAGTGAGACGCCTCACGCCTGGACAAACTGGTGAGGAAGGCAGGCTCTATTGTAGACACGGAGCTGGACAGTTTGACATCCGTGGCAGAGCGACGGGCGCTGAGTAGGCTCCTGTCAGTCATGGAGAATCCACTGCATCCACTGAACAGGATCATCTCCAGACAGAGGAGCAGCTTCAGCGACAGACTGCTGTCACCGTCCTGCTCCACTGACAGACTGAGGAGACCCCACACTATGCGACTCTTCAATTCCACCTGGGGGGTAAACGTTAACATTATACAAAGTTATTGTCTGTCTGTTATACCTGCATTGTTATCACTCTTTAATTTAATATTGTTCTTTATCAGTATGCTGCTGCTGGAGTATGTGAATTTCCCCTTGGGATTAATAAAGGATCTATCTATCTATCTATCTATCTATCTATCTATCTATCTATCTATCTATCTATCTATCTATCTATCTATCTATCTATCGATAGTTGTGTGTGAAAATCTCAGTAGATCAATAGTTTCTGAATACTCAGACCAGCCCATTTGACACCAACAACCATTTGACATTCAAAGTCACGTCCATTACCTTTCTTCCCTATTCTGATGTTCGGTATGAAGTTCAGTAGGCTGTCTTGACAATGTTTGCATGTCTAAATGAGTTACTGCCATGTGATTGGCTGATTAGATGTTTGCATTAATAAGCAGTTGAACAGCTGTACTTCAAGGTTTCCTCTCAGTTGCATATGTCCAGAACACCTCCACAGAGAAGCATTCTAATCAGATTCCAGAAACCACTCAACTGGCACCTTTCGTTGTAGAGGAGCAGCTGCTCTACTTTGAGCTCTTCTGAAATATCTATGTTTCTCACCCTATCTCTGAGCCCACATGCACTGCAAAGTAAACTCATTTCTACCACTTACTGTATATCCACAGACTACCCAAAGCTCATGGTCATAGGTGATGGCAGAAGCATACATCAACCGGTGAATCAAGAGCTTTACCTTTTGGGTCATTTCTCTCCCTCCACCACGAGTTACCAGTACAATGTCCAAATGTTTGTGAACACCACTCTGATTCACCTGTCAATCTCTCAGTGCCTTCTTCCCTCACTTATTAGCAAGACCTCAAGATACCTGAAGAGGTCGCCCTTCAACCTTTTCCAGCTGAGAACAATGACTTCAGACTTGGAAGTGCCGATCCTAACCCTAACTCACTTCACAAACCACCCATCTTATGACACTATTTGGTTTTCCCTTGGGTGCCGTCATTATGACCAATGTCTGTTGATGTCTGCTATGCTGTTATTAGGCAAGGCCAACAGAAAGTGTGCAGCACGTGACATAACTGGGTCAAAGGTATAAAGGTCAGCATAGTACACTTCCTGGTTGTCTGAGGTTGCAGATACAATTTGAAAGAGTTGTTGGCCTTTTTAGTTAACAAATATGTGCACGTGTTTTGTTGATAAAGAATTTTGCCTTAGAATTTAGGGTTAGACATCACGATTGTATCGAACTTGGCCTGGATTTTTAATTATGTTTCATCTACTGATGTTTCTTTCAAAAAAATTATCCATCTTTGCCTTTGGGTGGCATAATGGTACTGTCCTGTACATTGTACGTTTTTGTTAGCCAAATTGCAAATTAAAATGAATTAGTTACCAATTAATTAATATATTGTGTGCTCATTTTGCTGTGCTTTTTTGCAATGTGTACCTGTTACTTTTATGCATCGGTGGCTAATTTGATTTCTTTTCTCTTACTCTTTCCCTTGTGTCCTGTTCCCTTTCTATTCCTTTTCCCCTACTGCCGTATCTGAAAATCCCATCTGCATAACAGCCCTGCTTAAAGAGGCCAGGTTACTTATAATGGAGATCCCAATATAAGATGTTAATTAGGACTGCGGCATTTTCCAGTGTTACCATGCGTCTGTGTGATTTAAAATGCGTCCTCAGATCAACCATTTGCTTTGCAGCCTCATCCTCATCTCATGTAAATAAACTTATTAAATGAAATCACCTTTTGTATTATATGAATTTAATTATAAAGTTGTTTTGTTTTGTATTTTGTAATTAGCATTTTCCCTGGAGCACTTTCTGACAGGATATTTAATTTTCCTGGCTCTTCATCTTCTCTATCTAAAGTAATGAAGGTCTTACCAAGAGCCACTGTGCCATGTACTGAGCAACAGACAATAAAGGTTTCCTTTCCTGCTGAGGTTTATTACATCAACGCACACCATTGTTGCTTTGCTCCACTATAAAAAAATTAATAAACATAATGCAATAAAAATAATGGGATTTATTTTTTAAATAGTACATGTTCAGCACAGTACATCTGATACCAAGATATAGCCCATCATCAAGGTTCACCTGATTTCACTTCACTACTTTCTCCCTGTTGGCAGGGCAGGAAAAGCTAAAAATAAAAAAATCTTACAATTAGCATGTGTAAGTGCCAAGAAGGACAGACGGGTATGCTGGATAGATAAGAAAATGACTTCTTGCCTGGCCAGAAGGACAAGTGGAAGCTGGTGGCCAGGAACAGTTCAATCCCCCATACAATGGGTGGCATTGTTCCTCCCGAGGCATCCCAGTTTGGACACCCGCAGGGGTACATAGGAGTTGGAATCCTGAAGTACAGCCCTGTCGGGGTCCCTGAGTGCCATTAGAGGGATTTGTCAGTGGAGAAACTCCCTGGTTTCCATGTGACCCTGAAGTGCTTCCAAATGGCAGGCTAAAAACTTCTTGTGAAGCAGAGGGACATGTGTTGAGTGTCAGGGACTAGGACACCAGTGGAGGCATTGTCCTTTACAGTGGCCTGACCGGACTTAGGTTCTAGGAACCGAGCGGCAATGGCAACAAACCCAAGACTGGGCCAAAGGTCAGAAAGTGACTGCCCCTATTAACAGCTTATTTTAGTCTCCTAGCACAGTACTGGCATTTAAACAAAGTCAGCATGGGACTGACCGCTAACCCCTAAAAGGCTCACTTGAGGAGGGAGTTATGTAAATGCCACGAAGGACAGACGGGTATGCCAGCTGAACAGGAAAATTACTTCTTGCCCGACTGGAGGTATATAAAGAATGGACTAGTGGAAGGAGAAGGCTAGGAGCAGTTCCATCCCCCTTATGACAGGTGGCAGTGGTGCTTCCATGGTGTCCATATTTGGACACCCGTAGAGATGAATTGGAGTTGGAGTCTGAAAGTGCAGCTCTGTCGGGGTCGCTCGGTGCCATTAGAGGACACTGTCTGGGGAGGACCTCCCTGGTTTTCACATGACAGACTACACTATGGCACCGGAAGCATTCCCAGGTCCAGGTTATGAGGAGCTTGCCGCCTCACCTTGGGGAATCAGAGCGATAAGGCAGTGGGCGACACTCAACAAGAGGAGTGGAAGGAAAGAAAGAAGAGACACTTTATAATTATTGTTGGTTGCTTTTGCATGTTTGGTGATTTATTTTTGCGGCATTAAATCCTTGATTTGAACCCAGGACTGTGTTGGGTAATATTGTGTGTTGAGGTTTGGGTCTCAGTGGCGTCCCCTTGTAGTCCCAAATGCCAACATATTGTAATGCATCATAAATTCATTTTGCCTTTCCTTTAACTGTACACCAACACTCCTCAGTTGTCTATACGACTAGATTTTTTTCCAGTTTACTATTTATTCAGTTAACTATTTGTGGGCGGAGTGGTGGCTCTGAAGCTAGGGGTCTGTGCTGGTAATTGGAAGGATGGCGGTTTGAATCCCATCTATAAAAGAAGAGACTCTTATCCATTGGGCTCTTGAGCAATTGCTTCATCCTGGGTATGACATTAATCTGCATCCAGCCCTCCAAGCAGTTCCTTCAACTTACAGGGAAAACTTGGGAGTTGGTGACAGGATTGGCACTCCAGCCACTGTAAAAACCTCACACTGTTCCAGTGTGGTGCTGAGGTGTCACCCGCTGCACTCATGTCCTAATCCAGGTGGTGGGTGAGGAAACACGCTATCAGTGCATTCTCCCAACTTCTTCTTCTTCTTACTATTTAACTGTATGGCACATTTGCTCATTTATAACATTTTCAAACCTTCTTATTGCAATTCGGTGAAGCTGCAGCCTATCTTGACAAGGCTGCCTCAAGGCAAGAATCTCTTCAAAGGGCAGCAGTCCATCGTGGGGCCTACTCGTCACACATGGCCAAGATGGAATCACCAACGCATGTCTTTTGGAGATAGGAAAGGAAAAGCAGAGTACACATGCAGGGCTGGGGAGAATGGGCACAGAATTCAAACCAGGGCTGGCACCCTAAATAATGCCGCTTGAAGCAAAGCACATTGTTTGCTTTCCCATCCTTAATTAGACATGAGACAATATGCTTCTTATACAATACAAGTTACAATAACAGACTTCACAACAGAGTGCTACCACAATACAGTGTATCCTCGTAATAATGAAGAAAACAATAAATACACATTATTTTGTGGACAGGGGACTTAGGAAAGGAACTAGTACTGTAAATGCAGGCTGTTACTTTAAAATGAGATCAACAAGATCATGGGGACACAGAAACTTATTAAGGGTAAATTTCACACTGATGTTAGCCGTACACCCAAGTGTTAGACAGTAGGAGTGCAGGGATTTTCAAATCTTGCTTTGTTATTATTTCAGAATAATTAGGTAAATAAGGTTTGGTGTGCTGTATTGACGGTAGCACAGTGGGTAGCGCTGCTGCCTCTCAGTTAGGAGACTTGGGTTCGCTTCCCGGGTCCTCCGTGCGTGGAAGTTGCATGTTCTCCTCGTGTCTGCGTGAGTTTCCTCCAGGTACTCTGGTTTCCTCCCACAGTCCAAAGACATGCAGGTTAGGTGCATTGGTGATCCTAAATTGTCCCTAGTCTGTGCTTGGTGTGTGCGTGTGTTCCCTGCGGTGGGCTGGCGCCTTGCCCGGGGTTTGTTTCCTGCCTTGTGCCCTGTGTTGGCTGCGATTGGCTCCAGCAGACCCCCGTGACCCTGTAGTTAGGATATAGCGAGTTGGATAATGGATGGATGTGCCATATTGAGCTGAATGGCCCATTCTTGTTAAAATGTTTCTAATGTTCTAAATAATGGAGACACCAGCATGCAATGGCACTAGGTGACAGAACCCACTTCTCTTCTTTCGTATGTCCTCAATGCTGGCTGGTGACTCTGAGTTCTGGACGAGAGGTTGTGTGACTCTTTTATCAGCCTTTAATCAGAGGTCATCTTTCTGCTGAAGGAAATCTCCACTGCAGTTCTGAACAAATTACTGCTTTGTGTCAAGTCTTTTAAAAGCAAATTTTCATTATTAGAACATTAGAAAAAAATTATAAATGAACAGGTTATTTAGCCCAACAAAGCTCACCAGTCCTATCCACTTAATTCTTCTAAAATAACATCACGTCAAGTTTTAAAAGTCCCTACTCTCTGCCACACTACTTGGTCACTTATTCCAGACGTGTATGGTTATCTTCCTAATTTGCTAATAGTCACAATATATTTACTGTATATTAATCTTTCTATTATATCTATTCTTCATGCTGAAGGAGGATTATAAAGGGGTTTAAGTTCCTTTTCTGTGACCTCTCTCTTTCATTTCTTCTTGCCTGCTGTCAATTCAGTATTCTAGCTAAGAGAGCAAGTCCATTCAGCCTTACCTTTACCTCCACATCCCTGCACCAGCAAATGGGAGCTTAACTCGGAGATTTTCTTTGTCCAGACCATTACAGGCTTTCCCAATCTTTTCAGCTCAGCTTAGCTAATTGAACTGCTGAAAGTTCTTATTAGCCATTAATTTTTTAAAGCCTTGAGTGTCTCCAGTCAATTTATGATTCGAATTGGTTCTAAGAACAGGGTTCGGCTAGCAGTCCAAGGTGGTCTGTTTTCTTTATACGGTTTAATGACAATCCCTTTGGCTCATCCCAAAAACAACTACTCAATGCTTTCTCCCTGCTGCTTTTATTACCCTACGGTATATTGCTCCAAAAGTTTTAAACAGTTAGATTTTAATTACTCCTAACAATTTGCCAAGTGTTAAGTTTAGGGCAGATTTCAAAATCCTCTTTTTATCATATAAAGCCTTAAATGGTCGAGGTTCGGCTTATTTGTCTGAACTTACCATGACTTACAAACCAGAGCGTACATTAACTCTTTTTAGGGCGGATGTCAAATTTTGTCAATTCAAGGGTTTGAAGGTGGATGTCGACTAATCCGGGGCAGAGGGTGATACAACCTGTAAACGTCGATAAAACTCACCATTAACATTATAGGTAGACCCTCTTTACTAGTAGACTGTTAGACTCGTTGACTTGACATCGAATCCCCGCGTGTGTGTGAGTAGCGAAGAATAAACAACATCTAGAGAATGGCATCGACATCAGATGAGAGAACGGAGCGAATGCGCAAAGCAAAATACTCTGTGCGCATCATAACTTATCGAACTCCGATTCTGATGCAAGTGATTTGGAAATCGAAAAAATGAATGTCAGGTACCTGCATCAGATGATTAGTCCCCAGCTGACTGTGCAGCTGACACGCCTATTAAAATGTTTGCCTGGGAGGACTACATGGACAATTATCGAACTGTGATTTTGATGCAAAGGAACTGGAGATTGAAAAAAACGAAAGTCAGGTACCTGCTTCAGATGATCGGTCCCCAGCTAATCGTTCACCTGATGCTCTTACGACAGCATTCACCTGGAAGGACTGCATGAACACTAACCGAACTCTAATTTTGATGCAAATGATCCGGAAATCGAAAAAAAGAGGTACCTGCATCAGCTGATTGGTCACCAGTTAAATCATAGTGCTGAACACACTCGTGTAGCTGACGTGCCTACAGCCACATTCACCCTGGGAGGACTACACAGATAAATCCGTAGGAGGCAAGCTGACAACTGGACATTCTAGGGGACACGATGGACTACCAGTCCCTTGACTACTTCAAGTTGTGTTTTTCCAGAAGTTGCCTTACTGCTTATGAGTGATGAGACAACAGGTATGTAGTAAGTATTTGAATTCACATACTATTGAGGCTCATGGAACACAAAAGAGACTGACATTTGTCATAAATAAGTCATTTATGTTGATTTATGTGTGAAACCATCGCTTTGTGTGCTTGTTAGAAAACAGGGGTTTTTGAGGAAAATATTCAGTCCCATGGGACAAAACGAAAAAAAAGATAATTAGCCCTAAAAGAATTAAGATCTCAAGATGCCGGTTTGCTTATGATTCCAAGGATTAATAAAATAACAGTGGGAGGTTGAGCTGTTAGTTCCAGGGCCCCTAAATTGTGGACTGGTCTGCCTGCTACTATAAGAGATGCCCCTTCGGTCTCAGCTTTTAAATCCCAGCTGAAGACTCATTACTTCAGTTTAGCACACCATGACTAGAGCTGCTGATTAACTGTACAGACTGCATCTCTGTTGTTAGTCATTAGCACTAAAACATAAGTAATTTGATAATTTGTTACTAACCCTCACCTATTGTGTTTCTCTTCTTGGTACTCAAATATGGCACTTGATGTCACTGCCAACCTTCCAAGTTGTTCTGCCTGCCTAAGGTAAAGTCATCTCTGATGGAGGATTGCAGAAATCGTTGGGTAGAGGGGTCCTTTCATTAGATCGGCCAGCTCAATTGCACTGTCTCAGCTGTGGAATAAATGGGGGAGACAACTTGATGGCTGAGGTCTCTGAAGAAATCCAAATCCTATTATGTGATATTATCTGCTGTTGCACTATTGTATTGTATTAAGGATTACTTGTGTTCTGTTCTGTGTATTGTATTGTATTTTCCCCTTTTTTTGACACCAACTGCACGCTGTGACACCCCATGTAGTGGGAATTAGAATCACCAGCCTACACTCTAGGTGTCTAGTATGTGGGACCGAGCGTGACCAGGAGGATGGTGTAAGACAGGGAGACACGGACACAAAAAGGGTTGGGTTTTTTGAAAAATAAAGTGAGGTTTTATTTACAGGTGCACTTAAAGAAAATTTAAAAATGTCCTGCGGAATTTATACATATTAATATACAGTTCAATACCGCAAAGGACACACAAAAACAGTAATTAAATGGAGCCCAAAATGACTATTGTAAAAGGCGCTATATAGCGCCCGACCCGGCACAGACCACGCAGAGGCACGTGTATAAAACACACAGGCTTTATTCTTTTTTCTTCAGCCGTGGGGCACGTCTTCCCCGTGTCCCACAGGCCCAACACAGTTCCCAAAGCACAAGATACAGCACAAACAACCCTTCCTGGCACCACCACTCCTCCCAGGCAACCACGTCCTCTTCCTCCCGATTCTGGCCACGAATGGAGGGAGGTTGGCCCGCTTTATAGCCCACCCGGAAGTGCTCCAGGTGCCTGACCAGCTGGTCTTAATTGCACCTCAGGGTGGGGCTGGTAAGTCGGCCATTGTGGTGGCTGGCTCTCCGCAGCACCCCCTAGCGGCCACCCCATCTCCCAACCGGGCTGTGGTGGACTCCATGTCTCATGGAGCCACGGGGGAGACTGAGGAAGGACCCACGGCCAGGGAGGCTGCCCCCAGGCACCCCGGGGGAGGCATTGCACTGTCCATGATGGCTCCCCCGGGACGTATGCAGCAGAGGCGTCCCGGCCGGGCATGGGACCCGGCTGTCCGTCACACTATATACAGTATTTACAGTGCTTCCTGAAAGTCCCAAATGAAAAAGAATACTGCACACAAACTAGTAGAATCCATATACTGTATATACACACAAAGCAAAATGTGAAGCTGTCTTCCTCCACAGTGATCCAAGTCAGGAAGCTGCTCCTCCAAACAGTGTATAATACAGTATTCACCCAAAAATATACAAAATACAGAAAAAAAAGTGTATATACAAAAATAACAGTGCACCACTAATCACAACCCAATAAATACCTCCACCAAAATTAATCGAGAGATATTTATATGAAAAAATATTTACAAAAACAAAGCACAAGCCGTAAGACCCCCCTAGAGGCCATGATTCCCTTTTGTATTCGGCGCCACTGCGCCGACCAATTAAACAGCCGTACGTCATCCCTCCCGGGGTACGCGATGACGTGAACGCGTTTGCGAAAAGCGGCGTCTACTATCCCACATAGTTACTTTAAAAATCCAGCAGCCGGCGTGCGCGCGCGTATAGCTGTGCCGGCTTTTCAGACGCGGACTGCACTTCATGCCTTAAGTTAAAGTAAGCACTTTCTAATTTTTTTTTCCTCCTTCCCCTGAGCTACAGCTCAGACAACTACAAACACGGGATCCCTATGCTAACCCGGGTTAACTAATATTAAGGTGCTTCGTGCTTTCTTTGGCACTTTTTAGTGTTAATGAGGTCGCGGGAAACGCATGCAGGTGTGGAGGACCGATGATGCCATCCCGGCCAGTCAATGGCAAGGCTGTCTCTCCTGGCTACATGAGATCCACCGCGACACTCCCCAAAAGGCGCTAATATCGTCAGCGAAGACGTCTGTCTGCACTATATAAATGAAAAAGGCAAGTTTCCTTTCTTTATACCTTTTTTCCTCAAACAAAAGCCTCCCTCTTTACACGGCAGAGGACACTTAACTAATTTTATTTAATTACTGGTAATGCCAGTAAGGCACATTACCACACACGCCCAACCTACCTGGAAAGGGCTCTCTCTTTGAATTGCCTTTCCCAAAGTTTCTTCAATTTCTTTTTCCCTACTAGGGTTTTTTTGGGAGTTTTTCCCCCTGTCTTCTTAGAGGATCAAGGCTGGGTGGGGCTGTTAAAAAGCAAGGCCTGTTAAAGGCCATTGTGACACTTCTTTTGTGATTTTGGGCTATACAAAAAATAAATTGTATTGTATCTTCTTCTTCTTTCGGCTGCTCCCATTAGGGGTCATCACAGCATATAATAAGCTTAAAAGGAAAATCCTTATAATAATATACAGTGCCTATAAAAAAGGTTTTCACCCCCTTTGAAGTTTTTACTTTTTATTACTATACAGTTTTGAATCCCAGTTGATTTAATTTGCCTTTTGATCAATAAAAAAGACTTTGTAATGTCAAAGTGAAAACAGAGCTCTGCAATTGTATTAATTACAAATACAGTATAAATAATCTCATAAGTATTCACCCACCCTAAAATCATCACTGGTGCAACCCATTGGCTTTAGAAGTCCCATCATTAATTCAATAGAGACCAGCTGTCTGGGGTCACAGTTGATTGTAGTCTAAACAACCCCGAATGAGGAAGGGACAACTTGTAATGTGTTAATATGGTGGCTTAACCTACAAAATGAAGACACAAAAGCACACCAAGGAACTCCATGAAAAGGAGATTGAATAGGAAAAGTCATTGGATGGAGACAAGCAAATACCCAACTTACTGAATATACAGTGTGAGTGCTATGTTGGATGGACTGGGGTCCCGACCAGGATGGAGGCAGGTTCTTTGCTAGAGCAGGAGGTCATAACAGAAAGACAAGGATGGGGGCCAGTTCCTTGCCAGGATGAGAGTCCAACTTTGAATGAAGGACAAAAGGAGGTATGTCTTTCCCCAATGCACATCTTGGAAGCATCACGTGTCACAAACTCGACACAGAATCATATAAAGGTTTGGGGCAGCCACCCATATAATTGGTTTCCTGGCTGCGAAGTTGCTTATATTGATACAGCACTGATGTGCGCAAAACCGAGTCCCAAACAGAACTGAGGGAATAGGGAAAAGGTGGAGGCTTTTAAAGGGGAAGACAGGAAGTGAAGTCAAAGGGGTCGGGCTTATGTAGGTCTTCTGCCATTGGTGCGAGCCCAGACGTGACATCAGTGGGGCCAGAGCCAGCAAGGTCTCCTTCCATTGGCTCGGTCCCGGAAGTGACGTCAAGAGGACCAGGTGGAATCTCCTGTGTATAGTCTGCAGGCAAGGGACAAAAAGAGTCAGTGTACTTGGCCACATCCCAGGATGTCTCGGAACTGCCCTTACTCAAGCCCTTTAGCTGCCTCCCATGCGCACGTGTGTGACAAATGGGTGTTACTCCCATATGGATAGTGCCAGGGCAGGCTGAAAATTGCAGTCCCATAGAACAGCCCTGTCAGGGATCTTGGTTGCCACCAGAGGGAGCTACAGGGGATTGTTACACTCTTTTTGAGGCACTTCCACCTGATCTAGAAGGTCTTTCAGTGTGCAATGCTGTGGCACTAGAAGTACTCCCACGTCCAAGATAAAAGAAGAGTCGGGAGGAGAGTGGTTGTGACTACGTGAGACTATGTGAGGGATATGGAAGGAGACAAGTAGACATATTGTATTATAATGTGGATTTAGAGATCTATGAAGGTATTGTAAAATAAACCATTTGAATCAAACATGAAGAAACTGAAAAAATATGGCCCAGCTGTAAGTCAGCTGAGAGCAAGCCATCCACAAAAGCTCAGTGATCATGCAAAATCATAATACATTTTATTTTTATAATTTCTTTTCCATGATTTTCCTTGCTCAAAGTGCTTTAAAATATTCAAAAGAGTATAAAACGCACAGAGAAAGATAAAAAAAATAGCAATAGACAAAAGCTAACATCAAATATTAAACACCACATAACAGAAAATACATTAAACACAGAGTTGTGAATTAGAATAAGAAAAATACGCAGGAATAAAAATATAGAAATACAAATTGCTAAATGGAAACTATTAGCAAATAACATCAGTGCAAATAATAAAGAACTTGACTGAGCAAGTCATGTAGACAGATCACTTTGAAACGGACTCATTGTATTTTTCATAAAATAAAGATGGATGAGTGGTAAGGGACCAGATTCTGTTGAAGACAAAACATTCAAACAAGGTCACCAAGAAAGCTTTAAGAACTCTGAAGTAGTTGGGTGGATGCTTCACCAGTCACAGCTTTATGGGAGAACAGTAAAGAGGAAAAATGCACAGGACATCTCAGTTGGAGTTTGCCAAAAGGCACATGGGAGACTCTGAAGTCAGCTAGAAAGAGGCTGTATGGTCTAAGAAGACCAACATGGAGCTTTTGGGCTAGCAAACTAAACACCATGCTTGAAAATCGCACACTGTATAAAACACACCATCCTCACCATGAAGCCTGATGGTGGCAGCATCATGCCCGTGAGCGTAAAATGGATGTGGTAACATTCACGGAAATCCTGGAGGAAAACCTGATGCAGTTTGCAAGAAACCAGCACCTTCAGAGAAGATTTGTTTTCCAGTAAAACAACAATGACATGAATAAAGTCAAAAGGCATATAGTAATATCTTAAAAACAACATTGTTAATGATGTGGAGTGACAGAGTCTGAGTCCAGATCTCAATCCATCTGAGAATTTGTGGCCAGTCTTGACCAAGGTTGTTTGCTCACGATCATCATGGATAAACATTCTATTCTTGACATGTTTCAGTCAGGTTTTAGAATAAATCATAGTATAGAAACTACACTGGTTAAAGTAGTGTATGATTTGCGAATGAATGTGGACAGAGGCCGTATATATCTGTTCTTGTTCTCTTAGACGAGTGCAGAATTTGACACCATAGATTACAATATTCTTATAAATTGCCTTAGACAATGGGTTCTCTGGCAGTGTCTTAAATTGGTTTCAATCTTACTTAAAAGGTAGAACATTCTTTGTTAGTTGTGGTGATTATACTTCGGAGATACAGTACATGATATTGTATATTGTGTACTACAAGGGTCTATTCTGGGTCTGCTGTTTTTTGCTATCTGTATGCTTCCATTAGGCCAGATCATTGCAAAGCACAAGGTGAGCTACCACAGCTATGCAGACAATGCACACAATGCAAGCTCCCAACCAACAACACGACACCTGATGACCCTGACGCTTTTGGCTCTCTGATCCAATGTCTCAGCAGTATTCCCAATTGGATGAGTAGTAACTTCCTCAAACTAAATAAGGATAAAACAGTAATCTTAGTGATTGGCAAACACGGCTATAGCGAGGATATTGGAAATAAACTTCATCCCTTAGGCTTAAAAATTAAGTTGACAGTAAAGTATTTAGGGGTAATCATCGACTTCGACCTAAACTTTAAATCACACATTAACCAGATGACTAGGATTGCTTTCTTTCACTTAAGGAACATAGCAAAAGTTAGACCTCTAATAACTTTACAAAATACTAAACAAATAATTCATGCTGTTGTTTTAGTAGCCGAGATTACTGTAATGCACTCCTTACAGGGCTACCTAAGAAAGACATCAATCGATTGCAATTAGAGCAGAATGCAGCAGTGAGAATCTTAACTAGAAAAAGAAAATCTGAGCACATCACACCAGTCTTAGCATCGTTACATTGGTTGCCTGTGTCATTTAGAATTTACTTTAAAATACTACTAATGGTTTACAAAACCATTCATCTCGATCAGCCCTATAGTTTGGAGTTTTTTTTTTTTGTTTCTTCTGTCCTCCCAGCCAACAGACCTTACCTTGTTGTGTTGTTATTTATTGTTTAATATTATTGATTGATTTTAGTTGTTTTCTCTTCTTGGGTCCGTGTACTTTTTGGTATTTGAAATTTCATTTTAGAAGCAAAA
>JANRMT010028174.1:37204445-37215023 GCA_026402145.1 Polypterus bichir lapradei | reverse complement strand
TTTGGTATTTGAAATTTCATTTTAGAAGCAAAAAATGAAAATGTAACAAATTTTTAGATTTAGATTTTTGATTAAAGAATAAAATGAGGCAAAATAAGGTATTCTTTAATTCTATGGTAACAAATAAGTCTTAAGCTTATAATTACAGATATTTTTCTGGATTTATTTGTGATTTAAATAATGAAAGTGTAATAGCTCAAAAACAACAAAACAGACACATTTTCGTTGTCTGAAACCAGAAGTACTTCTTCTTCTGCACGATTTTTGACGACACGTGTGAACAGTCCTCCTCACAACACATTGATCGACAGCCTTGAAGTTACACTGGCATTAGCAGAGGATGGACCATTACATTGTTTTTCGGAACAGTAAAAGAGTGACACTCCAGGACGAGGACATGGGTCCATGTACTTTTTGGTATTTGAAATTTCATTTTAGAAGCAAAAGCGAAAAATACGAAAACGAAAGGAATTTTCAGACTTTGATTTTTGATTAAAGAATAAAATGAGGGAAAATAAGGTATTTTTTAATTGTGTGCTAACAAATAGCAGTCATAAAATTAAAATTACACATACTTTTCTGGATTTATTTGTGATTCAAATAATGAAATTGTGATAGGTCAAAAACAACAAAACATGCATTTTTGTTGTCTGAATCTGGAAGTACTTCTTTTTCTGCGGGATTTTTTGACGCCGCTTGCGAACAGTCCTCCTCACAAAAACATCAATCGATGGCCTTGAAGTTACACAGGCATCAGCAGAGGATGGACCATTATGTTGTTTTTCGGAACAGTAAAAGAGTGACACTCCAGGATGAGGACATGGGTCTGTGTACTTTTTGGTATTTGAAATTTCATTTTAGAAGCAAAAACGAAAAAACAAAAATGAAAGGAATTATAAGATTTAGATTTTTGATTTAAGAATAAAATGAGGGAAAATAAGGTATTTTTTAATTGTATGGTAACAAATAGCAGTCATAAAATTAAAATTACACATACTTTTCTGGAAAAACTGAGTCACATCTTTCAGGTAAAAATAAAGTTTTCCAAACTTTGCTTCATTGTTGTAGCAGTTCTTGTATGAACGTTATTGTTGTTACTGCGAAATAAAGGGCATTTTCTCGTTCTTGTTTCTTGTGTTTTTCTTTTCTGATGTGCGAAAAACAAAAGGAAAAAAGTAATTGTTTTGCATTTTTCATTTTTCCCTTTTAAGTTGAAAATCAAATAAGTGTCTCTTTTTCTTTTTTAAATTATATTTTCTGAAACAAAATTTCAAATACCAAATAGTATACGGACCTTCTTGTAACTTTCTTTTTGCCATCCTGTAAAGCACTTTGGGCTACACTGCTGTATGAAAATGTGCAATAGAAAGAAATGTTGCTGTTGCTGTTGTTGCCTAACCAAGCCTGAGCAGTATTGTAAGAAGAATGAAGAAGAATATTAGAGTGCAGATGTGGAAAGCTGCTAGAGAAAGAGAGGTGTGAGCACAAACACTCAAGGCTCTCATGGTTGTCATTCTACTAAATACTGACTTGAAGGAGGTGAGTACTTAACGGATCAATTATTTTGTGTTTTATATTTGTAATTCATTTAGACCATTGTGCGGAGATCAGTCTTCACATTGTCATTAAAGAGCCAGTTTCTGTTAATTAGTGTCAAAAAAGCCAAATGAAATCTATTGTGATTTAATTTTGTATAACGATAAAATGTGAAAACTTCCAAATATGTGAATATTTTGCATAAGCCCTGTATATTTCAACGTATCTGAATTGATTCATTTTTTTTGTCCTCCTTACTCTTCTTCAGAGGATGTCCGTCTCACTAGATTAATGTTCCCTGTATCTCGGCTTGTCAGTGAATCAGTTAAATAATCTAGAAAATCCTAGTTTGAATATTAATCACTTACAGCAAAAATCAATCAGTGCACACAGTCTTTACGCTACTTTGGGAGGCACATTGTGGAATATTGTAATGGACCAGTGGGCTCAACTACTGTGAGATAAGTGTAGGTGGACAGTTAATTACTTTATTGCCATATGTCACTAGTAGAATTGAATACAATTTTCATACTTGCCCTCACTAACACAAGCAAAAAGCCAATATATAAAATACAGATTTATAACTTAAAAATATATATAATGGATACATCATAACTTATGTTCAAATGCCTAAGCCACTGAGTACAGTAATTAAACAAATGAACGTAATTCAGCATTCATTCAGTCCAGACATCAATTGTGCTATCATTTGACATCTGTGTTACGATCTTAGAATTTTCAAAAGAAGGAAACACCGGACTTCAGAATCTGAAGAGCAATAGTAAATATGATTATCAATTAAGCCCTAATATGGATACAAGTAAAAAATAATCAGAAAAAATCCTTAAAATTAAATTTAAAACAAAAAGGGGAAACTAGAAGAATGCGAGATACAGAAATGACAAAACCTGCACCTAATCTAATCTAAAGCTAAATTATTATTGACTCCAAAAAACCTCAAAAACTTCCAAACTAAGATAGCAAACTCCCATCAGACACAAAAGAGCTTACAAAATGTAAAAAAGATAAACCCCAACATGCAAAAATCTCCCCTCTTACATGTAATCCATAATTCTATTAAAATTGAAGACTTAAGAGAGACTGAACTTTAACCTACTTTAAATGAAAAAGACCCCCTCAGAGCAGGTAAGCTGCCGACAGAAGCACTGAGTTCAACGCAGCAGTGCTAAGCTGAGGCCTGTCAATAAGGGAGCCTCAAGCAAACATGAGATAATGGGAGGCCCTGCCCCCCTGGGCTCAGTTAATGGGAAAAAGGAGGGAAAGGAATGGAAAAAATACACAATCAATTATCAAATTAAAGGTAACTATCACAAAATATTTAGCACAAGCATATGAAAGAAACAAAGTAACATTCAAAGTAAAACTAAACAATAAACAATTATCAAAAAAGCCAAAATGATGAAGCCCTGGCAAGACACACAGAGCAAAGACTCACATGTGACAGCTTAGTTGGCAGATTTTATGAAACCAGGAGGTGCAGTGTAACCTTCACAGTGTAGGTTGAACATAGACATTCAACCAGTTTTGTCTTCAAAGATCAATGAAACTAATTAAAAAATTTCTGAGACATGTGAAATATCTTCTTGGTGTGTTTGGTCTTAAATTAATGCTATGTTTGTTATGGTGAAATGTCTGGGGTTACTTTCAGTAGGTTATCGTTCTATAGAGCAGATGGATTAAAAAAGGACCAAGAGAGCGAATGTGAGTCAAAGAAGTTCAATTAGATATGATCTCCAAACCAAAAACAAAATCTGAAATCTTAGTTGAAGTTCAAAACTGTTTCAATGTAAATACGTACCTGTATTTTCATATGACTTCTTTAACGACTCCACATTTGTAAGCAGAATTGAAGAATAAATGTTTGATAATAGTGATTTGTGAGGCTAACACAGCTGAGGTGAGGACAGTTTTTTTTTTCAGGCAGGGATTTTAGTTGATTATAGCAGGCCTGACCCATCACTTTCAGGCAGAGGACACGAGTGACTAGAGCAGGTGCACTGGGCACTGTTAGGAAAAAAGATACCATTTGCATGTTAGAAGAGCAGAACCCAACGGTAGTCACCCATTTCATAAAAAGCTCAGTTAATATGCAAAATGTGTGAGTATTTAATGGTGAGGGAACGTCTAGAAGCCAGAATACCTCCTTCACTTTACCAAACCAGACGTACATTCATCAGTATTCCACACTGAAGAACTGGACGATGATTATACTGCTCCAATGACTTGTCTTCATCCTGGATATTTGGTTTTTGATTTGATTTATTACACTTTATTAATTCCTGAGGGGAAATGTTCTGTTCGCATGCATATGTATATATAAATGATTATACTATATTGCATACTAGCTCTCCCCTGTGGCTCTGCCCATGTTAGTAAAATGGGGCAAACTTTAAAAATCAAATAAAAAAAAAAAATGTAAATCTGGTCAAGCGGAAGGTAGGTACACTCTAACATAAAACATTGGCACTTAATTTGATCGTGTTCAGCTCAAGCAGGAGAGCGTCCCCCGCGTGGGGAGAAAAGCACATGGCCAGGATATCTTTGGCAATCAACAGTTAACCTCTAAACCACACGTAGCTCTGATCTCTCTCTCAAAAACATCAAATGTTGCTCCTTAACAATCTGTAAAGAGGTAGACACACATGAACGGAGGCTGGCGCGTGAGTGATGATGGCCCCGCCCCCATCAACTCAGCCCGCAGCCTCTATCTCGGATTCACGCAAATAAATCAATCCTGCAAGCGAACTACTGTATGATACTTAGCACAAAATCATCCGGAATGTTCAAGCAAATTATAGAAAAAAACCCGATCTAAATCCGATAAGTAGTTCTCTCATGAAATGTGGACAGACAGACAGACAGACAGACAGACAGGGAAATATAAATTGGGAGTGAAAGTTTTAAAGCAAGTTTAAAACAGACTGCATATTTCTTTTTGTGCCATATATCCTTCATCTGATTATTTCCATCATGGTTACTGAAGGAGTAAATATACGGGTTCAAGTATGTCCTGCATTTCAGTAAAGAACACAATCCCAGGAAGCAAGCACCCCCTTCTGGAGACAATGTGTGCAGCCTTACCCGCGCATAGACAGCTACTTCAACCAAAGAGACTTGCTAGTTTAGTATAAGCAGACCAGACAGCTGTCTTCAGAGCTGAGCTACACGTATATCAGTCACCAACACAGGTGCCCACTCACCATCCCTAACCCTGTGGGAATGCAGCAGTCACTCACACTAGGCGCTCTTAAACAGTATGCCTCCATCCCATCAAACAATATAAAATCTGTATTACTATTTATTAATTAAAATTAATAAAGCACAGTGAAACCAATAGTAGCAAATGTTGGAAATGTAGTTGAAAAGAGTACTCTTGAAAGACAATTATATAAGGATACAGACGATGATGAAGGTGAATCTTTTCAAGTATGGGTGTATAGCTGCTTCAGATTTTTCTTCAGTCTTGCATCTTTCCATTTTCTTGTGGAATGCAGACATCTCATCTCTTGATGATCTTCTCTCCCCTGTTTTTCTTCCTTTTTATTTTCTGTGCAGCATGCATCCCACTTAAAAATACTCTACTTCATGTAGATTTAACAATAATTACATAAATATTCAATAATCGTAGAACCATTGATATGTTTGCATATTGTCAGTGTTTCCCAGGCTGATGTCCCTTCTAATCCTAATTACCCTGGGCTGATAAATTCCAGTTCCAAATGTCCAGCAATCTGTTTTTTAGGATTCAAAAAGAATGATATAAGGTTCAATTCGATTGAGACACAGAGTTTAAATCTGTACTTAGCAGTTATTTAAGAGATGCACATATTTCTACACAAAACTTAGAATTAGAGTCCAACATTCAACATGGTGTATTTGAACGGAGTGTAATCAGTCTTAGTTAATTAGATTAGATTAGATTAGATAAACTTTATTAACCCCAAGGGGAAATTCAGATGCATACAGCAGAAGAAACCAAAAAAAAAAAAAAAATTAAAACAAAACAAGGATACAGACTTGCAGGGCAGCATGGTGGCCCAGTGGTAGCACCGCTGCCTCACAGTAAGGAGACCTGGGTACACATCCCGGGTCCTACCTGCATGGAGTTTGCATGTTCTCCCCATGCCTGTTTGGTTTTTCTCTGGGTGCTCCAGTTACCTACCACAGTCCAAAGACATGCAGGTTGGGTGGATTGGCAATACTAACTTAGGGTTGCCAGACGTCCCTAATATACAGGACATGTCCCATATTTGATTATTTTGTCCCCTGTCCCATACTGACCTTTCAAAGACACCCAAATATCCCGTATTTATTTCATTTTCAAATTTCGTAATAAAAATATATTGTTACTACCTCCTTACAGTACTTAGTTGTAACTTTATAAGTAATTATATTTTCTTATCTCAGGTTCTTTTGATGAAAATAACCCAAATATAACAAGGAAACAAGTGTTTGCTGCCTGTTTGCAACTTGTTCAGTTACTATGGTTGGCTGAGGACAGCGACGCTCTTGCCGTTCTACTCTCCAGGGGCCTCATGCATAAACGGTGCGTACGCACAGAAATGTTGCATAAGAACATTTCCACGTTCAAATCGCGATATATAAAACCTACACTTGGCGTAAAGCCAAGCACTTTTCCACGCTACCTTGTCGTACGCAAGTTCTCTGCTCGGTTTTTTAGACTGGCGGCTCCCAGCGTCAAAGCAGTGCTACTGTTCCTGTGTGCTTACTCTTTATTTTCCTGATGCGGCTTTATAAATACACTGAAACTAACTGCATATTGTTAATTAGTGGAATGCATTTGATTGTAATTAACTGGTAACAATATAATGGTCCAGGGAATAGCCATAATATTCCAAATACCATAACTGCTTTAGCGTTGTTACTCTCACTGCACCTTCTTCTTCTTCTTCTTCTTTTTCTTCTTTCAGCTGCTCCCGTTAGGGGTTGCCACAGCGGATCATCTTTTTCCATATTACTCTCACTGCACCACTCGGAGTATTTATATGAATGTATCTGAGTGGGGAATCACAGCAGAAGCTGATCGGAAAGAGAATTATCGGTATACAGCATCAAGCCCACGCTGTCTCAGCCAAGGCAAAACATTTCAAAGCCTTTCCTGTACGGACCTCGCGGTTCAGAAACAGTTTCATCCCAAGAACTCTAAACGCACTCAATCAATTGCTCCTTGTAGAACTGTTTGTACTTATAAGTACAATTACCTCACTGTAAACTTGCACTACAGTTATAATATTGCACAACCTGCGGCACTTTATAAAGCACGTATTTACATATGATGACGATATCATTTTTAAGATGAAATGCAGCAAAATATGTTGATTATATTATACAGATAAAACTTTAACTTCATTTAAATAATCTGTATTGTTAATAATTAAACATGTGAGGACACGGGGCCGCAGCGCTAGCAAGTTCACGTATTGTTCCTGCCTTGCGCTGTATATTTGCTGAGGCTGGCGCGACACTGGAAGGATAGACGGATAGAATAATTAAACATGTACTATGAAGATATTTCAATGTTCCTTAAAAGTTATGAAGAATCGTCGTTGTAAGCTTACAGATGGCTTAACGTCTATTACAGAGCTGATTGTGTGGCGATTGGGTATTTGGAGAAAAAAAAAGTAAGGACAGGAATTGAAGGTTAGTACATTTGAAAGAGACAGTACTGCTACAATAAATTATTTCATTGAAGGTTGCGCATGGTGCAGCAGCAGCTTGTGTGAGACATGAACAATCACTGTGCCATCATGTTCCCATGTTTAATAACATGCTTTCATTCCCATCATCAAGAAAATATCACGTATATATCTCAGTATTTTAATTATTCAGAGAGCTGTAATATCACGAATATAATGGATTCTGTGTCCTGTTGGAGAAAGAGAAAGAACCGAAGCACGTAGTGATTCACACACATACAGCACATTGAAGATCAAATACAAAACAAAGCATTTAACGTGTTACTTTAGTTACGATGGGATTTGAGAAACTAGTAAATTAAATGATTTTAAGATGAAGTTTATGATTTTCTACTTTAATGACAAAATAAACTACGTGATTAAAGTGGAAATTTCGAGATTAAAGTTGACATTTCGTGCTTTTTTCCAACTGTGTGCCTATTTGTTTTGTCTGTACCCTAATAAGCTCAGACAGTGGGCTACAACTCGCCTTTTCACAGTGACTTTGATATGTGACTTCTTTTTTATTTTGGCACTGTGTGACTTTGTGAACTTGAGCTTTCGAGTTTCTCCGACACGCTATGTTACTCAATCAACTTCTTTTTGTTGTTTATACCACTGTTTACATCAACAAATAGTATGCTCTTCCTTTGCCTCCACTTGGTATTCGCTGAAATTCTTATATTTTCCCCCGTGCTTTTCCCATTGTCTATTCACAGAAGGCTGAGCTTAAGGGTGATTTGTATTGATTTGCATATTCAAAGAGGCGTAATTTTGGGAGGAGTTGGGGCGGGACAGCACACGCGTGCACGAGCGTTACTTTACATGCTGACCGGGATTTATGGAGTGGAAGAACGCGGAAGTTGGAGTACGCACAGAATCCTGCATCTAGATTTTTCTGTGCGTAATTACATTTCGGCTTTTGTGCTTACGACATGTTATAGTGCGAATTCTACGCATGGCGTTATGCATGAGGCCCCAGCTGTGCTGCTCTGCAGTTCTGGATGAGCATTGCAACATACAGTGACTGTCGACAAAGTGTGTTGGTACTACTTGCCACGACCCACTATTTTTTCTAACTGCCTATATTAAATAATAATAATAATATTTCTCTGTTGTCTGTATTAAATAAATATTTTCAAATGATTTCAACTTTTACGGATTTTTTTTTTAACTTTTAATAAAACATTTTCAGATGATTTTACTTTTTTTTCCTCATAACCCATTAAAATCCTTGCTTTATGTTTTTAACTCAAATCTTTATGTAATATATTGGTCTAGGTGTGTAGGGGGCATGTATAAATATATATGTTTAGTAATATAGAGAGAGATTTTAAGAGTGTCCCATATTTCTAATTTTCTAATCTAGCAATCCTATACTAACTTGGCCCTAGGCTTGGTTTAATAGTCTTGGTTTTCTGATGGCTGGCTCTTTAATCAGTACAAGTTTTGTGACATTCTGTCTGAGTGGTAAAGTTCACAGTTTGGATTTTATATGAAATATCTGCCTTTTAAGCTCCTATTTTACATATTGTTTAATTCATTGTTCAAAATTATTTTTATTTTGTTGAAATTTTGCGCCCATTTGTGTGAAGTGTTGAGACTCCAAGTTAGATCAAATAAGTGAAAGCCTGCTTTCTGTGTGACGATAAACAGGGCAAGGCGAGATGATCTGAGTCATTGCCTCAGAGACTGCTCTCTGAGCATATTCACTGTTGTCATCAAAAACTACACAGACATACAAAACAAAAACAAATGAACAATACTGAGAATGTAGGACATGGCCATCTTAAATTTCTGCCTTGTAATTAATCAGTTACCCATAAGCAGAGTGACGCTTCTTACGGAGGTTTCAAGCATAAATGTCAGTGAGGGAGTCAGGTACATTAGAATGAGTTGTTTTAGTGGATTTTCAGGAGGAGTGCAATTATGGATCAAAGAAATCTCAAGGACATGTAAGCTGATGGTGGTCCTGCATAATGGACTATTTGTCCAGCAGACCACAGTTTGTGAGACTCAAAGAGTGTGTCTCTGATGTGGAGCACAAGACAAGGAGCAGTCTGGTCACCTTTTTTGCTCACTCTCAGACTCTAACAAGTTGTGTCTCTTGCAGAAATTATCCAGTGAGTCTGCATTAATGGAGTGTGTTGACATGGAGGTGAGGAAGAGGAAAGGGGTTGGGGGAGAACATCAGAAATATCTGAGAATCAGCATTAAAAAACAGGGAATTGCATATTGATTTTGGCCACTGGCGACAGCTTCTGTGCCTAGTCACTATTGAGGAAATGGATGTGGAGGTGGTGCACTGTTGCAGGTACTTGGGGGATCCCATCAGTGACAGGCTGGAATGGTCTCATAACAGAGAGGAACTATAGAAGAAAGCTGAAAGAAGACTCTTTGTTTCTTAGGAGAGTGTGTTCCTTTAATGTGGGTAGTGACATCCTTTACATTTTCACAAACTTAGTGATATCCAGTCTGTGGTGTGCTGGGCTGGTAACATCATTTCAAGAGAGACTCACCAAATCAATAAGTTGATAAATAATAATAATAATAATAATAATAATAATAATAATAATACATTTTATTTATATAGCGCCTTTCCAATGCTCAAGGCACTTACAGAATATAAGAAAGAATGGCAGGATATACAGTATATAGCATAGTACAAACCAAATAAATAAATAAAGAAGAGTAAGACAGTAAATTCAGAGAAAGCCTAACAGACAACATAATTGATGGTCTAGCACACACAAACACAGGTTACATGAGCATCTTGACATGGAGGTAAACTGAGAGAAGGGGAATGAAGTCAAGTAGAGCTAAAAGCCTTCCTGAACAGATGAGTTTTGAGTTGTTTTTTAAAAGAATTCATGGAGTCAGCTGACCTGATTAATTTCGGTAGGTCATTCCAGAGTCTGGGCGCTATACAGCTGAAGGCCCTGCTGTCACCCATGGAGTGTAGGTTAGTGTGGGGCACAGCAAGATTGCCAGAATCAGAGAACCTTAGTGGGCAGGCAGGCAGTATTTTGAGGGTGATTAAATTTTGAAAATGTTCTGAGAAATATACAATATTTTTTTCTTAACTCTCTGTTTTTTTGGAGCCCTCTTCCATCTCTCTGTCTGTTTGTCTGCCTGCCTGTCTATCTATCTATCTATCTATCTATCTATCTATTATATAGTGCCTTTCATATCTATCTATCTATCTATCTATCTATCATTATATAGTGCCTTTCACATCTATCTATCTATCTATCTATCTATTATATAGTGCCTTTCACATCTATCTATCTATCTATCTATCTATCTATCTATCTATCTATCTATC
>JANRMT010028174.1:37176573-37194445 GCA_026402145.1 Polypterus bichir lapradei | reverse complement strand
TCTATCTATCTATCTATCTATCTATCTATCTATCTATCTATCTATCTGTGTCTGATGAAACCATGCAATGCTCATCACCTATACAATTAAATTCCAACGGTGAAGCATGGTGGTGGTAGCATCAAGCTGTGGGCTTGTTTTTCAGTGGCAGGGACTGGGACATTAGACAGAATTGAGATAAAGCTAAATAGTATGAAGTACAGTGTTATCCTTAATGAAAACCTGATTCAGAGCACTGTGGACCTCAGACTGGACCTAAGGTTCACCTTTCAACAGGACATTGACCCTAAGCATAAAGCAAAAATAACACAGAAGTGGTTTAGGGACAACTCTATGGCTGCTGTTGGGTGGCCCAACCAATGCCAGGACTTAAAACCCAATGAAACATCTCTGGAGAGACCCAAAAACAGCCGTCCACCGACGGTCTCCAACCAACCTGAAAGAGCTTGTGATGATCTGCAGAGAGGACTGGCAGACCATTCCTAAATGCAGTTGTGTGAGGCTTGTCAACTAAGACCCATGGAAAATCCAAGACTGAAACAATGCCAGAGAAGCTTCAACTAAGTAATTAGTGAAGGGTCTGAATACTTGCATTCATAGATCAGTTTTTTATTTTTCATAAATTTGAATGACTTTCTAAATTCCTGCTTTTGCTTTGTCATTCTAAGGGATTAAGTGTTGTTTGATGAGAGAAAAAAATTAATTGAAATTAATTTAGCACAGGGTTTCATCATGCAAAATGTGGAAGAATTGAAGGGATCTGAATACTTTCTGAATCCACTTTATTTATATTGCCTGACTGTCCAGGGCCAGTTGTTACCTTCCGCTAAATGATGTTTAGAAAAGCCGCGACTCATTGTAATCTTGTATTAGAATAAGTAGATGAAGAAAATGTATAAATACTGAATTTGTGTCATCAAGTTGATGGTCATAGGAGGCTGGAGCTCCGCTAGGCAGATGACAAAAAATATCTTTGGACTGGTCCTTGCGCCATCACAGGGCCCTATCTTCCACAAATGCTGCACAATTTTGAGCGATAAAGTAACTTAACCTGCACAACTTTGCAGCAACTTTGACATGTGGCTCCAACCGGCATAAGATTTAATAAACCTAAGAGTGCTGGATCTCAAAATGCTTGCAACCAGCTGTTGAAGAAAACCCAGAGGGGTTGTGGGATTGTTTTGTGTTTGCCAAGTTCCTTTGCTGCTTTCCTCTCCCACCCCCTCTAATCACTTCTCAGTTTACATCCTTACATCATTTTTCATAAGTCTTGACTCTACTGGCATTATTTTGGGTATCAAGGTGAGACAGAAAGATGCCAGGGGCTCTGTTCTCTTACAGAATTATATTATATTGGAGTTAACACTAAATCACACATTGAAGAGTTTGAGCCCCCCATTTTGATATACAGTACTATATGGTATATTCACTATATTTAAAAATTGGTTATATTGGTACAGTCTGCTGGTAAAATGTAAGTTCATCATCAGAATAGTGACATGGCCAAAACTAATAGCTTCAATAAAAGAGAATTATTCCTTACTCAGGGTTTCTCAAGAGCCTCTTGCCCGGGTAATTAGAAGAACGCAGCTAAGAAAAACGACATGTCCCTGGCCTTTTATAATGCTGTCATCAGTTGATTTGTTCAGCTAATAGGTTTATTACAACCGAAATGACTCCTTCATCAGCAACTCAGATTCCCATTAATAGCAATTGATTTCCTTTAGGGCAAAATAATTTTTTTTTTCAAAGAGTGTACATGAGAATAAAATAATGAAATAAGAAAGAAGAAGAAGAAGAAAATGGAAAATGCAAGACGACTTTATGAGGGGAAACAGTGGTAGTCAAAAGGAGTTCTTTGGACCAACTTGCAATCACTCACTGGATGACATCTTGTTTTCTGGCAAGCCTCAAAATAACAAGTCTTACAAATGAATCTACCCATCAATTTTCTGAACTTTCTTCCATAGCAGTCACGGGCAGCCTTGATATTAATGCGCTTAAAAAATGAAGCAGTCTCCTTCTAGTCTTGGCTGAACAAATGACTTTTTCACTTACTGTGTTATATCATTGACTAGTTTTGATTGGTTCATGTATTATACGTTAATTAACAGAAGTTTATTTTCTACTTTCCAGTATTTCTTCTACAGGCAATGTGACTAAAGCTGCAATGTATCTCAGTGTTCAATTACCTTTATTTAATAAAGCGATGTCACATTGTATGACTTCTAGTTGAAGGGTGTTGACTTACAGCCAAGATTTTTTCCCTTGCTTTGTATTTATATTCTGTTTTATTTAGTTATTTTTTGTTCATTTTGAGTTTTTATTTTTTTCACTTTTCCTTATTATTTGTGTTTTATATCTTTAAATATTCTACTACCAGTAACGGCGTAATGCACAATAATGTGCAGTGAATCCACTTGACTTGACATTCCTAGTTTTCATCCTCTTCCTCTGTACGTTTAGCATTCGTTTGCTCAGAGGTTGATGCACTTGCTGCTTCCTGAGCAACTCCTCATTTCTCCACCCTAGCGACCTGCTTCTTCTCTTCTTTTGTCGCCATCTTTTCGTGTTAAACTGATTAAGTCAGTGTTTGTGTTGCAATTACTTAGTACGTTTTCTTTAATTTTTCACTTAAGCTGGCACTTGAGTCTTCAATCTGCCTCAAGAATGATTTAAGATATGAAGAGGTAGGGGAAGTGACGGCGAAGGTTGGAGGGATGAGAACAGCACCCATACGCATGCACCATAGGGTCGCCCTGCTGGCCACTGTCTAGAGTTGATTCTACAATAAAATAAAATAAAAATAAAAAGAGGAATAACCTTGGAGGTCAATCATCACAGTAGACGTCTCGTAGTATATGTGTACCAATTTTAGGTCAACAGATCAAACGGTTTGCGAGCTACAGGTGATATAAAATCCTGGACTGACAAACGGACAGCCAAAGTAGAGTATTATAAAAGAAGATTCCTGGGATTTGTGGGTGGAGCCCTAGGAGGCGGGGCCACAGTGATGTCACTGCTGCTGAGTCCTCCTTCTATCTTTAGATTCTCGGTCAGAACTGAAACTCAGCAGTGGTTCATTGAGTGTTGTAATGAATTTATTTAAATATTGCTGTTTCATTTGGATTTACTGGTTTTGTGAGTATATTGCTTCTGTCATTGGATTCTGTTCTTCCAATTGTGTAATCGGACTTATTTAACATGGATTTACTTTTTGGGCCAATCCTTGTTTATTAGACTTTACTACTTTTACAAAAAAAAAGACTGATCATTTATAAAGATTAGAGTATAGGAGTATCTGTACAAGCCATAGTTTTTTTAATAGTTTATTTCTAGTGTAAGGCAATTTTATAAAATGTGGGACTTTATTGCATTTTTTTTTAGTTTTAAAGCCATCTCCCTATTTATAGGCCTGTCTAGGCCAAAGCCCTTAAGTAATAGTTGGGGGGTAGGCTGACTTAAGTGAGCATCTTCTGAAGGTCCTACCCTGCTTTATGGTCTTTTGGTGGCCTTACTTCATTGTCTTGCCATGTTTGTAGCTCCATTTCACAACAGCGGAGATGTCAAATGTGATGATCTCATTGCCCGGGGATGTCTGATTACACAACTGGGAATTGCAGAGTATGACAAATTAGACTCCTACATAATAACTTTCCAGCACAAGTTCACATTTTCAAAGTATCATGAGCTTGTCTTTTATTCTGAAAGTCACATGTTGAATAATGGAACCAGAGCCGGTTTAAAGGACTTACAGGTAGAGTTCAGCTGCCATCTTGGCAACTGTTTCTTTGTTGCTATTCTGTTTGTTACATAAAATATGCAACATCACACAGACAAGTCACTCTTCTCTTTCTCAAGTCGAAAACACCCGCGTTTCTTATTCCTGGTAGCTTCATCATATTAATTGTACTTCCTGGTAGGCGCTCATTCGTTCTCATTGGCACTGATTGGTTCTCCTCTCTCTCTCTCACACACACACACACACAAACAGCCCACCTCTTAAGGACAAAATCAAACCTGGTTGGACTGAGTCGCTGGGTTTGTCAGACTATATGACTGGTGGTCTCAGGAGCACCCTGTGACCACCTCTGACTAACTAAGATTATGTAAATCAAGTCTGTGACCGCAAATCACTGGAAAAGTCATGTAATGTGACAAAACCTTTATAGGAATAGACATCTGGGCATTCCAAGTGGCATTTAATCATCGCCCAGTCATAAGCCTGAAGGTAACTAAGAGAGCATCCAAGAGCATATCGCTTGGTTTTTGCATCGTCACAAGAATGTGAAGACATAAAAGTCTTGGTAACAAATCAATTTACTGCATAATAAATGACTTTATTAGTAGCTTCTTTGTTATTTAATTTAAAAAAAAAAAAAAAAATTAATCATATTATGTTTATTCTTTTTTAATGTTATATTGTAGCTGGATTCCTTTTCATCAGTTACATTATTTTTTTCTTTGAAATAAGATGCTTCTCTTTTGCTTCAGCTTCTTAAACATTGTGTCCTATGATTTGAAAGCCTTGTATGGTCGAAATGAAGTGTACTATCCTCAAGTCTTTGGTGGTCCTGGAATAGAACAGCGAAGGACTCAAGTGTCCATGGCTGCTCTTGCACTTTCTCCATGTTGCGTTTCCTCCTCACTGTTTCTTCTGATAAGTTCATCACGGTCCTCTTCAGTAAACTCATACTTGGGCTTCTTTCCCAGTTTTGTGTAAGTGAATAATAAATATGAGGCACAGATAACTTCACTTTAAGAAGACACGGGTGCAAGAAGGAGGGCCTGATATTTTTTTAAAGGAAAGCCAGGATCAAGAAAGAAAAGTGAAGTGAAACTCATATGATGTAATTCCTGATTTTGATCTACTTTTTTCAAATTTCTGTGGGTACCTTTAAGGGAGCAAATGGTACTGGACTGGAAAAGACAGAACCAGAAGTGACAACATGTAAAAGAAAAAGAGAACACCACCAACCAGAGGTGGCCCTCATTTTAATACAGGTGATGGCTTTCAAGCCCCACTGCTTAACTGCAAAGTTCAGGTTGGACATGCGTACACACACAAAGGTATAGAGAACACTGCAGGGCCAATTGGTCCACCCCTCAGCCAGAAACAAGCCTTCAGTTAAATTACTGAGGGAACGCTATTATTTATCTTGCACAACATCTGGTGGGGCTGTGCCCCCTTTTCCATAATGCAGAGACACCACTAATATTAATTACCAAGGCTAGCCAGAACCTACTAAAAGGACACCAGTAACTGAACTGGATAATTACCTGTCACCTGTAAACACATTTTAATGCGTTTTCACACCTAGTTCATTTATAGTGGTATTTCAAACTCTGGTGCGGTTTCTCTTATAGTCCGCGTAGTCTGCTGCAGACCAGAACAACCATACTAAGACCCTTTCATGATGGTGGTCTCTGTGCGGCAGCAAGGAAACCGTGACGTCGTTCACATTAGGTATGAATTTAACCTGACACAGTAACAATCTAACTATAGAAAATATGGTGCATTATGGAAGAAGTTTCTACTGGCCATTAGGAAATCGACATATAAAAATAAATCCACGCTTGCATACAAATTTGTATAAAACAACTCACACAAATACCACTCAATCTGATCAATCCTGGCACTTGATTAAAAAAGAATTTATACATTCAGTTGTGATAAGGTAGATCAAGATGAGTTGGTGAGAAATGAACACAATTTGTGACTGACGATCAAACCCCATAATCTTACCCCACAAGAGTGAAACACACAGGTGCGGGCATCCTTGCAACGTAATTGCACTGCTGGCACAATGCGGACACTGGAAAATATGAATCAGACATTCCCAGGTGAACATTGTTAACAAATATTTACAGGTCTAAAGACAGGAGACATGTGGTTTGAGATAACCTGAATAGTGGTTGGGTTGGTATCGTAAGGTGCAGGAGAGTAAATTCATAACATCATAAATTGAAACTAAGTCCTCCCAAAATGAAACTGAGGCACATTACAGTATGCTAAGCCTGCCATAGACTCACCTTGATGAAATGTGTCCCTTCTGTAGCATGCAAAGCAGTAGCAGCGCAAGATTTCATAAAAGGGTGGCCCCAAACTTGTCACAAGTGGGACTGATGTTATTTTTATTACTGTGAAACATACATTCATTTAAAAAACATTTTAGAAGTCCAGTCATACAACGTAAATGGTATCTATTTTTTATTTTGCACATCTAGTTGGAATGATTTCTGTTAACATGAATTTAAATTGACTTATAAATGCTGAAGATAAACTGACTGCCTACCTTTTGATGATACACAGGACATTTCAGATCATCACTAGGCACAAACGCCCAAATAAAATCAGTAGCATTATGTAACAGCAAACAGCTGGATTCCCATTTTGTAATTCCTTGTAATTTGTGTATGCATGCCTGATGCGTGAATTTCCATTCCTCAAATATATAAGTAAGTCTATTCAGAAAAGTGTCAAAATCGCATCTTTCTCTATCCTGCTGTTAATCTGTGGTATCAATGAGAGGTAAAGCTACACACCTCATCAGCTGTTACAGAAGCTGGAAACTTTAATAATAATTCAGTTTGTAGCTTGTGAATGTCACACAAATTTGTGACCCTGATGGTCCTTTGACACGTGTAAGGTGGGTGGTTGTAGATTTTTCAGCACAGAAGCAGTAGCACTAATAGCAAACCTTAATCAGAGTTTGTTACGTTTTGCACTTCTATTTGTTTCCTTTCTGTAATAAATCTAAAGTTAAAAAACAGGGTGGTCCAAAGAGAAAAGTGGATGGGCCTAGGCCCGCTGTCTTCTGGCGACATTTTTTTATGTTCTAATCCAACTATCAGGTGAAACACATCCTGCTTGCAGAGTTCAGCTTGGTAAACAAAATCATTGCAAATGTGCTGGTGCCCATGAGAATTTTCTCCAGGAAAAAAATAGTTTTGACCTAATGAATAAAGTGCACAACACACTCTAGGAGCATTTACAGTTAGCTGTGGCTCACTTGAAAGTTTGCTGTGTGAAACACAGCCAAACTTACTGCCCAAAGCAAATGGACTGTGAGTGTGAAAGCAGCTTTAAACACGTGGAGCTGGTATCCTTAGTCTTTGAAAACTGTGGGCAGAGGTTTGATGTCGGTATGGCAAGAATCAGAAACAAAATTCAGGCAAAGGGCAAATGATCAAGTGAACTCTCATTAAAGGGAAAAACTCAAAGTCAGTAACTAGCAAAATCCAACCCTGAAATTCTTCATTTTTAATTCTTTTTTGTAAAATTATGGCAAGCCTTTTCCCTTTTTTTTGGTCATGATTAAATAATGGAGACTGCCAAATCAGTAATAAAAATAGTTGCATAGACACAGCAGGAATGCATCAATGGAAACAACACTGTAGCAGTGCTACCGAAAAATTGCCTACAACTTCCAGCAGCCCCGGCAGTATTACGCTATTGGAAAGATTCAGAGGGTGCAGGGGTTACTGGGAAGAAGGTTAATTTAATAGACTCTTCATAAGGAAGCCAAAAAGATACAGAGAGGATCGTGATAAACTGTTGTCACACATGTGCGAGTAGGAGGATGTTGTATGGACCAAGTGAAGGTAATTCCATGCCAGGCTTCATCCCTGAAGACATCGCTTCCGGTTCCGGCGCCTAGGACAATGTCGCTTCCGGTTCCAGTGCCTAAAATAAGCAAATCACTGTCTGTCCAGTTCCAGTGCCTAGGACGACATCACTTCCAGTTATAATGTCGGAAGAAAGTCACTTCCGGTTCCCCTAGGTCACTTCCGGTCTTGGCATAAAGCCGCCATTTTTACAACCTCAACTTAGTTTACTTTTGGACTCCATCACAGTTACTTTTGTGTTATTTTAAAAACCCATTGCAGCCAGGGGCAAAACCTTTTTGAAGGTGTCGGGTCTGATCTTTTCACACTTTCAATATTTGTTTCTACACATCACACAATCTACTGGATTACAACTCATCCAAAGTGGATTACAGATTCTTCTGGATATATGTGCTGTCCTGTGCCTGCTGGTGTGTATGATTTTGTCTTGGTTGGATACATCTTTGTCCTGCGAGTGCTCACAGTTATGCCAAATAACTGCACACTGCACACTGGAACCTGGTAGGACAAAACTTACATTTCTTTCAGAGGGTTATCCACAGGATTTTCATTCCATACATTCATCTTCATCTGTGCCTGCTATTCCGGACTGTGTTGGCCTTTATTGTTAGTGCTAATTGTTTACTGTGTAGTGTCTGTTGTTTTATTCAGTTTTGCATATCTAAATAATTATTACTGACGGGGAATCAGGGAGGGCTTTTGCATATGCGCTGTTTGTTTAATAATTGTTCTTGCTCCCTTCATTATTTGTTGAATATCTTTCTTATATCAAACTCTGTAATAGTAAAACACAAGATTGACACGCTCAATTGAGACATCCTCTTAACGTAATTGTACTGCAAGCACGATGCGGACACTATGCGGGCAGTATATATTTAATATTTATTGAGTCTTGGAGATGCTTATCAGTGTCTCTGTGTGACTGTGTCTGTGGGCTTGGTGAAGGTTAGATGTGTTCCTGGGATCCCCACAATAAAATAAGCATATCACTGTCTTTAGATAGTGAATCTTAGCATCCCGCTACAAAACTAACAGGAATTGTTGGGTAGAATAACAAGGATTAAACATGTCTGTTATGATCTAGGAGTCACAGAACACATAATCCCAAAAACACTTCCAAAAAATGCCCACTGGGGGGGTTATCACCATCAAACCCTGGCTAGTAATAAGGGCATACACTGAGTCTTTATAAATGAAAGGATTTATTCTTCACAAAAAATGCTCTTTGATAAGAATGAAGCACTGTAGGAGCACAAAGGGCAAAAAGCAGTTGCCGGTAACACAAAAGGCAATCCAAAGCAAATAATAATCCCAATCCAAAATCTCAAGAATAGTCAAAAATACAAAACAAAATGTCAAAAATCCACTAACCACAAGTACATTAGAATTCACAAAAGACACAAGAACTCACCATTCAAAATGACCCATAGGATTTATGGGTGGTAAGCAGTTCCTGGTGGTAACCCTGCCTCTTAGGGGACCACCCACATCCATACGTGGAACATCAGTGAGGCACTGAGACATAAACACAATCAATAGCAAATGAACATGAACAAATCTCTCTTTCTCTCTCTCTCTCTCTCTCCTCCTGGCTGTTTTAGTCCCTTGGTGAGAGAGTCAGCCATATGGGTTCTTCTTTTCCATTTGTTTCTGTTCTCTGCATCCTTAGATGTAAGTTAAAGTTCCTTCATATCCTGTGTCACAAAACGAGACAAAGACAGATAAAGGTTTGGGGCAGCCACCCATATAATTTGGTATCCTGGCTGCAAAAGTCGTTTTTCAAAGGAACTGGCACTGAAGTGCATACAACAGAGTCCAAAACCAGACTGCGGGAGAAGTTAAAAGGGTAGGCTTTTAAAGGGGAAGACAGGAAGTGAGGTCATAAGGATCGGGTACGTGTTCATTATTCATTGGATCAGGCCGGATGTGACATCAGGGGGGCTGGAGCTGGTAAGGTCTGTTTCCATTGGTTCGGTCCCAGAAGTGATGTCAAGAGAGCCAGGTGGAGCCTCCCGGGTTTGGTCTACAGGGAAGTGAGAAAAAGAGAGTGCACTCTGCCACATCCCGGCATGCCTCAGAACTGCCTTCACTCGAGCCCTTTAGCTGCCTCCCATGCGCGCATGCGTGACACCTGCTGTACCATATCCCTCCACCTCTTCTTCTGCCATCCACAACTTTGATGTCCATATACTTTGCTACTAATAATCATTTAATGCAGGCAGTGTCCTCACCATGATATCTGGCGCCATCTCAGATGTGTTTCCTGCGGTTTCTCTCTAATGCCTGTTATTCCATCTGTACAACAAATGTCATTCCTTTTCTAGTCTTTCAATGTGACTCCAATTATTCAGTGCAACATTCTGATCTTGTTCCTTTCAAGAAGTTCAACTTCTTTCCTTCTCTGTACCCCTGCCTCTCCCCTATACGTTAGCACTGGTCTTATCATGGTCATAACACACCAGACAGTTCTTTCCACTTCTGCCTAGCATGTGCTTAACATCCTCCTTTCATCCTCTTTTGGTTTTCACTAGTGATCCTAAACGCTTGAAGTTGTCAGCCTGCATCAGTACATTTACAATTATATTTGTAATTTTCAGGACTTCATCCGTCCTGGAGCACACCTTAGTTTCAATTTTCTGGACGTTGATTTTGAGTCCTTTGCCTTCCATGGTAAATGTTTTAACACTTCTCCATTTATTATAGTCTTATCCCAGAATCAGTTGGTCACTGTGTCTGTCCACATCTACCACTGCACTCTTCCACTCTGGCTTCAGTATCACGCTAACACCATTTCTGCTTGCTACCATCACCACTATATCTCTCTCCCAGATCCCTTGCACTTTGTCCTGTCCACTTCACTTTCTGTATACACAATGCATTGATTCTTCTCTTCACCATAATTTCTATTACTTCTCTAAATCTCCCAGTTAAGGTGCCAGCATTCCATGTGGTGTGGTAATCCACCTACCAGGCATTACCACTTTAAAGGAAAGAAAAAAGTCCTAAGAATAGGGTAGAGTTGATTTTTTTGCAGAATGACAATTAAAGCGTTTAACTTTTCAAAACGTTGAAGTGTGGAGTGCGCTTTCATGATCATTTTAACTTTGTCTTTGGCAGGTTCATGTAGCGGGATGCCGGCGACGGGTCAGGTGCCCCTTCAGGTCAGGCCTGCTGCGCGTAACCGGGTCATAAAGGCGAGTGTTTCTTTAACCTCGGCATTGGCAAAGAAAAAGGTGCAGAGTGTTTAGTTAGTTTATATATTAGTGCGAGAAGGGGATCCCCAAGAAAAAAGTAACTTACTTTTGTAGTGCGTATCGGCTGTTCCAAAGGGAGCGTGTCAGGATGCGCTCAAGCTCGCACTCATGCTGGGCCACTAGCCCTGTTTAATACATGCCTTGCAAGGACTGAGAGGAGAACCTGTGCAGAAGGCACCTCTGTCAGTCGCAATTGGTGAAAGGCAGCAACGTGTCGCAGGATTGGCTGAAGATTTGTTCCCCGGCTATAGGAGGCACTTCCTGCCTTTTGGGGTTGTCCATTGACTCTGTAGTGTGGTGGTACAGCACATTCCTTGGTATACCAAACAACGGCTTGTGCCTTATTTTCTAAATATTGTCTTGTATATAATTAGACTAGCTGTCCCCCACGGCTCCACCTACATAGGAGTGAAACAAGACAAACTTTAAAAATCAATAAACCAACAGGTATCGCTAGCTCCAAAATGTGGCCAGAGGTAGACCGACTTAAACAGAGGTTGGCGCGTGAGTGAGGAGGGCCCTGCCCGGCTCCCCACTCCTGATGTCGTGCTTCCCCCTCCCCTTGGCCCGCAGTCTGTCTCTCAGATTTGTGCTACTAAATCACTCCTGCAAGCTAACTATGATACTTAGCGCGATGAGAGAATTTGCAAAATCAACCGGAATGTTCAAGCAAATTCTAGAAAGAAACCCGATCTAAATCCATTAAGTAGTTTTCTTGTGAAAAGAGGACAGACATACAGACAGACCGACATTGGATTTTATATATAGAGAGATATCTCCTAGCTGTAATATAATTTTTGGTGGAGGTATTTATATAGATTTTGGGTTTATTTTGTACTTTTTGTTTTTCTTGTATATACACTTTTTTTTTCTCTTGTAAATAATTTTTTTGTGGATTATTTGGTCTTTGTTGTGTGTAGTTTCTTCCTGATTGTTTTTCTTTAGGAAGACTATGATTTTGAGACAACTAAAGGGCCTGATTAATTGTAATTCCATGCCTGACCAGGGAGTGGCGAGGTGCACTAATTGTCCCTCTCAATCCTTTACAGACCATTCTTAGGAAATCCCGCCTGGTTCAGGCACTATTGATGATGTCACTTCCTGTACTGGCTCTGCCAATGATGTCACTTCCAGTTCCGGCCCTGATGACATCACTTCCTCCAGTGGACTTTAAAGCCGCCATCTTAAGTCAACGAGTTCAGTTCAATCGTGGACTCCGATCTGTTAAGATCTGTTTATTATTTTCAAAAGCATTTGCAGCCAGGACACAATATATGGGTGGCTGCCCCAAACTTTTATGATGTCTCAGAGTCACCCTTGTCACAACATTTTTAATTTAATTTCTTAATTTTTAATTTTTTGGACCAACAGCTTCACTATGAATATAATTCACTGTTTTTTGATTGGGACATTATTTTTGTGTTTTTTGTGCACCTGTAAATAAAACCCATTTTTGTTTTGGAAATACCACCTTTTTGTGTCCATGTCTCCATGTCTGACTTTTCTCAAGTCTGATTCTAGTTGGTTCCGAACTACAAGACACCCACTGTGTAGTCTGGAATTGTCACTACACGGGGTGTCACATGTGGCTATCCTTATATTGACATTTGTTTCATCATCACTTATGGAGAACACCATAGGTGTCCCTTGCTCACTTCTCGTACCTCCCAGTCAATGGTGCTCATTGTTTACTGAGAATGCCTAAGCTCTTTGTATCATGCTTGTCCTGCAAACCCATACTCTGAAATTGTAGCAAGTTTTTTTGACTAAATGCCATTCTTGATGCCACCACAGTTGTTGGCAATGGAATTGGATGGAATTTCTTGAAAGGCTATGGGGGCCCATCTCGTCTGCCGCTCACATGTGCATCTCAAGTAGCACCCCAGGTGGTTCTTTGGTCCAAGGATCTTCACCACTAAAGGCATAGCCCACAACAGGCAGTGGGATTTGAGGGACAAATAAACAAAAGAAACAAGAAAGAACAAAGACAACATAAAACATGAATTTAACCCCCAGCCAGGGGAGGAACCCTGTCTGAGATACTATATAACAATGTCAAGGTAATCGTTGAGCTTCATAATTTATTGTATGAATGCTTTTGAAAAAAATGTAAGGTTGAAAGGAAAAAGTGGAAAACAGCAACTGAATAAATGGCTGCAATGTGCAATGACAGCAAAAGAATAAAGGGGATCAGTAAAGAGGCACCCACCTTTACTTTTATGGAACGCTGCTGCTAATGAGATATTTAGAGATTGACTCCAAATTCATGCATGCACAGTACAAAACCATAAATTCATAATGAAAATTATATTATATATATATGTGTAGGCAATAGCTTGGAACCAGATAAGAGGTGAAGACAGTTGTCATGCTGTGCTTCCAGAGAATTTGTGAAGAAAACTGGCAGGTGCCATATTTTTTTTTGTTTTTGAGCACAGCTTAAGGAAATTAGGTAGAACATACTAAGTAATTCACTGTCAGAAGCCTTTCATATGTCTAACCTTTTATTATATCTGTGAGTGGATGAAAACATGCAGTGCAATACAATTCTAAAAATAACCAATGGTGGGTGCTTGCCAAATTGATCTTATGAAACGGGACCAGTTTATAGCTTATACTTAGAAAACAGACTGCCAGTCCGCTTAGAGGCTCCTAACCTCTGTGGGAGATTAATGCCAACCAGTTTCTCAATCGGGGGCTAATTCCTACTTCAGTTTAGATTCTTCACATCTTCTTTTCTCATTTTAGAAATTTAAAAGCAATGCGTGAGATCCCTCAGCTTGCCATTTATCATTCTTTTACACTTGTTATTCACCCCGTATCCAACATGATGGTCATCAGCTCAGCATTTGTGATGATGCACACTTGCCATTGGTTAGTCTTCATACCTAATGTCACTTCCAATTACATTATCAAGTTTGCTGACGCTTCGAATGTGGCAGGCCTGATCATCAACAATGACGAGTCGACACACAGAGAATAGCTGGTGCACAAGACGGTAATCTCCCAATGATTGGGGAAATAACCAAAGAGATGATTGTTGGCCTCAGGAGGTCTCATGCTGAATGCAAACAACTTTACATAAACAGCTCCAATGTTTAGACTGTTTTGAAATATTACGTTCCCATGCCGAGGACCTCACCTGCAAGCCACCTGTGAGGCAGGAATGAAGGCGGGCGCCCCAGCTGTCCACAAGACTCATTGCATTGAATCCTCTTGGATGAAGCCTGGAAACAATTAGGAATGATTTAAGAACATTTATGTTAAGTAGAATGCCCACTGGGTACTGGATGGTCTTTTGGTCTTTAATTCCTGCAGATATCCATCCATCCTTTATCCAACCCGCTATATCCTAACTACAGGGTCACGGGGGTCTGCTGGAGCCAATCCCAGCCAACACAGGGTGTAAGGCAGGAAATAAACCCTGGGCAGAGCGCTGGCCCACCTCAGGGCACACACACACACACACCAAGCACACACTAGGGCCAATTTAGAATCTCCAATCCACTTAACCTGCATGTCTTGGGACTGTGGGAGGAAACCGGAGCACTCGGAGGAAACACATGCAGACACGGGGAGAACATGCAAACTCCACGCAGGGATGACCTGGGAAGCAAACCCAGGTCTCCTAACTGTGAGGCAGCAGTGTTACTCACTGTGCCACCATGCCGCCATCCTGCAGATATGATTTTTGTTTTCTCCAGCTTAACTGGAGTTTTTTGTTTTGTTTTGTTGTTTTCCATCTGACCTTATCGTTGGACTCATCTTTAGAGACTTACATTATGATGTTGTATATAATGATACTACCCTTCTACTAATTATATATCTATGTTTTGTAAAAAATCATATCTAATTCTTTCACGTGAAGCCTGAAAACCATGAGGACTGATTTAGATCATTGATGTTTGGTGGAATGGCCAGTGGGTGCTGGGTGGTCTCATGGTCATGGAACCCTTGCAGATTTGTTTTTCTTTTTTCTCCAGTCCTCTGGAGTTTTTTTTTGTTTTGTTTGTTTTTTGTTTTATCTGTCCTCCTGGCCATCGGACATTACTTTATTCTTTGTTATTTGGTATTGCCTAATGTTATTTTTATTTTTTATAAACTTGTTTTTCTTCATTTTGTAAAGCACTTTGAGCTCCCGTCTTTATATGAAAATGTGCTGTCACACATGTGTGAATGGGAGGCAGCTAAAGGGCTTGAATAACGACAAATCCATGCCAGTCCAGGGGGTGACGAGGTGCACTGACTGTTTCTGTTTCTCTGCAGATAGGAAATCCTATAGGGTTCCAACGCCTATAATGACCTCACTTCCAGTTCTGACACCTATAATGACGTTACTTCTGGTTCTGATGCCTATAATGACGTTACCTCTGATTCCGGTGCTTATGATGGCGTCACATCAGGTTCTGGTGCCTACAATAACGTTACTTCCGGTCCTGGCACCCATTAAGATGTCACTTCCGGTTCTGACGCCTATAATGACGTTACTTCTGGTTCCAGTGCCTATGATGATCTCACTTCCAATTCTGACTCCTATAATGATGTTACTTCTGGTTCCAGCACCTATGATGACGTCACTTCCGGTTCTGACACGTACAATGGCATTACTTCTGGTTCCAGCACCTATGATGATGTCACTTCGGGTTCTGGTGCCTACAATAACGTTACTTCCGGTCCTGGCGCCAATAATTAAAACGTCACTTCCGGTTCTGACGCGTACAATGACATTACTTCTGGTTCCTGCACCTATGATGACGTCACTCCCAGTTCTGATGCCTATAATGACGTTACTTCTGATTCCAGCACCTATGATGACATCATTTCCGGATCTGATGCCTATAATGATGTTACTTCCTGTCCTGGCGCCTATGAAGACGTCACTTCCAGTCACAATCTCCGGTCCCAACCTTTAAAGCCGCCATCTTTACACACTCAAGTCAGTTCTGTTATGGACTTGAACCTGAACAATACTCATCTAAACAAACCCATTTTGCATAATATACGGGTGGCTGTCCCAAACCTTTTTGATGTCTCCTGTCTATTCTTATGACAGTGCAAAAGAAATAAAATGTTGTTCTCTCTAAAAATCTGCACACTGCCACGGATAGCTAACTAACATCACCACACCGTCACCAAGTTGATACTGGTTAGCTTGGTGTGGTGGCTCTGAGGCTAGGGATCTGCACTGCCAACCGGAAGGTTGCCCGTTCAAATCCCGTAAATGCCAATAGGGACTCTGCTCTGTTGGGCTCTTGAGCAAGGCCATTACCTGCAATTGCTGAGCGCTTTGAGTAGCAAGAAAAGCGCTATATAAATGCAAAGAATTATTATTATTCAGACAGCATCTCCAGAAAACATATGAAAAATCGCAAGGAACTTTCCTTTTAATACTCAAAGGGATCTTGTGGTCAATTGAGGAACATTAACGGAAGAAATGTTGGGCCGGTAACCTAGTTGTCCAACTTTAATTAAAAGATTTAAAAAAAAAAACAAATTTGGTTCTCAATGGTGCAAAATGGGACATAAAAGTCCACAAAAACCAAAGGAGCTGTCAGGCTTGGTAGCAACAATTTGAATCAGTCACAAGATACGATCTGTGTCCAGCAGGGTGCTCTTTTTGGAGAGTGACACCTCCTTCCAGGGGTCTTGTGACGTATAGCTGGGGGGCCTGAGGGGGTGGAGTCAAATGCCCTCACTGAATGTGTTATTTGAATTGTGGAAGGAACTGAAGAGAAGATAGTTATCGATCCGATAGTACATACCTCAGATGAGCCCAGAGAGTGATCCACTGACGCACATGCTCAACAATCTCTTAATCAAACTTTTGGAAAAGGAGTGGGATTCAGCCATATGTATAACATACATTCTAGTTTGATATCCTGCCGTTCACAACATCATTCAACTAAAACTTGATCATCGTGAGTAAGTGAGTGAGTCATCAGGTGTGCACGTTACGTGTTTTGAAAATGCTGAACAGGTAAACCATTTTAAGGAAAATATCTGTAAATCTCTTTCAGATAGCCTTGGATTTAAAATCACTTCTAACACCTTAACAGCAACACCAGATGAAATAAAAGCGCGCCATGAAAAATCAGTTGTGATATCCCACACCACACTGCTTATGTTACTGAAATGGAAGAATCCCAATTTATTTTCTACGACTCGGTGGGAAGGCGATGTTCTACATTATCTCAAATTCTCTTTATGGAAATTTCACAACTTGGCAGAACTCATTAATGTGATTCTAAAATAAACCTGCTTGGTTTGTGCTGAAACTTTTATTGTATTTGCTGTTCTAGTTTATATACAGAATCACATTAGACGCGGCTCTCTAGTTACAGCATATAGCTCTCTTCACCGGGTGCCAGTTGAGCACTGAGTTTAAAGAATTGTCTTTAGAACATATAGTATTATTTGATTGAGTTGTTTTTTGTTCTTAGAGTTTGTTTCCTAAATTAAAATGAAAAACTCACATGTTTTTAAAGTGTTAGTTAAGGTGAGATATAAAGAAGTACTTTATTAACTCCAAGGGAGAAATTTAGAAGAAGTTCAAGAAATATTGTAACAAACAACAATAACAGCAATACCCCTCCTCAAAAACATGCAACACTTACCAACAAAAAGAAGAAAACTTGGCTAAAGAAAAAGGAGCAGACTATAAAGGCACACTGCCATAGATGTGAACGAGTCCCAGAAGACACACTTCTTTTGACTAAAAATCCTCAATGCTGGTGTGTCACAGAGAGGATGAGCTCCCTTGTTCATAACGGTACTCCGTTTTACGCTAAGCGGAGGTGAAATGAGGAGTTTCCTGATGAGGCTATGGAGAAAGGTGTCTCTGATCTCCATGTGTTTAACACAAGTCAGGGTGAAGTGTCACATTATCAGCACCTGTGTATCTGTTGGGACAGATAGATAGATAGATAGATAGATAGATAGATAGATAGATAGATAGATAGATAGATAGATAGATAGATAGATAGATAGAT
>JANRMT010028174.1:37165914-37176563 GCA_026402145.1 Polypterus bichir lapradei | reverse complement strand
TAGATAGATAGATAGATAGATAGATAGATAGATAGATAGATAGATAGATAGATAGATCAGTATATCTAAGGCTCCAGAATGGACAATGTACATATCTATCATTTTAAGAAACTTCAAAAGTTGAGTGAAAACACAGAAGATTATTCTCTCAACAATACGATAAATGAGCCATGAGATACTGAATGCACTTGTGATATTTTTAATGAACTGTGCACTGACTCAGAACAACAGGCTTGACTTGAGTGCTTTCAATTTTACATTGTAATATGTTCTGTAAATTAAAAATATTTGATGATGTTAATTACTACATTGATGGATTTAGCTGATATAACTTATAGGCAGAGAATAACATGCAGCGATTTTTGTTTGTACAGTACCTCCTTCACATTCATGATGGTTAGGGGCGGAAGACCCGCGCGAATGTGAACATTCACAAATGCTTTGGTTCCCCTAACACACACACAAAGATGCCATATGATTAGGTAAGCAGACCTGTTTTAAACAAGTCGAGCAATAACACTGTCTTGATTTATCATACTAGAAATAATATTCACATTTCTTAATAGTGTAACGGCGCTGACAAGCTGCATCAGTGGGAATGAGTCACTCATAGTCTACAGAAGCTCTTTAAAGAAATAAATATGCACACACTCTACTGTCTGAACACACACCAGAATTACTAAAAAGCAAGACAATTAAAAAGAAAGAAAACACCTCACTTGGCTGTCCCAGTCCCAGTGAGGCATTATGCAGATATATTGCTGTTGGTAAAAAGTACCCCCAGTCTTGTTCCTTGACACAATTCTGCTGAATGATACAGTTAGGTCCATAAATATTTGGACAGAGACAACTTTTTTCTCATTTTGGTTCTGTACATTACCACAATGAATTTTAAATGAAACAACTCAGATGCAGTTGAAGTGCAGACTTTCAGCTTTAATTCAGTGGGTTGAACAAAACGATTGCAAAAAAACATGAGGCAACTAAAGCATTTATTTTAACGCAATCCCTTCATTTCAGGGGTTCAAAAGTAATTGGACAATTGACTCAAAGGCTATTTCATGGGCAGGTGTGTTCAAGTCTGTCGTTATGTCATTATCAATTAAGCAGATTAAAGGCCTGGAGTTGATTTGAGGTGTGGTGCTTGCATGTGGAAGATTTTGCTGTGAACAGGCAACATGCGGTCAAAGGAGCTCTCCATGCAGGTGAAAGAAGCCATCCTTAAGCTGCGAAAACAGAAAAAACCCATCCGAGAAATTGCTACAATATTACGAGTGGCAAAATCTACAGTTTGGTACGTCCTGAGAAAGAAAGCAAGCACTGGTGAATCTGCAACGCAAAAAGACCTGGACGTCCACGGAAGACAACAGTGGTAGATGATCGCAGAATCATTTCCATGGTGAAGAGAAATCCCTTCACAACAGCCAACCAAGTGAACAACACTCTCCAGGGCTTGGTAGGCGTATCGATATCCAAGTCTACCATAAAGAGAAGACTGCATGAAAGTAAATACAGAGGGTGCACTGCAAGGTGCAAACCACTCATAAGCCTCAAGGATAGAAAGGCTAAATTGGACTTTGCTAAGGAACATCTAAAAAAGCCAGCACAGTTCTGGAAAAACATTCTTTGGACAGATGAAACCAAGATCAACCTCTACCAGATTGATGGCAAGAAAAAAGTATGGAGAAGGTGTGGAACAGCTCATCATCCAAAGCATACCACATCATCTGTAAAACACGGTGGAGGCAGTGTGATGGCTGCCAGTGGCACTGGGACACTAGTGTTTATTGATGATGTGACACAGGACAGAAGCAGCCGAATGAATTCTGAGGTGTTCAGAGACATACTGTCTGCTCAAATCCAGCTAAGTGACGTCAAACTGATTGGACGGCGTTTCATGTGTACAGATGGACAATGACCCAAAACATACAGCCAAAGCAACCCAGGAGTTTATTAAAGCAAAGAAGTGGAGAATTCTTGAATGGCCAAGTCAGTCACCTGATCTTAACCCAATTGAGCATGCATTTCATTTGTTGAAGACTAAACTTCGGACAGAAAGGCCCACAAACAAACAACAACTGAAAGCCGCTGCAGTAAAGGCCTGGCAGAGCATTAAACAGGAGGAAACCCAGCATCTGGTGATGTCCGTGAGTTCAAGATTTCAGGCTGTCATTGCCAGCAAAGGGTTTTCAACCAGTATTAGAAATGAACATTTTATTTCTAGTTATTTAATTTGTCCAATTACTTTTGAGCCCCTAAACTGAAGGGATTGTGTTAAAAAAAATGATTTAGTTGCCTCAAATGTTTATGCAATCTTTTTGTTCATCCCACTGAATTAAAGCTGAAAGTCTACACTTTAACTGCATCTGAGTTGTTTCATTTAAAATTCATTGTGGTAATGTACAGAACAAAAATCAGAAAAAAGTTGTCTCTGTCCAAATATTTATGGACCTAACTGTACATTGGTTGAAAGTCCTTAGTGTTGGTGTGTCAGAAAGATGATGTGCAGCATTGTTCATAATGGCACTCAGTTTTGTTTTCATTCTCTTCTTCACTACAACCTCCAGGGGTCCAGAATTATTCCTATGACTGAGTCTGCCCTTGTAATTAGCCTATTAATTTGGCGGGCCTCTCTTGAATTGAGCCCAGCACACCACAGCATAGAAAATCGCACTGGCCATCACAGAGTTGTAGAAGATGTGAGGGATGTCAGTTCCCACATCAAAGGAATTCAGTCTCCTAAGGAAGGAGAGCCTACCAAGAAATACAGTTCTCCATCTGTTTCCTCTCGTCTGCCTCATCCCCCTTATCAATACTCCTCATAAGTGCAGAATCATCTGAGAATTTCTGCAAGTGACATGACCTGCTGTTATATTTGAAGTGTACAGAGTGAAGAGAAAAGCAGACAGGACTATCCTTTTGGTGCTCCAGTGTTGCTCATGCAGTCCTTGAGTCTCACAAACTGTGGTCTACCTGACAGAAAGTCGATTATCCAGGACACCAGAGGCTCATCCACCTGCATATCTCTAAGTTTTAGACCTTAACAAGGATGGCTGGATGGTACTGAAGGCACTGGAGAAATCAAAAAACAGAATCCTCACTGTGCTGCCCAGGAGAGAATTTTTTTGTGGAGCATTTGCTTCTTGGCTGTGGTCACCAAGTCTATTTTGAGATATTTCTGTCGGTCACCCAGACCAGGTGCCAGTCAGGAAGTAGACCAGTGGTCCTCAGACTCAGTCCTGAGGACCCCATGTATATGAAAAAGAGTCCAAAAGCTTCCTGGGAATATTTTCTTTTTATAATTGCAGCTCATACTTTGATCTGGTACATATTAATTCCTAGTAAAAAGGCTGATATTAAAGCAAAAGAAATAGGATAAATCTTGCTTTAAAATACAGATTCACTCCTAAAATACATACATTGCAGTATAATTATTTTATACATAATGATAACAATAATATGCTTTATTTATATAGCACTTTTCCCATGCTCAAGGCACTTATTTAAACAGCAGGGTATACAGTATGTAACATTGGGTACAAATAGTTTCTGTATAAAACAATAAACACATAAATACAGGATATACAAAACACGAATTAGAACAAAAGAAAAAACTAAACCAGAGTAAAATATGAAATTCAATACTAAAAGAAATGCCTGAACAAATCACATAATTTGTGATATAACACACACACATACACACACACACACAAATAGAGAAGGAGCAGAATGTCAGGTTAAGTTGAAAGCCTTCCAGAACAGATGAGTTTTAAGTTGTTTTTAAAGGAATGAGTGGAGTCAGCTGATGTCATTCATTTCGGGAGGTCATTCCAAAGTCTGGGTGCTATGGAGCTGAAGGCCCTGCTGTCACCCACAGGTGACAGGTTAGTGTGGGGCACAACAAGATTGCCAGAATCAGAGGACTTTAGTGGGTAAGCAGAAGCGCAGTGATGGAGAAGGTCATTGATGTAGTCCACTGCAAGGCGATTTAAAGCTTTATAGGTTACTAGCCATGTGCGCCCAACTACGTTGCGTGTGTTAAAGTTGTCTGTGAAGGGCTCCCTGTTTAAACGCCGCTGCCAGTCGTGAACTGGGCCCTTCGTGGGAAACAAAATTACAAAAGAAAACCCTTGGACATTGATTCGATAGGAACGGCCTACTCGGAATCACTGTCCGAATAGTAATTATGTGGTGGTGTAGGAGCATTTCTGCTTCTGTCCGTTCACAGTCCGTCTCGTTTTCATGACGCTGTCGTTTCCTCTCACGATCTCTTCTCAACCTTTCTCCAATCTCGCAGGTTGCTTTGTGGCAATCCAAAGAGTAAGGCAATATACACGGCGCAATGGTTATAAAAGGGGGACACATAGGTATCCAGGCTCTTTAAAGCATAAATAGGGATCACTTCACTGACATGTGAGCAAGCCACAGTACAACTGTGAGACGCGCAGCAATCGCTGGCTACAACGTAACAATAATAATTTCCGGAGCGTGCTGTTACGTTGTCATTCATTTTACCCACTGTCTTTCTTTCATTCATGTGTTACGTAGGCACGTAACTTTTATCTTCGGCAATCTCATTCTCTAACCAGGCCTCAGGAGCTAACCAGCGTAACACTGTCCACCACCCCTTTCTTTATTCCGGCACATTGTTGACATTCGTGAGTAACAACAACGTACTAAACTGGAAGGTGGTCTACGCATGCATGGAATTCGCGGACAAACAAAGATCAAGATCTAAATGAAGATTTCTTTAGTTAATTCAAAGCACAACAATTTGTTTAGTTTGAATGTCTGTGTTTTGAGGTGTGACTGGAGTACTACAGTCTTCAGTAGTATAAGCCTGGAGGAGATTCTTAATGCAATGCCTATGTTTTAGCTGTCTCTCTACTGCCATCTAGTGCTTCTTCTTCTAATTCATTCGCGGACAAACAAAGATCAAAATCCAAATGAAAATTATATATAGAGATTAACAGAATTTTATACTCGATTCTGTAAGATGCAGGGAGCCAGTGAAGGCAAAGCAGTATGGGTGTTAGGTGCTTGCTGTTGCTGGTTTGTGTTAGGACTCTTGCAGCAGAGTTTGAATCAACTGGAGGTGTGATATAAGATTAGAAGGGGCATCTGCCGGTAGGGATTTCAATAATCAATGTGGGATGTGATAAAAGCACAGTCAAGTTTCTCAGTATTAGAAAAGGAGAGGAATGAGCGAACACGGGATATGTTATGAAGGTGAAAGTAAGAAGGTTTATGTGGGTGGAATAATAACAGGAAGAACCAAAAAATGACACCAAGATTCCTTGCGTTAGAAGAAGGTCTGATGAGATCATCCCCAAGAGTGACTGAAAAGGAGTTCATTTTCTCAAGTTGTGCTTTAGCGACAATTTGCGGGAGTTCAGCTCTGCTCTATCCAGGTTTTAATTTCACTGATGCAAGTTGTGAGCTGAGAAAGCCCCGATGAAGTTTCGCTTTTAACGTTGAAATAGAGTTGAGTATCATCTGCAAGAATAACCCAGTTCATAGCTACAAATGATACGGATGAGGTGAAACATAGAGACACCGAAGAGCAGAGGGCTGAGGAAGGAGGCCTGAGGAACCTCTTGTGTGACTGGCGCTGAGCTGAATCTGCTGTTGCCAAGACTAACAAACCCTTGCCTATTAGTCAGATAGGACTTGAAGCACTGGAGGGCAGTGCCAGAGACAACTAGCATGTTCTCCGTTCTGGACAGTAGAATGTCATGTCTGACAGTGTCAAATGCTGCAGTGAGGTCTGACAGAATTAATATGCTGGTTTGCCCAGTCTGCTGCCATAAGCAAATCATCACAGCTTTGCTGAACTGCAAAACCAGACGAAAGGGTTTTATCAAATTATTAGAAGTTAAGTAATTGATGAGTTGGGAGGCTACAACACGTACATTATAGTACAGACGGAGAGAAGCTATTGTGACAGTACAGTGGTCTTACAGTTCTTCAGTGGGGCTTTGATGACAACATTTTCCACCTTTCGGCTGAGCATGGAGGTATTTTTCTTGACACAGAGTTGACGTCACATCTGTGCCGATGGGGCTACTGATTATTGAGGCTGCCTGACAGGAATTTCTACCCACACTTTCCCCTAACCAATACAATACACAGATTGGGGTCTAATTTAGAACATTCAGTGAGCTGTTTGCAGGTTCCAATGACCAGTGTCATGTATGGATGAGCCTCCTTAGCTCATTCTGTATTTGTCTATAAGACTGGAACAGACAGGCACCTGGACCAATCACTGCCCTTCATCTACGGCCCTTAAACTGCCTGAAAAGATTTCTTTACTTTCTTTAATTAGAAATTGTGTGCTTGCATGTCTACGCTAAACATGAGAATTTTAAACAAAAGCTACAGTATGCTGACAAATCCTAGTTTTTAACTCTGGTTACACCACTTGTTTGAAGGTTCTAAGCAGGCTGTTGTTTTCCCAGTTTCTATGTTTGGAGTCAAACTACTGTTATTAGATGTTCACTTTGAAAAATACTTTAAAGTATACGCGGTGTCACATGTGTATGCATAGGGGACAGTTTGAAGGCTCTTGTGACACTTTGCCTTTTTCTCCCATTGCAGATTGATGGCTTTTCCATCGCTGATGTCACTTCCAGTGTCTGTCCACCTGCCCAAACATCTTATAGCCTGAACAACCACCATCTTTGGTAGTTTAAACCAGACTCCCATCTGAAAAGACAGATCTTAATGAGATATTAATTATACTCTGTTTGCTCACAGGTGCCCCAATACTTCTTACTGTTTCTACTTGTTTATTCCAATGGGGATATGAGTTTCTTTATGTTAGGTACGTTTCTGTGCAGTTACCTTTGCAGTATAATGTTTCCTGACCATAGAGTATATTTCACGGCACCACAATGTTATTTAATTTTGTATATTGAAGCCTCCTTGTTATCATTCCCATTACCTGGAAGCTGCTTCAGGTTGTAATGTCTTTTAGATGGTTTCAGATGGTGCCACATGTTACATCATCAGCCATTCCTTATAAATACAGAAATGACAATTCATTTGTGAACGTAATGCAAACTTCTTTCTTAAATTTCTGCTTTCTGAACTTTTGTTTTTGCTGTCTGACTTTGATTTCTGATTAGCGATTAGTCTCTGGTACAAAAAGGTTTCATCTTCATGGTTTCGTCTTGTTTCTGATTCTGACTGTGTTTCATCTCCTTGTCCTCTTCCAACCTTTGCACTTTGAAAAATGAAAGCTAAGCAAGTGGAACATTTATTTATTTATTTATTTATTTAATCAAGCCAGTAAATCTTGTTTCCTTATAGTACTATTTATTGACTTCTCTAAACATTAGTATTTAAGATCATTTAGCTTATTTTAGACCATCTTGTGAGGTAAAATTTACTTATTCTATTAGCTGATTTTTTTTTTTTTTTTTTGCCAAATAAAAGCAAAACACTCCTGTTTCGAGTTTTTCTTTCTCAAGTTTTTGCAATGTGGTGGAATAACTACAAATTTATTTTTATTATAATTTACATATATTAGAATATATAAGTTTAGATGGAGAAAGTTTAGTTTCTTTCTAGTTGTGTTTGCATAAAATGCAAAAAGTACCTCCTGTGATTTCCATGTCTGTCTGCTCATCTGAAACGATTGTACTCCCAGTGGACCGATTTGGTTGAAATTTCCCACACTTATTCTTTCTAGAAATTTGGCCTGGAAAGTAAAATTTTTGTAGAGATGCCTCAAATACAAAGTGCTGTATAAATTTTTGAATGTAGAATAGGATAAGAGAAAAAAGTCCAGCAAACTAAATGGGATAAATTAGAGAGAAAAGGCTGCACTGAATGTAAAACTGATGGGGACAAAAACCTGAAAGCACAGGGTTCCCAATGGCCACTCGTGTAGATTCTGTCTAGTAGTCCAGATTGTTCCCTTCTCAACTTATTGAATCAAGCATTCAATTGAATTCACTTCAGCTTATATTTATATACAGTGGTACCTTGAGATACGAGTGCCCCGACGTACAAGTTTTTTGAGATACGAGCCGTCACTAGGTCAATTTTTTGCCTTGAGTTACGAGCCAAAATTCAAAATACGAGCCATCAAAGAGCTTGTCACCGCACGTTCCCGAGGAACTGACGACGGAGGAGTTGACGAACTACAGACGCAGCAACATACGAAGGTTCTTCAGGAGATCGGTATCGCGGAGGAGGTTATCTCTTAAAGTAAGATAAAGGAACTGTTTGCAATGTGGGAAAAAAGTTTCGAACTTTAAAGAAAAGAAACACCATGAAAAAGTTACAAGTGATCGTGCAGCGGCGCTATTTAATGACACTTGCCTAACTCATTTCAGAAACATTCTAAAGGGAAGGACTAAACAAAGCCCCTTGGACAGATTTCTATTGAAACGCCCTGAGAATGAATGTGACAAAAGCGTGGCAAAAAAGAAAAAACTAGTGAAGAAGAAAATTAAGTTAAACAAAACTGAAGTGAAAGAAAAAAACATTACAATACGCTAATCGGCTTCGCCAACATCTGTTTATTTCTTTAGATCCTCTTTTATGTATTAGGTTTTATTTTGTTTGCATACAATATTTGTTCATTATAAATACATTTTTCTTATGTTGAAAACGTTTAACAAAAAATTGGAGTGGTTTTTTGGGGGCTGGCACGAATTAATCTCATTTCAATTAATTTCAATGGGGAAAATTGATTTGAGATACGAGAATTTTGAATTACGAGCTCGGCAGATGGACTCTAGCAGCCAGAAAATTCATCTGAAGTGCTCTAAGTGTCTGCAAAATAGTGATGGCGGAGCTGCTTTTATGGTAGTTTCTCCAGTTAGTTCTGTTCTCTTCAGGCAGATCTCAACAGATCTCAGTGTAATAGTGTGTTACACTATTATTTCCACACACCTGTGTAGCTCCTACGACGCACCACTGTAGTGCAGCACACTGGTTAAATATCACTGCTCTAATAAGTCAGTGATTATCACAACAGCTGGGTGTCCATGTGTTATCTATGAATTGTGGGTAAATGTGTCACCTAGTAGTTAGAGTGTGGGGTGTTTGTTCTAGATTTTAGATAGGCTAAGTGCCTCGAACCTGGGTCCTCCCAAAGTGCATTGTTATTGGTATTCCTGAGTGCAGAATCTCTGGCCAATTAGCCAAGTTTGTAGCTCTCTGGCTTTCTTAGAGCTTTGTGTAAAAGGGATTTTGGTTTGCTTTGGCTAAGATGGATTAAGAATTTTACGTCTCTCTTCTGCGCTGCACAAATAGTGATAGGTGTGTCAGCTTGGCTGAATACTTTTAGAGTCATAAGGGAAGTGGGGGTAAAGGATGAAATGTGGGGGGAGGTTTGTGTGGCTGCATAAAAATAAAGAAAAGGAGTGCAGGCCTCAAAATATCCCAAACCATAGTACTTACCTGGTTTGGAATCTGGAAACAGGCTTCACTTTAGGCAGCCTGTCCCCAAACTGACTAGACAGACTTCAAGGCCTACACAGGCCCAAAATTGACACAGGAGAACCATAAAATCTTTGAATTAAAGGACACGGACAATAAATAAAAAAGAATTTAAAGAATTTACTTATATAAGCAAAATATTAAAAAGGAAAAATAAGGATGTAAGGCCTTCAAAAAGGAGCAAAACCAGATCAGGACCTTCACTAGTCTGTCTAGAGACAGGCCGTAAACCACACAACCGGACCCCCCACTTCAAAAATGGGTCACAGGCTTTGAACAATTCAAAAACACATTAAAATGTCCCAGATATATGAAAATGCCAACCAAGGTAGAGCAAACTGTAAAAACATCTGACTCTAAGGACAAAACAAACAAAATATCTTTATAAATCAAGGATTTATTTACATTGTAAGCTGGAGGGGTGATCGCACCCCAAGAAGACAAAGACGCCCCTGGGAATACCCCTGAGACACAGACTACCCTTACACTGCTCCTTACCTTCTCACTTGCGCTATAACGCGTAATTCAAGCCTCACGCGATACTCCGCTAACTTAAAAGCCTTGCGCAGCGCCTATCGGTTTTGGGAATTGATTGTTTGCTTTTATCTCTCTCTCTCTCTCTCTGCTCCTAGCGGAACTGTCATCCCTGACTTGTCATGGAGCACGTTTAAGCTCATGTGTTTGCAGTGTTTGAATAAAAATCCTTCTTGTTTCTACGACCTCCTGTGTCTCTGTGCAAATCTGTGACCCAAGCGTGACAACATAAACAAGAAAAAGAACAAAAATTTCAAAACAAGTAAAAAAAACAACAGGCTAACAAGTCCAAAATGCAATCCACAAAACGGAAGTAAATATATCAGAAAATCAGGAAGCCCAAACAGCACTTAGAATGAACAACCTATACCTCATCAAGTCAAAGTGAACTTTATTGTCATCTCAACCATATACAAGTATACAGATAGACGAAATTGTGAAGCTCAGGGTCCACAGTGTAACAACATAACGTGCAAATAATACATTTTAAAATAGAATTAAAATTTAAAAATGTAAAAATTAAAAATTAAAACACAAACAAGACAAGACATTGTGCAAAGATAGGAGAAAGAAGTAGCAGCAATATTGATGTGTAAGATATGTAATATAATAAAAATAGATAGATAGATAGATAGATAGATAGATAGATAGATAGATAGATA